>CAWUFW010013956.1:0-441889 GCA_963921515.1 Calotriton arnoldi
CCTGACAGCTGTTGGCCCCAGCGTCCAGGCAGCAACTGTCGTTGCTAGAATACTGGCACCATCAAACCTGTAGGGTTCTGTTCTACCCCAGCATTATGATTGCAGGTAAAGTCTGTGTAGTTCGCTCTGGACCTCCCATACTTTGGTGGATTCCCGAATATCATCTTAATTATCCCTCATGGTGAGAATCAAGTTATGGTACTGGAGAACACCTCTGTAAAAGAGATCACACAGTATGCCAAAGATGTCTTTGAAAGTAACTTGGGGATTTTTAAAGGGTACATACATAAAATCTTCTTAAAGAGGATTGACCAGCCGGTTACAACACATTTCCTTCCTTTAAAAAAAAAAAAAATTCTATACATGAAATGAACAACAAAATAGAGAAACAACGTAGGAGTGGGTGTTGTGAATGTGGGAAGAACCCCAATCTGAGAAATGAGGGAGTGAAAGTGAAATAAAAAAATGAGATTGCAATATAGGAGAAATGGTACAAACGAATGACCAGGCCATAAAATTCCCCAAAGGAAGATGGCATTGTGGCTGATGCTTACCAAACATAGTCAGTAAGCCATGTGTACTGTTTGTCCCGGGCCATTAAGCTCATTGGTTCCAACACTTTCTGTCCCACTGTGCCCCTTCCTGCTTCCAGAACCTTCCACAGCACTGTAAAGGTGTTTTGGCGCACCGATACAGGCCTCAAACGCTCATCAGACATCTGCATTAAGCCACGGCAACCATTTTCAGCTTCATCTCGTACTTCCTCGTCAACTACACTACCTTGCTGGTATGCTGCTGCTTTCCTTCTGCTTCACTGTTGACCATTAACCAATTTGACATAGTTCCCTTTAATGGAAATAAGTTTAAAGAAACCTTTGAATTTGGACAATGTATGCCCCTCCTCTCCCAGTAACTTTTTCAACCAGACTGGCACCAGTTGTGTTTGGCTTACCCGTCCTTATCAGGAAAAACAGCATTTGACCAGTTATTCTACTTCATAATTACGATGTATTGCCACTGCTTCCCGAAAAGCTAACTACATCCAAGTTACTCTTGATTGCCATTTCACCTTTTCCTGCCGACATTAGATTGATCCTCTCCACAAGAGGGAAGTTGTTCTAAAACTCATGAATTCTACTTCCACCCATTAGGTGGGGACATCCACATGGCAAATGTTAAATCGTACGATAAACCATACATGGGCCCAATGATATCCAGACATGCTTTCCTCCAAGGTTGGCCTGGATTTTGAATATGCACCCTCCCCCACCAATATTCAATCTCTTCTCACTTTCTTTGCATATCCCACACTCCCTCACCATCTGCATAGTATCCTCCACCAGAAAAGGTCCTTACAGCTCTTGACGGATCCAAATGACCTTCATGCACAATCATGTATACTTTCCTCCTCTAGGAAGCAAGGGGTAGATTTTGTCAAGGGAGATAGTTGGATCAAGGATAGAAATTGCTGCATAGTTGGAGTTGACGTCACCTTTGGCGGAGAGGCTGTTGCAAAGCAGAAACCTGGCCTGTACAGGGCACTGGGAATTGCCTGATGTTGATGTCGGAGGTAACCATCTAGTCATGGATCCCTTACGCTTGCCTGGAGTTGACGTTGTCTTTTCTTGCAACTGATGTTAATGCTAAGTAAGTCAGAGGTGATGCTTGACGTGGCATGTCTGGTTGTCACTGCACCGATAGATCCATGGTTTTGTTTGCAGTGCGCAAAATTCTCATTGGCGTGCAGTATTTGTGATTGTAGTCCTATCCAGCTTCCTGTATTTAAGGGGATAAAAATAAAATACTTGACCAAAGTATGAGAGTGGTTTTGTGATTCCCACAGCCAGTCCTGTAATATCAAAACTTTATTATCAGCTATTGATGAGAGATTAGTATTTTTATTGGCTTGAACCCTTACTTATCAATCAATCAAATAAATAACTTTATTCGCATTTAGTGAATGCATAAAAGTACAAATAAATATCACAATGCAAATTGATCAAAAAGTTGTTAGAATCACTAGATAATTCTTTTTTTTTTTTTATGGCAATATTTACAAGTATCCTCGCCACTAAAACTAACAACAATTCATTATAGATGTATAAAAGTAATAAAAGCAAATTATTACAACAGGCAATTTAAAATGACGCCACCCGTACGTAAACTTTCCTTATCCTATATCGAATTCTAGTTAACATGTTTAAAACCTTACAACGATTCATTTTCAGGAATTGAGCAATTAATGGCAGGCTAATGATCTAATAAAACAACTCCCCTATCTGATGAACTTTTCCTAGTCCGAAGGACTGAGTATAAGAAATTCGCAGTCATAAGACAGATGAAAGGGGTTTCCAAGGAATTAATAACTGCAAGGGCTGAAGAGTGAGAAAATAGGCTCAGTTTTGTTAACAATGGGAGAATACATTTTTTCTTTCCATTTTATAAAAACAAAAGAAGAATAAAATATGAGACATTGTTTGAGTAGACAAGCCATCACAAGGACATAACAATAGATTATTTAATGAATGTTCATAAGCTGGGTATCCTGCTATCAGGGGGAAAAAAATCAGTCTCATCCTTGTTAGAAGATATCGATGCATGTTGTTAGAAACAAAGGAGAGATATGAATCATGTCCCGTGGGCACTCTAGGCAGTGTCTGGTGGAATATAACCGTGACTTTACTTTGGTTACCTTGCCATTTTTCTAACTCACATTTATTAATAAAAGCCGCTCTTATCTGAGTCTTGGAGAAAGACAAGCATTTGCAGGGTGATGTGTACAGAAAAGCCAGGCCCAAATCTGTGAGAGACTTCTTGACATTTACTAGCCAGGGAATAAGGTTGGCTCGGTCAAGATTGATTATATCTTTTATTACAGCTTGATTCAACATAACTGAGTCCCTTTTCCAAATATGCAACCATAAGAGGAGCGGGGACAGTTTGATCGAGTCAGTAATAAAAGGAAGGCTGAGTTCTTCATGGGCAATCAGATTTGAGTAAGCCGGAGTGACTAGGAGCAACTTTTTAACAAAGTTATCCTCCACTTTCTGCAGTGCACCCACTTCAGCTGTGCCCCATATTTCTGCGCCGTAGGTGGCTATGGCTACGGATTTTGCAGATAAATTTCTACCATTTCTCTAATGATTTTTTACCCAGTTTAGAGGCACATTTCCACAGGGCAACTATGCTTCTTTGCAACAAATTGATTTTGTTTGCAACCATAGGGAACCAGTTGAGTTTGGAATCGAAGAAGAGGCCTAGATACATAAAGGACTCTAGCCGTTCCAAAGAACCCCAGTCTAGATGAAATGAAATAGACTTTTTCCTTCCCAGTCCGGCTATCATTAAAAAGATTTTCGATTTGTTAACAAGCTCGACCCAGTGCCAAGAAAGAATAGGGCAGTATGTAATTCTATAGTGCAACATGTATATACAGAAAGCGATTTTGTCTGTGTTATCTATCCAAACCGGTCACATCATAAACCCGATATTTTGCTCTTTAATTTTAGTGAAATTTACTACTTTGCAACACAACTCAGCGGATGTGTCCATTAGCTTTCTTGTGCTTGAATGAGATGAAAAGAGACAAAGATTCAAGGCCTAAATAGAAGCAGTAGGCGGTTTTATATTTAAAGAAAAGTGAAAACCAGCAATACTTATGCGTTGTCTGGGGGATGAGGGCCATGGAAGTACTAAAACATGTTCCTGCTTTGCTTACTAAAGATGAAGAACACAACTATATGGATGAGTTTCATGAGTAGAAACAATCTGTATTGAATTTGATAATTTGGAACTTAGATATTTGCATAATGGCAGGCTTTGGAGCCAGGCACCCCTTGATAGATGCTGATCACTTAGGTTCAGCGATAAGGAATTGTTTCCTACCAACCTTTTTTGATGCCATGTTGTAATAAACCCATTAAAGTTATAGGACACTTTAATTCTTCTTTGGAATTTAACAGAATAAGAATTTATTTGAAAGGTTTATATTGCCAGATATATTTGTAGGTTGACATGGGGAAAACCTTGGTTTGTAACTCTTTACTATGGGTTGCAAATCAGTAATTATGGCGGATATCAGTAATATTGGGATTGGAGTTGCTTTCCTTATGGTTCATAACCGTGGATTGGAAACCGCTGCTTATGCATCCAGGCCATTCCTGGAAGCAGAAAGTAAATATTACACAATTGAGAAAGAAACTCTAGCTTATTGGTGAGGAGTCGAATATTTCCAGCAAAACATTTGTGGCACACAGTTGTCTGTGTACATTGACTGCCGATCATTCATTGATCTTTTATTCACAAAATGGTGGAAAGACAACACCAAAAATTGCTAAATAATTTACAGAGCAAGAGTATAGTTTTGGATTGCAACATGAATGCTAATGCTGATTGTCGTTCTCGTTTGCCAGTAGAAGGTAATGAAATGTGTATGTGATATTGAGAAAGACGTGATCATAACTAATACTTTGGGGATGACTTGATGTGGAATTTTAAAATAGAATGGTTGGCAGCTATTGATATGAATGAAAATTCTTAACAACATGGTGGATAACCAGGTTTAGTTGGACCGCAAAGAAACATCTTGCTGTTGAATTAGTTCTGTGTTAAGGTTTGGTGAATAAATTATCCTATCACAATGACATTGTTTAACCAGGAGAATTGTTGGCTGTTACCAGATGTTTAAAAGGACGGATGTTAGCACTTGCTCTTGATGGTCATCTTGGTATGAGTAAGATGAAGCGGAGAATTAGATCTAATTTTTGGTAGCCTGTATTTGATAGATGTGTGGAAGAAAAAGTGTAAGGCCCACTATTATTTCAGTGAATACATTTATTAAATGCTTCCTTTATTGCTATCTTCATTTTAGCCTAGTAGAGAATTCAAATGATGAATATAAATACATAATCTGAATTTGATAGGTTAGTGTCAAAATGAACAAACTTTGTTGGATGGCTATGCGGACTTGCCAAATGACTGTCATTTTTAAGCTGAACAGTGTTTGCAACGCATGGGCTGTCTTTGCAAAACATCTCGTAAACAAATAAAAAAGCTTAAAAGAGGCTTAGACCCCACCCCTTACTTACCATTACTTGCCATTAGTTAGCTTGCACATCGCTCTTGTTTCCTTTCTCCTTATTGGTCAAAAGCTTCTTGATTCCTCCTGGGCTCAAAGTTTCTGTCCCTGGCATTGAGCATGGATCAACTACAGTTTCCTGTCTGCGGTCATTGTCCTTCTGCTGGCTCCTGCAGGTACTTTTTTTGGTTTGCTAAAGACATCTTGGGGACATTTATAGAACTGACCTAGGAATGCATTCTGCCCGTTGCTTAGCATTTACTTTGTGGTTTGTAACTCAAATTTTCTGGCTTTCTATTTGCTGGTTTTATTTGCTTTAGGCTGTCCAGTTTGAGTTCATCCCTCTCCTTGCCCAAACCTTGTTTACTATATTCTTTCTTTATGTAAACAGGCATTTAAATCTTGTTCATATCTTGCCACATTTGCTGTGCATTCAAAAACAGAGGTCAAATGTCAAGATCTTGCTTCTGAGAGAGCTTGGTGTTTACTTTTCTTTCTCTGACTTCAAAATGAGAGAATTTATGTGACAATCCTGCTGAGCATCCATGTAGGAGGAGAGGGTGTAGGATTTGTTTGTTTTTTTACTGGCACAAAAATGGTGAACTGTACTGATGTTTCAGAATATATCAGAATTAGTACAAATAAAGCACACTTTATTTTGTAATTCTGAAGTGTGGTGGAGACAAATATTTGAATACGATCAACACATCAATAAACTAGGAGATGACATTTGCACACATTATCGTTTGTGTGCAGTAAAACCGTATTTCGGTGCAAATGTAATGGTCATTTCAATTAAAAATGTGTTGTCTGTAATGGCAGTGCGCTACCACACCATGCATTCTCCACACTACACCACTTCACTCCACTCTATGCCACTCCACTCTACGCCCGCCACTCTAAGACACTGTATGACCCGCCACCCCACTCAACTCCACAGCACTTCAATCTACGCCGCTCACTGCAGGACAGAACATACCACTCCCTCTCGCCCCTCCTCTCCTCACCACTTACCCCACTCCAGTCTACCCCATTCCACTCCAATGTACCCCAGTCGACCCCACCCCATTTCACTATAATCTACCCCAATCTACTCTACTCCACTCTAATCAACATCATTCCACTCCATTCTACCCCTCTCCACTCCACCCTACTCCAATTTACCTACCCCACTCCGCTACAATATACCCCACTCCACTCTAATCTACTCCTCTCCATTCTACCCCACTCCACTCAGTCTAACCAAGTTAACCCTAGCCCACTCCAATCTACCCCACTCCACCCCAATCTGCCACACTCTGCTCCAGTCTACCCCATTCCACTCTAGTCCACCCTACTGCAATCTACCCCACTCCACTCTACCCCACTCCACTCTCCTCCACTTCACTCCAGTCCACTCTACCCCAGTCCAATGTACCCCACTCCATTCCAATTTACCCCACTCCACTGCAGTCTATCCAGATCCTCTCTAATCTACCCACTCCACTTTACCCCACTCCACCATAATCTACCCCACCACAACCTACCACAATCAACCCGCTCCTCTGCCACACAACTCCACCCAAATCTACTCCAATCTACCCCATTCCACTCAAATGTGCCCCACTCCAATCTAACCCACCCCACCCCACTCTACACATCCTACTCCAATCTGCCTCTCCTCAACCCCAATCTACTCCACCTCAGTCTACCACACTCCACTCAATCTACCCCACTCCAATCACCCCTCTTCAATCTACCCCACTCCATTTGAATCTACCATATGCTAATCCACCCAATCTACCCCACTCTATTCTTCCCCAGTCTATCTCACTCCACTCCATTCTCGACTCCACTCTATCCCAATCTACCCCACTCCAATCTACCCACTCCAATCCACCCAGCTCCACTCTACCCCATTCTAGCACACTCCATTCCACTCTACCCAATCTACCCCTCTCCACTTCACTCCAATCTGCTGCATGCCGCCCAAATCTACCCCCACTCTAGTCCAATCTAACCCAGTATCCCCAATCCACCCTACTCCCTCCCACTCAAATCTACCCTACTCCAATCTACCCCATCCAGTCCATCCCACTTCAATCTACCGTACTCCAATCTACCCCACTCCAATATGTCCCTCTCCACTCCAATCTGCCCTATTCCAAACTACCCCACTCCTATCTATCTCACCCCAATCTACCCGCTTCACTCAAATGTACCCTACCATAATCCATCCAGTCTATCCCACTCCAATCCACCCCACTCCAGCCTAATCTACCCCACTCCAATCTACTCCTCTTCACTCCAACCTACCCTTCTCCACTCCAATCTATCCCAATATATCCCACTCCATTGTACCCCGATCTACCCCACTCCAAACTACCAAATTCAATTCCAATCTACCACCCCAATCTACTCCACTCCAATCTACCCCCACTCCATTCTATTCTACCCTACTATAATACATCAGTCTACCCCACTCAATCTACCTTACTCCACTGCCGTCTACACCAGTATCCCACTCCACACTACCGCGATTTACTCCACTCCAATATACCCCACTCCACCTCAATTTACCCCACTGCACCCTAATTCAATCTACCCCACTTCAATCTACCAGTTTAATCTCCCCAAATCCCCACTCCACTCCACTTCAATCTACCAGTTTAATCTCCCCAAATCCCCACTCCAATCTACCCCAATCCACCCCACTCCAATCTACCCCACCCCACTCTACCCCAATCTACCCCAATCCACTCTACCCCAATCTACCCCATTCCAAACTACCCCACCCCACTCCACACCCCTAACGTAGCCATGCTGAACAGCAGTTCCACTGGTGTACATAATGGCTAAAACACATCGTCAAAGCAAATAGCTCTTGCATAGGCGAGACCAATTGACTTTGCCAATGCTTGTTGTAGTTTTGGACATGCACTCTCAAAGAGTGCATGCCTCTTCAGTGCGTGTCCCGCCCTCCTCCTCGTTAGCTTTCCTCTCCCCATACTTCCTCCCACTGTTCTTTGTTGGAGCTCTGTCCTACCTCACCCCTCCGCTGTCTGTTGTTGCTGTCCGCTCTACCATTAGCAGAGCCATTTGGCTTTGTTAATGTTTTTAAAGATGTTGCACAGAAGTGTAGGCTGCTGTGCAACATGGCTTAAAGTAAACAAAAAAAGCTATGACGCAGTCCACGATGGGCACAACATAGCGCTTTGTTTTTACATTTTTACTTTAAGCCATGTTGCATAGCCTTCGTACTGGTGTGCAACATGTATAAAACAAATTGACAACGCCAGTAGGTTTTGCGTGGGCGAAACCTATTGGCTTTGCCAATGCTTGTATTATTATGCCAGGCATCTCTAGGTTTGCAGTCAACAGCATTTTACATTATAGAACTTTTGTTTTCTTTTCCCATTGGAAGTGTTAGCCCAAAGGTCTCACTAGTACTAGGTCCAACCTGATGCTTATGGCCTTGATGGAAAGCATCTCAAATCTTAAACCGTAAAACCCAACCTTCATCGATGGTAATATAAAAGGTTTCCTCTGCCAGGCATCCAAAAAAATTGATGTATTAAATAATTCAACATGCGATCCGATTGAAGACGATTACATATGGCTAGCCAACGATCCATTTTGTTGGTTTCTAATGTTCTGTTTGTCATATAATTGCACAGTGCATTCAGACACTGAAAAGTGCTCCTTCTTTCACACAGGCGTAAACAATTGATTGTTTTAATTGTCTTGAAAATCTAACTATTTAACCAAGGAGCTCGTCTTTGGACTGCATGTGGTTACCATTACAGAATGCAATTTTGGTTCACCGACAAAGATTTATTCTGTAAGACTCTCGTGTCAGTATCGTGGGATTTCTTTGATATGCACTGTCCCCCATTAGGTGCAATGTAAAAATGCATATTTTAATATGTAGGAGAGCATTGCTTGTAAAGCGTGGCAGAAGAAGTGAGGGTCCCGCATCAACAAAGCGTACAAGCTAAGAATTTTTTTTCCATTAATTTATTTGTTTACTTTATTCATAATTTTTTTCAGTGCTATTTGCAGTACAAAAAACTTCAAAGCACCTGAACAAGGAGTAACCAGGTGGTAGGAAAAGTTAATACTATGCAGATGTTCATGTAGACATATGAAATAATCATGCAAACTCGGTTTGGAGATGTGGGTATTTGTTTACGGTCATGGTTTTGAGTTAAGTAGACAGATTATTCTTTGGATGAACTGCTTTTCCAGGCAGCACTTTGTTGCTAAAATTCCATGTTCTTGTGTTTGATTGGAGGAGCAGCAGGGCCTCTGTCGACTGGAGTTTGCTCGATGGAATGGCTAGAGCAGTCGACCTGGAAGCTGGGGAACCAGGTTCGAGTCTCAGGAGGGATGCTCAACATCCTGTGATTCTGGGCAAATCACCTGGGGCCAGATGTACGACCACATTTTGCGGTTGCAAAGGGAAATCGGCCAATTTTGCGACCGCAAAATTGGTCTGCCCCATGTACAAACCCTATTTTGCGAGTCGGTAACCTATTACCGACTCGAAAATAGGGTTTGCGACTCGCTATTAGGAAGGAGCGTGCCAAGGGTGTCCCTTCCTAATGCTAGTCTCACTTAAATGTAGGTTTGTTTTGCAACCGCAATTGCGGTTGCAAAACACTCGCAGTTTACCACCTACTTCAAGTAGGTGGTAGCCACTCGCAAAAGGGACGGGGTCTCCTGGGGACCCCTTCCCCTTTGTGAGTTTGTGCGAAAATATTTTTTAAGAGGAGGCAATGGTCACTGCCTTCTCTTAAAAAATGAAACAGAAACGTTTCATTTTTCTTTTTTTTTTTTAAAACTGCTTTATTTAAAAAGCAATCACAGACATGGTGGTCTGCTGACCCCAGCAGGCCACCATCCCTGGGAGTGCTAGCCATTCCTAATGGGGTCGAAAATTGTACCTGCCTCATGAATATTAATGAGGCAGGCAATTTGCGACCCCATAAGGAATCGCTAACAGTGTCTGAGACACTGTTGTAAATTACAATTTGTGATTCGCAAAGCGACGCAATTTGTGACTCGCAAATTGTAAGGGTCGTACATCTGGCCCTTAATCTCCCCAACAAAAATTAATGTGTCCATCTGTAATGCAAATGGTGCTCATGTAAAGTGGTCTGATACCTTTGGGCGAGTTCGCGCCATATAAAACTCCTCAAAAAACACAAAGAAATGTATATTTTCATAACAAAATTAATTTGCATTCTGACCATGTTACCGTGTGATGTGTAGGTGATACTTCTGGTTTATGAGGAGCCCTTGCAGTCATCGTGGGGCTACAGAGATGTGTTTCTTTCAGGTGAGAGTGCCAGCATTCCAGTTTGTTTCATAGGTAGGCAGAGGTGAACAGCATTGCAGTTATCTACTTTTGAAAATTTAGCAAGTCATTTGAGTCACTATGTTGAAGAGACCTGCCTGATTGATAATCAGCCGAGAATACTAAAGGTAGGAGTGAAAACAAGTTGAATATATGGATATGAGAGATGGAGGCAGAGGAACAGCAGAAGTAAGTGCAGATTCTGGCAGCACACTCGTTCGACAGGTGTCCTTTATTAGGAACAGATGCAAGTCACCCCAGCGCCTATCATTTATTAGGGACAGCTGCAAGTTCTCTAAGGTGTTCCGGTACATGTACTTTCCATTAATCTAAGTTTAATACAGTTGAACCCGTGGCTTATGTGCCTCAGTCATTTAATTATATGAATACCAAGCCCATTATATATTTTTGGAGAATGTATCTCTTTACAACGAATGCGCTACAACGCATTCCGTTACAATGTGGTGGTTACAACAATCAGCGTTGTTACAACGCGAACCATTACATCACAAGCCGTTACAACGACTTGCTGTAGGGGGCGCGCTGGATTTAGGAATAGTATAATTTACTATTCCTACTCCAGTTTGTGCAACAGCAGGGAAGGTGTTGGATTTACAATCCAACACCTTCTGCCCCCTACAGCAAGTCATTTTTAACAACGTGGTCGTTGTAACGACCGCGTTGTAATGAACGACCGCGTTGTAATGGAATGCGTTGTAGCGCATTCGTTGTAAACGGTGTCTCCCATTTTTGGAGTTCCAGTACTACTCAGCTCATCCCGGAAATGTCCTTATGCACATTTCATGCTTATTAGCAATAGATGGAGGAAAATATGCCAAACCGTTTTTAAATGCTGATCCTTCACCCAAATATGAAATAATACTTAAATGACACCATGTGCACATCCAGAACAGCTGAAGAGCTAGACAGCAAGGAGAATAAGTGACAGCATCTGGCGGCAATGTTGAGTAATAGAGGAATAGTCTAGTTTAAGCTTAGAACCCCTTTCTTTTGCGTTCAACGTGTGATCTATTGTATCATCTTTACACCCACAGTCCTATTAGTCCTGAAAAGATGGATTGGGCGGAGTACTACCCTGAGTTTTTAAGCCGTTGTCTACAGACGTGCGTCATGATGATGTGAAGGATGAAGAAAAGAAGATGAGGTCTACAACGCAAGTTGAATTTGCCGATATTGGGTGTGGCTACGGTGGCTTGTTGGGTGAGTTTGAAAATATGCTACTGATTGATGTTATTTTTATTGGCTTCTACTGTTTTTGGTTCTCAAGGCATTGCATTTGTGTGCAGGGCAACAGAGAGACATCATTTTGCTCAACATATTGTACTATTCCCAATGTGGGAGGCTGCAAAACAAAACTAAGATAGGAGACTTATGGACATCCTGTTTGTAGCGAATGTTTTTTTACAACGTTTTTATAGTTTAACCTCTCTAGCGGTTACCCACCCACCTCCATATGAATCGACCATCTGCACTGTTTTTCAACTGCAATCTGAATGATTAAAGTAGCTTTACAAACTACCCTGCTTCAGTCATTTAGAATTAATGAAATATTAGTATTGAGGGCAGATGAGATCTCATATCTAAATTAAAAAAAATGTAAGTGCATTTTTAGGAGATCATACCTATCCCTATATATCTGTTCTAAAATCAACCACTCGACAGGAGGGCTCCAGCATTACTTGCAGCTGGCCAGGAAAGACTGAATTAGGGACAGATTTGATCTCAGTATACTGTTTGGTATGTATTCATGTATTTCAACAAAAAACAGTCTTTAAATAGGGTTAATGGTTTCTTCTACTAATAACACTGTAACATATGTTACCATAACCTCTGTAATAGCATTACATCCTCAGTTAAAGTGCAGTTATGATTATGAATCAAAACTTAAAAACCCTAGAAATTGACTCATTATGGTTCGTTAATCAAAAACATAACTTGTGTTCTGCCATGAAAACCATAGCCTGTGTAACCTTCCTATGGGCAGGCCCTCAACCTGCCCAATGATCAGTAGTATGCACTGTGCAATGCAGATTTGCACTGTGATATTATTGTTTCATTAATTTTGGGAAATGTGAAAAAAACACCTAGGATATTGTATTAAAAAAATGTGGATCTACCTGCAAATTTGCTTACCTGAAATCAGATTTACAAATCATAGCAGAAAACAGAGGTGTACATCTCTCTCTCTCTCTCTCGCTCTCTCTCTATCGCTCTCTCTCTCTCTTGGCTGATTCTCTGGGTCGTCTCCACCACCAACGTCCCCCTTAGGATTTTCTCTGCCACTTTTATTCAGGACACAGTTTGATTCCTGGCATCCTGTAATGGTCACTGCAACCCAAATTTTCAGGTGCTGTCAGCTAATCAGACTGCTAATAATTGTGCAGAGGACCCTGGGGAAACATGCTTCGTTTTCTTATAGGATTTCTTCATTTTTCAAATGTATTATCTTTGGAGGATTTAAGAATCTTCAAATTATGGGGCAAAACATTTTTAAACGTAACCTTCCGAAGCCTGCCTGATACCTTTTGTAATGCTAATTTCTCAAAATCTGCTGTACACAACCAAGCAAAGGTACACCACTCTATATAGTTCGAATTTCAGGCCAAGTTTGTTGAAATTTCGTTCAGTGTAATTTCCAAATGGGAACAGGTAACCAGTTCATGTTTGGAGTCTTTGGGAGTGTAATAAAAATTGTAACTTATGGTTAAGTCGGATTTTAAATTACAATTTTTAAAATACCACTTTTAGAAGTCAGCATTTCATGCCTTAACCATTTGGTGCCTGCAGCCTGTCTCTGGGTCACATAACTGGGTGAAGTTGACAGTTAGGCTTTATGTATTCCTCCTAGTCAGCCTACACATTGGGGAGCTTAGGTGTAACTGGATGGGCCGTCACTGGCAGGATGGAAGGGAGGAGCTAGGCCTAGCCCCCTTATAGTTGAATTGGCTGTGTCCTGTCTGCACACAAATGGCTGCATACTCCCTGTAGTTAATCTGGAGCCAGCTCCGGGAAGGCAGGGCACCTGTGAACTTCAAAGGCCTGCCTCCAGAAGCCTCTCCCTACTTGAAAGGCATAACCGGGTATAAATATTGGACCTCAGACACCAACTCTTCAGTACAATTCTGGACCTGTCGATACCCAGCTAGGAAGAAGGACTGCTGCGCTTCTAAAAAGACTGCCACTCTGCTAGACTGCTGCTCTCAAGGACTGCTGCCCTGCTGTGCTGACCTGCTGCCCTCTTGCCAGGGTGAGAAGGACTGGACCTGCATCTCTTGAACCCAGAGTAACTCCAAAGGGGGTAGTTGTCTGACCTCCTGATCTTAAGCCTCAGAGACACAACAGGCTTCCAACAACCTTGCACATGTACCTGGACTCTACCATTTGTGAGTCTACCCTGCCAAGTGTTGCCAACCCAGTACTGGACCCTTGGAAGTGGTCTTAAGGTGCTCTGCCAGTCTGTTGATCCAGCGGAACCGACGCATCTCTTCTGCTGCACAGCGCAAACTCAAGCTAAACTGAAGCACCGCTGCTGCTGTGTGGATTTGATCAGGTGCTAAGACCTGCATCGCAGCGCATCGGAACTACTGCTGCGCGACATCCTCAGCGCAGGCCCTTGCATCCCTCATTGACTGCAGTCTCGACGACAACGGACTCTGCAGCGCAGCCTCCTCTGTGTTGCACTCACTCTTGTGTCCCCCCTCTGCTTTTTTTCTGTGTGCTTCTCCCCTGCTCCACATTGTTCTCTTGCACTTTGTTCTCCTCCGCACCCTCTGTGTTGATTCCTCCACCTGCACCCTCCTCTGTCGCCATTGCTTTTCTTTACGGTCCCCTCCATGTTGCTTCGCACCCCACCCTCTGTTGCTTCCGCCATTCGCGCTCTCCTTCTCTGTTGCCTCTCCTAATCATCTTTTCATTGTTGCTTCTGTCCCTTAACCCGCACTCTGCTTCCCCCGCACATGCCCCTCTGTGTTGCCCCATCTGAGGCTCCGGTGTTGCTCCCAAGAATCATGTCTTCCATGTTGGTTTATGCCATCTGGGCTTGAAAAATTGGCATTGGATGTATTATAACTGAGGCTCCCAGTTTTCCGTTTTTATTGATTTTTACAGATAAATATAGATCAGAAACAATGTGTTTTCTGTCTGTATTTATTTTTAAAAGCGGAAAAATACAAAAAATTGTTTCTTGTGAGTGACTCTCCATGCTGTCCTTCATGAATTCCAGGCTGGCCGCTGAGCAGATGAAAAGCATGGTAAGTTAAACAAGCATTTGCAATGCAATAGGTCGCGCATTTACGCGAGTTTAAGCTATTGGCATTGTAAATGACAATGCCTATTATTTTTGTTTTTTAAAATGTAAATAAAAGGCATTGTCATTTACAATGCCAATACCTTAAATTCGCGTAAATGCGATGCCTATTGAATTGCAAATACTTGTTTAAGTGTAAAACTGAGCGCGGCGCCGCTTCAAGGACTCCGCCCTCGGCTTCTTTTTTAATTTTTTTTATTAAACTTTAACACTCAGCGCGGTGTCCTTGAAGCAGGCGCCGCGTTCACTGTTCAAGTTAACAAGCCTCATAATTAATCGGAAGCCAGCATTTACCAAGGACAATGACACCAGCCAATCAAAAATATGGGCACAGAGAAGGCGAGGCTTACATAGCATACTCGACTACTGCATTCCTCGCAGAGCGAGTAGTGCATGCGCGCTGCCGCTAGGCTCGACCTAAAAAACAGGATGACATTTGCTTAAATACAGGCATTAGTTAACATATATTTGTACATAATGTAATATTTACATGTGGGTGTAGTGTTTTGTTATATTTGGTTGCCTAATTTGCTAAACGCGACAGGCATCAAAGTATGAGTGCAAGTTTATCAGTTAAGTAAATGTGGAAATGTACCATTTCACGACTCTGTCTATCCTCAAAACACAAAATAAATATGGATAAATACAGACGGGAATGTAAAAATATATATATATACCGTAAGACCGGGAGCCCTAATTATAACATTAACTAGTGGGTAGCACAGCTTTACTGACCGTAGTTTGTGAGGATCCCACATTCAGGCGTAAGCTTAATTGCACTATTTGGACCATAGTTTCAACCTAAATAACAAACAATTCAGTGGAGCACTCAGTTCTCTTAAGGTTTCTCCTGTTCGTTTTTTCCCCAGTCGAATTATCATCTCGGTTTCCAAACACTTTAATGCTTGGCTTGGAAATTCGTGTGAAAGTTTCAGACTACGTGAGAGACCGGATCCAGTCACTGAGGGCATCTCATCCTGGGCAGTTCCAGAACATCGCTTGTATCCGCAGCAACGCCATGAAGTACCTGCCCAACTTCTTCAGGAAGGGCCAGGTAGGGTGCCTGACTCTGCTCTGCAGTGAAACTCAAACTTGAGATGGGAAAAGTGAAATGTAACAAAAAAGGCATAATTCTGCACCCATAATGGGTGCAGTATTACTAGTATGAGTACACCTTGCGACTGGAAATAAGCATAGTCCTATGAAATACGCTGTTTGAGAGAAGTGCCATACATTTATTTCTATGCTGCTAAGGCCAGATTCCATGTTTCTACCATATTACTGCCTAACTAATTTCAATAATCTTTGCTCAGTGCAACAGTGCACAACTGGTCCTATATTCACAAGGCATATTTCATGTGATGTAACCGCTTGAGCTCTGGTTTTGGTTAAATAAATTTGTTTCTAACTGCCGTGCATGAGAAAACTGCTTGGCATAACACTTTTATGGAGATCTGAAGAGAGTAATTTTCTATTTATTGCCATTGTTGAAGAACGGTACAGGCATCATGATCAACTCGAGACGTCTTTAGTAAGTCGAGGCCCATCCCCACAGTTATCAATGGTGATAAATATTACACTCTGCATATATACCATATATGATGCAAGTGTTGTGGTTTTGAGCTTCTGTAAGTTACTGTCTAGATGCCAGTGTGCTGATGCATAGTTATATAGCATGCTTTAGTATAACCTGGTTCTGAGACCTATACTGGTCATTTAAAGCCCTACCCTTGCTGCCCGGCCCTTAAACAAGAAGGAGGGATTTGATGACATTATAGACTGAGACGGAAGGGCTATAATGCTATTAGAAGATTCTGCCCCTAATGATGTGAATAGAGAAAACCAGAAACATAAATAATGGAATGTTGGAGCTGAATACTGATACCAGGAATGTTTGCAAAAAGAACAATTGATGGACAGAATGCAGAACAATGTCATACATTCACCCCAGTACAGAGATCTGGGCCTAAATCCATCGTTTTTTGCTCACCATGCCATTCAACTTTGGACCCAGCTATATGCAAATCAGTCTTGACCCTGCGCCCAGTGGGAACAGTCCAGCCCGAACTGCCAGGCCAGGTCCTCCCTGGACTGGAAACAAGCAACCCTCATCAGCCAGGATAGCTTGACTCCAGTGGCATGGAGAGCACAGGACCCACGTCTGGGCATACCCGTCCCACTCGGGGTGACAAATGCAAAAAGAACAATTGATGGACAGAATGCAGAACAATGTCATACATTCATCCCAGTACAGAGATCTGGGCCTAAATCCATCGTTTTTTTGCTCACCATGCCATTCCAGTTTGGACCCAGCTATATGCAAATCAGTCCTGACCCTGCGCCTAATGGGAACAGTCCAGCCCGAACTGCCAGGCCAGGTTCTCCCTGGACTGGAAACAAGCATCCTAGGACCGGTTTCAGGCTATCAGAAATGTTTCGGCCTCTAATTCTCTAGTGTTTTCAGCAGGGCTCCCAGCATTCCAGTGCAATAATATAGTTCAGAGCCCATTGCAGATGGATATACCGCTCATTAAAGGTCTTCTCCAGTGTTACTTGCCCTCCTTAACAGTAACTGACATATGTGGACAGCAAGAGCGCTGGAAAAAGGAAGGTGGAGGCCTCCACAGTTCCTGCCTCTCTCTCGAATTTGCAAGACTGCTTCGCTCCTGTAGTTTGGCACGTCGAGAGAGAGAAGGACTGTTGAGACTTACCCCACTCCCTTATCATGTTTCTGCAGTGGAAGGAAATGCCTCTTTTTGTATGTTCACCCCCACATTTTTAGGTCGAGCCTGGGCAGTGCATGTGCTGCTCTACAAGGCATGCTGAATTGAGGTATGGCATAGCAGCTCCGCCCATTTCCTGCCCATCTTTTCAATTGGCTTCTGTTACTGTCCTTTCAAAATCATTGCTTTTCATTCGTTAATAGGCTTAGTAGTCCCTCCTTGGTACCGCCTTGTCTGCATTTGTAACCTCCCATAACGACTGGACTTTTTACTTGTGTTGTTACACGGTCTGCTTTATCTAGTCGGTGAGCACTATTTTCTTTAATGATCTTCCCTATTCCACCCATGATGTCGCAGCACACCGCCACCTTTTATATTGTTATTAGTCATGTATTTTTTAATTTCCAGCGTGCGCTGCTTTAACTATAGTGGCCGCGCTTATTTCATTATTTAAATTACGGCACGGTCCGCTTTCACTTTAGTGGCCGCGCTTATTTATTTATTTAATTTACAGCGCGGTCCGCTTTCACTTTAGCGGGCGCGCTTATTTATTTACTTAATTTACAGCGCGACCACTTTCACTTTAGCGTCCACGCTACAAAAGCTTTCTTTCGGTTATTATTTTTACACTTTGTGTAGAAGCGCCTCATACGCGCTTTCACTTTAATGTTGGCCGCGCCCCTTTCTTTAGACGCTACTCACAGTAACCTGAATACGGCACGCAGCATCTAAAGAATGGGGCGCGGCCACCATTAAAGTGGTCTCGCATTGTGAGAGTTTGAGCTATTATCATTAGAAATGACAATGCCTTTTATATGTGTTCTTTGAAAAATACATAAATAAAAGGCATTATCATTTACAATGCCAATAGCTTAAAATCTCGCAATTGCGAGACCTGTTGCATTGAAAATGCGTGTTAGACTGATGCTGCTGGTTTTTCGACTCAGAGTTCACTGAGGCCTTCTAACCAGATCTCAGTGCCCTATACAAAAGATATGTTGATTTGGTTAGACCCAACTTGCAAGTACTGACTTACTTATAAGTCCCTAGTATATGATAACCAGGGTACCCTGGGCATGTAAGGCAGAGTGTTCACACAGGGCTGCTACACTGTTCATGTCACCCTTTATGTGACAAGGACAACATGGACCCCAGCCTGCCCCTGCAAACTGAAAGGGCAGTGTTTACACTGCGAGTTCGCCTTTGCCATTACAACTACTGGCAAAGCCCCCACTTCCCTTAATAGGATATGTAAGTCTCCCCTAAGGAAGGCCTAAAGAGCCCTATGGCAGGGAGCTATATATTATTAAGTAGGAGATATGTTTTCCGTATGTCTTAACAGCAACACTTCTAAATTGTCGTTTTGCTGTGGAAAGGTCAGCTGCCTCACTGGCTAACACAGAATTAATGACTGGCACCCCAGCCTGGCTAACTCTGAATGGGACTACGTAAGTGGGTCAAGCAAGGTATCAATTTAATCCTGGAACTAAACTCAACCTGGTGCCCAAGTTGAATTTAACGTCACTATTGAAGAAAGCGATTTTTAGAAAGTTGCCACTCTGCTCTCCAGCTAGTTCAGTGACCTCACAGAAGCCCTGACACACAGACAGCTTTCTGCCCGCCTGGGGAGACGTGTGAACGACTCCTTGGCCCAGGAACAAAGGCAGTTGCTGCAGAGCAAGGTGTGACCTCCTTTCCCAGGATGGCCACTCGGGAGTTAGCCCAAAAGGCGAGCTTCAAAGTGGAAGCTTGTTTTGAAGGGGCGACTGCAACAACACCTGTTAGCAGGATGCCTTTTGTTCCTGCAGACAATGGGGAGGCAGAGAGGAAAACCGATCTCCAAACGGTTTTCCCGTGGGCGTGTTGCCCACTGGTAGCCACACCTGTAGGATGGACTACAGTGCTCCTGGCAACCACAGAAGGGTCGTGCCATTTTGAAAGGGGCAAGAATGGGGCACTCTGGGATAGCTAGATGCCACACATTGCAGGAAACATGTCACTAGGTGGGAGGGGCCCCAGTAGCCCATTAGCTAGTGACCGCATGGTCCCCTTGGGGCTCTTTCCTGGGATAAATCTGGCACCTCTGGCACCCTGCCCCTCAGATCACACTGGAATCAGAGAAAGGACCGAAGAAGGACTGCCCTGCTACCCTTGAAAGCACACAGAGAGGCTGCACTGTCAGAAGAACTACACCTTCTCCACTGTGGGCTAGAGAGGTTTGGACTGTGCCTGCTGCTCCTGGCTTGGGAAAAAGTTGATTTCCGGCCCCCACCTACAGCAGTGACTCCAAGGATCATTTGGCTGATCCCCCCTGGAACCAGCTCCAGGGACACAGGAGCTGAAGAAGCCCAAACCAACAAGTTGGTAGCCACCACAGACGTTTTGCTGCTACCAGTCGCCAGGCGCACAAAAGGACAAATCCGAGATAGCCAAAAGTTGCACCTGTGTTTGCCGGACCCAGTAGTGCTATCAAAGACAAGATTTGTCATACTCAAGGGACACTAGCCCCCACCTAAGGATTTCGTCCCAACAGAGGTGCAAGGAGACCAGTAGCACAACATCGACTGGCCTGCTACTCCAACGTAAAGAACTTTGAGGGACACCAATCTCTGTGACCAAAGTCACCCCTCATCAACCGTGGACCGAGGGACCACCACAAAGACACCCCTGTTGACCACACCACAACCGAAGGATCCTTTCAGCGTCTTTTGCCTGTATCCTCCACACCAGGACCACTCCATTGATGTCTATGGCTGTCATCTTGTAAAGTTTAGAACTTGCCTTTAAAAATGCTCTGGTGGCCAGTTAACTGTCCAAAGTAATCTCTCTGGCCCCGTAGACCTTTTCCCTGCCAGATTTTGTCACCCAACCCGGGCCGAAATATCCGCACAAACTCTTTCAAACTTTTGAAAAGTTGACAAACTTTTTGTTGACCAATGCTTGTTTGTGGTTGCATTTAAAAGTGATAAAAACTTCAAAAATGTATATCTCCGGAAAACCTCAGATGGATTTTGATGATCAAGGTCTCTAAAAATTCATAAAATTATGCTCTATTATTATAAATTGTTGTTGTGTCTCTATTGGTGTGTGACTTATTTCTTTGTTTGGTGCTGTTAAATGATTTAAACTAAGTAACTTTGCCAATCCTATCTGCTCACAGCCACAGCTACCCAGAGTTGCGCTAAAGTTAAATAAACGAGACTGACCGGACTCCAGACTGTATTTGCGAGTGTACTCCACGATAAGGCTTCACAGCCATATCATATTGTACACCCAAAACCTCATATGCAGCTATCACCAAATATGAGACC
Organism: Calotriton arnoldi; assembly: GCA_963921515.1. NCBI lineage: Eukaryota > Metazoa > Chordata > Amphibia > Caudata > Salamandridae > Calotriton > Calotriton arnoldi. The sequence goes on from CAWUFW010013956.1 coordinate 20,777, forward strand.
ACATGAGAAGGGTTGGAGAGACTGTGGTATTTCCCTTCGATTACCTACTTTGCCTCTCTCATTTACCAGCACAACTCCTTATTACCTGAGGAGGGTGGTGGTGGCGGAAATAACAGCTACAGATTAATTGGTGACAGTGGGTCTATACCAGTGTTTACAGCTTGGTGCCAACACATTGTCTTCATCATAGTTCCCAACATTCCAATGTTCTAATTTAACAGGGCCTGGGCACATATTTGAAAGGGTAGAATGATTTGAAAAGGCTGCTTGAGAATGTTTCTTTTGGAGCACATAGTACATTAATATTTTGAGCGTAAACTGTGTGAGCACGAGGCGGGGTGCAGTTGTGTGTACTGGAGAGCTCGACTGAGAACTAACTTAAATAGACAGTTTAGGACGTTCTTATTTTGGGTAGATATTAAAAACTATATAAAAATGAGACTTCCTCTAATTTGCATGCTCTTTACCCGATGAGAGATTAGGATTCTCCTTTAGGCACTGACTTCTGCGAAGGTCCTCCATAGCGCTAAAATTTCTTAAGGTATTCAACCGCTTAGAAGTCTTTTTTCATTTCATTTTCCGTCACATTGGCAAGCATTCCCTTAAATGGACTGATCAAATTCAGTTTGGTTGTGGTGCGAAATGACTTGCATCTCCTAGCAAGCATCCCTCATATGAATGCAGCCAGATGTGACTGAACTGAATAAAATAACCCAAAACCTTGTAGAAATGTCTATACAGAAGGCATTTTTTAGAGGACACAGTTTTCAGGTGGATTTATTATTATTGTGTTACCATGCGCCATGGGGTAACGGTGTGAGCAGCATTCTCTGCATGAATTCATGCTGGACCCCTTGTGCTGAAAAATAGTTTAATTTTTAATTGTTTATTTTGAAAAAATATGATTGTCGAAGGTGCATCTTTCTTCCAAATGCTTAAGGTAATGAAAGCAGTTAATAGATGTATTTACTGCGTGCTCTCAGATTTGCTGGGCTGGTCCTTGGGTCCCTAGCACAGTCTCAGTGGGTGAATATGAGGTAGGTTGTGATTAAAATGGTCATGCAAGCCACATTTGATGGGGATGGTGGGGTGGGGAAGAAGTGCTTTTAGGATTGGGTACGGGTTGGGATGACATACATATTTTTTTTCTCTTCTTTGTGGTGCAGCGTGCAATGCTTAATCACCTTGGTGCTTCCCTATGTAATGGCTTTGGAGCTTAAGTCTTGAGTGCACAGCTCATTTTATGGATTATGTCCTTTGGGTAAGCGTTGAGAGAAAGTAGTGACAGCTGGAGCTTGGTGGTCCGGGGAGAGGTGTGGAGGATGCAGGGATTTCCTTTGGGTTTTGGTGAGCAGATCCACAGTACCACAGTCTACAATTGTTCTAGTCTGAAAGCCTGGCGAGGGTGGTCAGTTTTGGGGTGGGGGCCACGATATGTTTACAAGCAGGCACGCAACACCGATTGGGCTCAAAGGGCTTCACCCCCCGTTGTGTGTGTCAGCCCGGGCTGAGACAGCTTCTCAGGCACACACAGACAGTTTTTGAGCTGCTGTAGGCTGGCTGGTCTGGCGTCCGTCTTATTGCAGCCGCACCGGAGTACTTCACAGGTCTATAAAAGACCATTTACTTGTTAACGAGGCTTTGTTGTTTTTCACCCTTCTTAGAGCCCCTGCATCTCCACTCTGCCTATTGCTGGAAGAATTAACCCCCCATCGAAATTTTTAATAGCCCCCCCCCGCAGCGCCCCCCGGAATTTGGCTCTAGTTGCGCCTCTGGTTTACAGATTGATGATGTTGCTATTTTCTTAGTAGGGCATGGACGTTCAGGACCCCCTGCCTCACTCTGCCTAGAGCTGCATTAGATATAGCATCTAACTAAACCTGGCCGACGTTAGGGTGAGGCACACTCATTCGCAGCATTCAGAGCAAAAGGGGCGAGAAAATCAACTTAAACCCACATAGAATTGCATCAAAGAAATGGTTAGGAAAACATGCCTCGAAATAACACGCAAATTGAGGGACCGTCATTGCAGTATTTTTACCTTCAAAGACTAGGAACATTAAAATGTTCGATTGAAAGTGCTATTTTGAATCTTTTCTAATGATATGAACTATATATTTACAAACGAGCGTAACAAAACCTAAAACCTCACAGGGGCCAACAACGACTTTCAAAATGTGGCTAAATGCTTGTGGGGGAGGCCGGGAAAGTGGAAGAAGGAAAACTTGTATGCAAGTCAGTGGATTGCAATGTTTTCGGTGCTCCTGAAGAGTCGGTTTCATGTGACTGAACCATGTTTTACTTCCTGTTTTAACTCTTTCTCACAACCGATGCAGGGAAATTATTGAAGTGAGGTTTTAGGTTAGGATTTGTGTGTTTGAACATAGTTAATTATTGAGTTTTTAGAAGGCTGCATGCCAACTTTTTGATACGTTAGAGCACTGTATGGGTGGTTTATTGACCGTGCATAGAAGAATGGTGACGGCTATCGTAGAGCCGGGGCTAGCTGTCCTGGTCTGATATTATTCATCGCTATGCCCTGTGCGAAGCAGTCCAGTTAAAGGCAACCCTGATCAGCTAAATTTTCAGGGCCTGCCTGAATCACAAATGCTTGTGTTCTGCCCTCAGGTTTGGGTTTAATGCATTCCATGATCTAGAGCCCTGAACTCCCAAGGGCTGGCCTCGCATCTTTGATCTGAGTGAAGACTTTCTGGGTGCTCTGGTGTACAAAGTTTTGAAATCAGGAGTGAACCTCTGTAGGTATCTTCAGCTATTGAAGAAATCAACCTTGTGGACCGTGCAGAGTACTTGAAACTTGATTGTAGCACTGCCTAGACGCCAGTGAAGCCCCATAGAGCCTCAAAGGATGTGGTTTCTCCTCTTCAGTTACAGCCTACAACTTGAAATCCTGCATCCTGGAAATGTGCTTTGTCTGGAGTGCACTCTGCACAATGACATTTGACAACCACTCATACATGGCGATAATGTCCCACACTATTGCAGATGGGGCCCAGACCTAAAATCATGACTTCTGTCACATGGCAAGCCGCCTGAAAATCCTGCTTGCCTAGAAGCCAAAAACGCTGGGTACGCATCTGTCCATTTAGTTATTGGAAGAGTGGCAGTGTGCAGGCCCTGAACTTTTTTGTGGTGCGGTTTCCAGGAAGCGTAGCATTCTGTTTCGAGTTAACTTCAGTTTCTCAGCATTTAATCAAAATGCGTCAAATGCGTCTTTTTAAAACTCACAATTTCAAAAGGGACTTCCTGCCATTGTTCTGGTGATTTCCAGCTGCTTAGCTAGAAATAAAGGATTCTGATGCTAAGCTAATAAAATCATTTTTATGTGAAACACATGCCCTCTTGCTTTAATTAGACTACAGTGTCCTGCAGACTTCCCAAAGTGTGTTTTAAAAAATAAATAAAATTAAGGAGGGTTTTATATGTTTGGGTACCAAGGAACTCCATTTGCCCTCCAGGAAAAGGGAATCAAGCAGACTTCGATTAAATAACAAAAAACTCCACATAATAACGTTTTCAGTATGGGAGAATGGACTGCACTTGAGGGTATCATTAACCATGTGTCGAGCATGTTTGCATGCTTTGAAGCAGCCCTGCAGTGTGGGGGTCTGAGGTGGCTGCCAGCTCTTCCTGTAAACGAGCAGCCATACTTGAGAGACCAGATGACTACTGACAGACCTTGAATGACCCCGTGAAAGTGTGAGGAATGGCAAGAGGTTAGCAAAGTCTCAGACGGTGAATGCATGGTTGAGCTGAAATCAAAGAACAATTGGGTTTTGCTGTATAGCACACATAGTAGACTAAGTGGCTTCTAGGCACCTAGCTGCATTTTGTATGTCTTCATTTGATGGTGGTGAAGAGTACTGGAGTATGTCTGTTGTAGAGTAAGTTTATTGCGCTGCCAGCAGTGTGAATCAAACCTCCTCAGGAAGGGGGTGTGGAGACAGGATGCCATGCACATTCAACCATTGTCTTCTACTCCCACAAGTGGCACCTCTGCTCCAAGCGTCCCTGATCGAAATATTTTAAGGTGGGTCTTGTCACTTTTTCGACTTGGGCCCTAGGGGCAGGAGAAAAACTCAAGCACAGTCACATTTTTATTCAGAGTGCTTTGTACGTGCTTTGAGGATTTTTGTAGTTTTGGAGCATCCAAAATTTGCTTGTAGTGATCTGACCACATGCAATCACACTAACTCTTTCACACTCTCTCAGAGCATTAGGGTTGGGATATCTACTGCCAACTCCCTTGCCAGGTTCGAGACCAGTAATCGGAGGTAGGAAAACTCGATAAGTCTGCCAGAAGAGGCTACCTAGACCCTGCTTTGAGAGATCGAGATGACCGATTGTCCAAGAGGGGCCTGGAAGTTTCCTTTGACAAAGAAGACGCTACTCTGAACGATGGGGCTCTGAATGAGCCTAGGAGACCACCAACGCTGCCACTGTGATGCTGGTAAAGACCCGCACCATTGTTACGGAAGTGAAGTCTGAAAGTTCCTGGTGTGTCCAAGAGCTTCAATTCCTGAAAGAGAAGGGTGCTGTGGTCTTGCCAGGAATGTGTTCTGATGTTAGCTTCTAGCCCAAAGGTCTTCAAATTGTGCGACACGCCATACTGGTGGTCCATGGCTGTATTCCCAGGAGGTGCAAATGCCTCAGCAAGTTCTTGTAAATGAAAATGGGATAGAAGTAGGACCTTCTTTATTTGGTATGTTTGCAGACTGTCTTCATTAACATGCGGTGGTTAAAGTGCAAGAAAAAGTATGTAAACTGTGACCCGGTGTGCCATGGAGGCGGGGTCACTGAGTTTGGTGCCAGGGTCAAAGACGTGCATAAAAAGAACAAAATATTCTGTAGCAGTTTTGTTGTTTTTAGGTTTCGCCTGCACAGCGCTCGTGAAATCTCTTGTAAAATAAAAACAAAAACTTTAAATGGGCCCAGACCCTGCTCATTACTTACCTGTACTTACCATTGGTTGGCTCCCACGTCACTCTCATTTACTTACTTCCTATTGGTCAGTGGCTCGTCCTGGGCTTTGGAGTCTTCGTCCATGCAGTGGAGCATGGACCAAGTACTGCTTGCTGTGGCCAGTGTCCTTCCACTGGCCAGAAGGTAGGTATGTATGTATGTATGTATATATATATATATATATATATATATATATATATATATATATATATATATATTTGCACATTTGCTCCAAATGGTTGCCCTCCACTCGGGCTCAGCTTTCCACACGTTTACCAGGGCAAAATGAAGCACAGCACTTACAGGAACTGACTTCAAAAGGGCTTTAATAAGATATGACAAAGAGCCTCTTCATACGAAGCCTTCACAAGCTAAGTGCAGGGGTGCATACAGAACGATGACCTACGCGTTTCGGCTATATATATACTCTTAGCGAGTGCATGTGTCTGCAGCCACCAACTCATCCCCCTCTCCACCCACCCTCGTGTTGCTTCCCTGCCCTTCCCCTCCCGACTGCCCCGGCCCCCATGACCCTCCCAACCGCCACAAAGAAAAAAACATTAATAAAGTTGGCTTTGTGAATGTTTTTAGACAGTGCTCATAGAAATTGCAGTGTGTCTCGCAACTGTTCATGTTCCAAACAAAAAACATTGGTGATGGTGACGTTGTGATTACCCAATTGCAAATGAACGCTAGGCAGCAGAAAAAGTGGGTACCTGACTCTGCCCTTACGCTATACTGTGGTACCAGAGAGCAAGCCAGCCCGTGAGAGTGTTAAATTGTCATTCTTTAAAGGAACCAGCAGTTTCTTTTGTATTCGAGAGGAACACAATATTTTCAAATTACCTAAAAGTCTCTATTTTTCTGATTTCTCTACATGGCGTAATTACCTATAAGATGTATTCTAAAACACCATTCTACTTTTAGAAAAAGTCTTTCCTATGTTAGGCTGTAAGTATATTCCAATGTTTGAGTTAGTTTATTAAGTGATTAACTTATTAACAAGATGTAGTCCTGAGAGAGTGTCATCCTTTCCAACATGGCCTCTATGTTGAAACGGGCTCAGATCCTTCTTTTGTTTCCATGCCATGGAGATTCTATACACGTCTCTGAGTTGCTGGAGACTGAAGCTCGGGAGCAGGGAGCCCATTGGATGATGAAAAGGAACAGAAGCCACTGACTCAGGGCGGGATAGCGGGGCGAACACCTCCGCAGGATGAGAAGAGGTAAATGCGGCCAAAGCAAGGCCTCTGAATCACCTGCTCAACCATCCGATCGACCTTCGGACAGACGCTTCATCCTCACTATGAAACCGGCTGCACGTAGCTTCCAGTAACTCGGCACCATATGTGGCGCCTTCCACTTGTCACCCTGGAAGTGTGGATTTTAGGATTTGTGACAAATACTTATAATTAGAAGAGCAAGCCTACAAGTCTCAGAATTAACTTTACGTTTGCCACTAAATGGCTGATTAAAGCTCTTACCCAGCACAGAGCTCTCAAGATTCCCGATTCCATATGTATTATAGTTTTGTGTAATCGTTTTCTTTTTTTTGATAATCAATTTTATTGGTTTTAGAACATAAAAAGCAAATCAGCAAAAACACGGAGGACAATAGATCAATTAAATCCATGAGAACATTGCATCCCACAGTTCCACACCCCATGAGATATACACCAGCAAAGTGAGGAAGCAAATCACTCCGAAACTTCCACAGTGCCCAGCCATTTACCCCACACCCTACGGTATTTCTTAGGGCACCCTCTTGTCGCGTACAAGGCTTTTTCTTGGGTCGCGCACCAGTCCACCCCTCTGCGCCACCTCCCAGGTCCGGCGGGTCGGGACATTTCCATGCCGCCGCTATGTCGCGCTTGGCTACAATCATGGCTGTGTTGAAGAATATCTTGTCATTTCTGGACCCATCCAGCCCATCCGTGATCCCTAGCAGTGAGTGGCGTGGGTCATGGGGAACCTCCCATCCTAGGACCTCTGTGAGCTCTTCTTCAATGGCCCCCCAAAATCTCTCCAGGCTGGGACATGACCAGACCACATGAAAAAAATCAGCCGGGGTCTGGCCACACCTTGCGCATGACGCGTCCGGGCGTAAGCCCGCTCGGTGGAGGCGCAGGGGAGTGAGGTAGGCAGCGTGTAGGTAGTATAGTTGGATTAGCCTAAGTTTGGCGGAGGCGGTGATTGTCTTGGGTGCCACGAGGGCGTCACGCCAGTCCACTTCGTCCAGGGGGCCCACCCACTCTACCCATTGATCCCTCAACTTGTCCAGTGAGGTGGGAGTGTTATTGACTAAAGTGCGGTATATGCGGGAGATGCCCCCCTTACCCAGATCTCCTAACATAGTCTGTGCCTCACTAGGGCTGTATTCCGGGAGCCTAGTGTCATCGGTGATGTGCGTCTGGAGGGCATGTCGTAGCTGTAGATACTTATAAAATTGGGTGGGATGTAGGGAATAGCGGGCTCGCAAGTCTTGGAAGGAGAGCATGTGGCCTCTAGCCCACACGTCCCCCAGTTGCGTGATGCCGATAAGATCCCAAGCTCTAAACCCCCGCAGTCCACTGACCTCCCGGAGCCAAGCCCCCTGCCAGAGGGGTGTACATTGAGTCAACTTACGCGTCCAGCCAGTGTGTCGTAGCGATGTCCGCCAGGCCAGCAACACGGACCGCGTCGCATCTGGAAGTTGGGACGGGATAGGCCCCCCATACATCATGGCCTGGACTTTGGGTAGTCCCAGCTCGCTCAATTCCAGCCGTTAGGCCGGGTCAGACCATCCCCCATTGAACCAATCATGGACCACCAGAAGACGTGCTGCTAAGAAGTAGAGGTACAGATGTGTCATCCCCATGCCCCCGTCAAAGGAGGGGATCCGGCATGTGGACAGGGCCAGGCGCGCCCTCCCCCCGCCCCAGAGGAATTTGGTCACTAGGCTGTCCAGTTCCCTAAACCAGGTCCTGGGAAAGCAGAAGGGGGTATTTTGAAGGACGTAAAGAAACCTGGGGAGGATCATCACTTTAAACAAAGCAACCCTGCCCAGGGGGTTTAGGGGTAACGTTTTCCATTTTTGAAGGTCTTCTTTGGCCTTTCTAACCAGTGGTGTGACATTGAGGGACCAGCCCAATTCGGGAAGCAGGGTGACCCATATCCCCAAATACTTAAAAGAGTTGCGCCGAAGCGGTATGCTGGACTGCCAATCATAGCAGTCCCTCGATAAGTGGAGCGGGACCAGCACCGATTTCCCTGGGTTCAATCGAAGACCTGAGGCTTGCCCAAATGCCTGCAAGATCCGGAGGCAATACGGTCCCGAGGAGGCGGGTTCGGCCAGAAAGAGCAAGACATCATCCGCATATAACGCGATCTTGTCTGTTTCAGTATTTGGCCATTCCCAGCCCCTAATGCGAACCTCAGCCCTCACCAGGGGCGCCAAGGGCTCCATCGCCAGGGCGAACAGCAAGGGTGAGAGGGGGCATCCCTGCCTTGTGCCCCTAGTGATGGGAAAGGCGTCTGACAGTACGCCGTTGACCAGCACACACGCGCGCGGCTGTGCGTAGAGCAGTTGGACCAGAGCCATAACTGGGGTCCGAATCCCATCTCGGCCAACACATCCTGCAGATATGCCCAATCCACTGAGTCGAAGGCTTTTTCAAAGTCTATGAGGAGAAGAGCTAAGTAAGGGGTGAGCAAGTGGCGACGGGCTAGAGCCAGCTGTAACCTCCGAAGGCAGTGGCGGGTCGCACGCTCAGGCATAAAGCCGCATTGATCCGGGTGGACCAGCAAGGGCAAGTAAGGCTTCAGTCGCTGGGCCAGGATGGTGGCGTACAACTTGATCTCCGTATTGAGGAGAGAGATGGGACGATAGTCCGCACAGTGACGGGAGGGGGGCTGAGATTTCGGGAGGACCACGATGGTGGCAATATCCGTTTCTGACGGAAAGGAACCTTTTTCCAAAGCTTCCCGAAACAGGCCCGCCAGATGGTGCACAAGAGTGTCGCGGTACAACGCATAATATTCTTGGGGAAGGCCATCTGGTCCTGGGGTCTTACCCGATGAGGTGAGGGAGATCGCTTCCTCAATTTCTTTCCCAGAGATGGGGCGGTCCAGATCTTTCTGGGCGGCCGTCTCCAACCGAGGGAGACGCACGTTACTGCGTTCAAGGAGAACATGGAGCGGTAGGTCGGGGGTTTGCGCTGTGTATAAACGCCGGTAATAAACAGCGAATGTGTGGGCCATCGCCAATGGGGCACTGTGCACTGTACCCTGTTCGTCTACCACCTCCGGAATTATACGATTCGCCCTGGGGTAAGTGGCTAACCTATGCAAGATCGTACCGTTTTTGTCTCCCCAGCCATATACTCTCGCTACCGACGACCTCCATAGGAGCTTGGCCGCATCTAGGGATAGCTGCCTAATTTCGGCCCGGAGGTGAGCGAGTTGCCGGCCCTGGGCGGCGTCCTCGGACAGGGAGAGTGATTGCTCCAAGCGAAGCGCATGCGCTTCCCTCAAGGTAATTTCCCGCAACTGTGCCTGTCTCTGTTTCTTAAGCTGCCCCTTCGCTATGCCTCGTATGGTCGCCTTCCCCGCTTCCCACAGGGTACCCGGGGAGGACATGGAGCCCTCGTTGGTAAGAAAATACTGTTCGAGTTCCGTCCCTACCACCTTTTTGAATTCCTTGTCTTGGAGGAACCATGCGTTCATCCTCCATGTTTGGCGGGCTGAGGGAGGGGGAGCCCCTGTACTAAGGAGCACCGTGGTATGGTCGGAAATTCCTCTAGGCAGGATGCGAGTGTCTACAATTGCAGAACAGTCAGTAGCGGGGACAAAGATCGCGTCTATGCGCGCCTGTGTGTGGTGGGCCGCGGATGTGTGAGTAAAATGAGTGGTGCGAGGGTGCCACGTGCGCCACACATCAGAGGCCCAACGACTCGGACCAGTGCCTTAGCTGTTTCGCTTGCGCCGTACGGGAAGCAGAGGGAGGGCCCGTTGTGTCTAAGGCCGGGGAGGAGACTGCATTAAAATCACCACCAACAACGGTGGTGCCTAGAGGGAGAGTGTTCAGCAGGGCCACAGTATGTGTAAGTGTGGGTGCGAGCATCGAGGGGGGAGAATACACGGACACAAGATTGAGGGGGGAGCCAGCCAAGGAGCCACAAATTGCCACGAATGTGCCCTGAGGATCATGGGTCGCCTGGGAAAGGACGAAGGGCATAGTGCGTTTCATGAGGATGGCCACCCCACGGGAGCCCCTGGAGAAGCCGGAATGCCACACTCTGTCATACCCGTAGCAAGCCAGGAAGGGGCAACAATTACCCAGGAGGTGTGTTTCTTGAAGCATGAGGATGTCTATGTGAAGGCGTTGCGCGTAGCGCAGGACTGCCGTGCGCTTAAGCCGGTCTAGGAGACCATTAACATTCCATGACAAGACATGGAGTGATGCCCCAGGCGTGGTGTTCTCGGTCATGGCGGGCGGTATCTGGGTCCAGGACGTGTCATCCCACAGGGGTGTGTGAGTGCGTGTGGGAAACCACGAATATATAGGTGATCGCATGCAGTGAGGACGAAATCAGCCCATGGGGAAGATGCATATGTCGGTCCGTGGAAGCTGAAACAGCAAAACAAAAGGAACAACCACCTAGGGAAAAAACAATCCCAAACCTCCCCCCTCCCCCCACCCTACACTTCGAGAACGGAAGCATCTGTCGACCCCCCCTTTAAACAAGACCAAACTAAAACGCTCGGGTTGGTTGCGTGGAGGACCCCTCCAGAAGAACGGATAAGCAGTGGATCAGCATTAAAACAATTTAAATGAACATAGAAGTCTACCAGTGTCAGAGGACCCCGCCGGAGAGGCGTCCCGCCCCGGTGGCAGACATGCAGCAAACCTGACCCCGTAGGCCTTTAGAGGGCAGGAGTGCGGGAAAGGTCCGAGTCTATCTTGGGTGAGCCCACCTGGGCTGGCGATGAGGATGATCCCGGCAAGTTCTCGGCAGAGCGGTGCCTGCCGCGAGGCGGAGAGCCAGATTGGCTGGAAGAGTCACGAAGGCCATGGGCCGCCACGCTCAATGATCTGAGTGCTGCGGCCTGTGACTGGCGCCCCCTACGAGACCTCGTGCGGCGCCGGCGCTGACGTCCCGGCGTCCGCAGCCCCTCAGGCTGGGAGCCCACGCGCTCCGAAGAAGGGTCGCGCCTGTGGCGGAGGGGGCGCTCTTCCGTCAGCCATGTCCATGCCGCCTGGGGTGAGTCAAAGATCTGCGTTTTGCCCTGGAATATGACCCGGAGGCGTGCAGGGAATTGGAGCTGGTACTGTAGGCCTAAGGCACGTAGCTTCTTCTTAACGTCCGTGTATGAGCGCCAGAGATCTTGGACTTCCCTAGTGTAGTCCGGGAATACCATAATGGTGTGGTTTTGGAACCTGAGGGGACCTGCCGCCCGCAGGATGGCATCACGATCCCTGAAGTTGAGAACTTTCAGGATGATAGGGCGAGGCGGGGCTCCAGGGGGAGGCCTAGGTGCAAGGGACCTATGCGCTCTTTCAACCACAAACCACGCCGAAAGGGTGTTTTTAGGCATCCATGACGTAAACCAGTCCTCGACGAAGGTGGCCACCTGGCCCGTCTCGACCCCCTCGGGAAACCCCACCAGGTGGAGGTTGTTACGACGTGCACGGTTTTCCGCATCTTCAGCACGCCTGTGGAGCTCCCTGGTGTCAGTGCGAAGGTGGGCCACATGATCCTTCAGTTGCGCGATATCGTCCTCTGCAGTGGATATACGGGACTCGGCTTCCGTCAGCCGCGCGGTGGCATTGCGGAGGTCTTGTCGGAGGAGGGACACATCCACCTTGATTTCCCCAATCTTCCCTTCAACGGACGCCTGCGAGGCACTGATGGCTTGAAGGATGGTGTCAAGATCCCTGTCTTGGGGGGGGGGGAAGAGGACCCCCCGTCGCCCTCCCGGGAGGCTCCAGGTCGGAGGTGGTAAACCGGTCCATTTTTGTCTGCGAGGGAGCCGGCGTAGATTTAGGGACCCTGTCCCTCCCCATGGTTGAAAATAAGTCCCAACGTCTCCCGGGTGGCAAAGGCCGGGTGCAGGGGGAGCCAGTAATCACAAGAAGTCTGTATGGAGGCCGGGGACCCACAAGTGTAGGAAATGTTCAGGTCACTACCCGTGGACCGCCCGAAGGGCAGGCAGCCGGGGGACACCGTCCACCGAGGAATCACGGCACCAGCAGCGCTGACCGCAGGTTCAAGGGGGGGGTGGGAGGCCGACAGACCATCAGGTTCCGGCAAGGTCCGGGACACGTAGACCCGGCCCAGGGCCACCAGCTGGCCCGCAGCAGTCCCGGCCCCCCCACACCGCAAGCAGGGCACCAAGGCGGCAGAAAGCCAACAGGCACGAAGGGTTGCCGCTAGCAGCCAGGCTCGAAGGATCCGAGCATCCGCCCAGAGGGCACCCCCGAGAGTGCTCCCCACCGCCACCCGATAAGATGGCCGAAACCACCCGTCCGTGAAAGGGGAGCACCGTGCCGTGGAAACACAGTCAAATCAGCCCCTTCGGCGTCCTGAATCCGCCGACTATCGTTCGTCAGTGAGGGCGGATGCGGGCCTCAAACACACGGCGGTACCCCATCGATAAGGAATCAGGTGGTCCAGGTTCCCGCGCTCAGAGAGCGCCCTCCGCCACCCAGCGACACTGCCGAACTCACCCGCGTCAGGCCCGGCCCCCCTAACACTTCAGGCCACGATCTAGGCCCCACGGACCCCAACACAGCAGAACAGATGGAGGGAAGGCCCTCAGGTCGGCCTTGCACCAGGAGAAAGGGGGGGTGTAGCTCCCCACGCACACCGCTGCCCGACAGTGCAGCCGATCCCCCGCCCTGCTCACTGGAGGACTGGAGGATAAGAAGCCGCCTAGTGTCCCGGTAGGAGGTCCACAAGCTCGGGGGAGGATTGGGCCCAGCGCCGCCATCACTGCGGGCCGTGCTGCAGGCCCCGCCGCCTCCCGCACCCCAGACCAGCAAGAGAAGGCCCACGTAGTGCGCCAGGGCATGCCAGCCCCACAGTCGGCCTCAAAGCGGGAGGGAAGCACAGGACAACCCGCAAGGCCGGACCCGGGGGGGGGGCAAGTGTCCCACTCCTGTGCCGCTGCCCGATCTGACAGCCGGTCCCCGCCCCACTCACCGGAGGAGTCAGCGATGAGGCCCTCTTCCGGAGGCCAGCCCAGCCCCACGATCTATGGGCACTGCTGCAACCCCCGGGCGCCAGCCGACTCGCCGGCCGATCCGCAGAAGACAGGCCGCTACCAGCACCGCGGGTATCGGGACCCCCAGAGCACCTCCGGGCCGAACCCGCCCGCCGACCGCAGGGCCTCGCTCAGGGCAAGGACAACAGGTGCGGCCCAGGCTGGTCCGGACGCCGCCGATCACCCGGTGCCCTTCTTCACCACCACTCGAGTGGCGCCACAACGCCGCCGGCAAGGGGCCGCCGCAGCGGGGAAAACAGGCCGTCGCAGGCTGCAGATGGTCTCCGAAGCCCCGCGCCGGCACCGTAGGCACAGGGGAACGGCACCACCGGACCGGGGACTCACAGCGACCAGGTAGGAATCCCGGATGGGTGCCGATGTCTGCTAGATTCGAGGCGGATGACGGAGGGGTCCGGAGCACTCTTAGAGTGCGACCGCCATCTTGACGCCTCAGGCCACGCCCCCGTGTAATCGTTTTCTTATACTATAAAATGTCTTTTTATTATAAATTCGGGACGAAAAGTACTAGAAATCATAGGGAAAAAAACGATCTATTGGTGCACGGCAGTGGCAAATGTAAAAAAGTCGAGGGTGCTTAGAATCTGTGCAGAACTCCCCAACCAGACAAATTGCTTTAAACGGGAATCACACTCCATGCCGTATACACTCAAACGTTTCTTGGCACATAGACAGACAGTCCTGCCAAGTTTCCCACTTCAAAATGTGACTAGCTTCTCCAGCCAGGTTTTATCTTTGAATACTGGGACTTGTAGTCTTGCTTATGCCATTATAAAACAGGACTACTTGTCCCAGAATTCAAAGGCAAAAGAACTGGACTGGAAAAACACATCACGCATGGACCTGGGAAACTTCGCAGTTACACAAATCACTTACATAGGCGTACACAGTTCCAACGATTTTTAAATTGCATAGTCATTTACAATGCATTAATTTGCTTTGTATGTGTTATAAATGAAAATGCGATATAAAACAAGCCTTCGCTTAGCCAATATGTTTCGCCTATGCACAATCTTTTGGCTTTGTTAATGTGTTTAGACATATTCCACAGCACCACAGGCTGCTGTGCAACATGGCTGAAAATAAAGGAAATAATAGCGCTATGACTCCGCCAACAATCGCTGCGACATAGCACTTTGTTTCTTCTTTACTTTCAGATCTCATATAGGCAAAACCTATTGGTTTTGCCAATGCTTGTTTCCCATTCAGTTAACTACATATAAAATAACATACACACCCAAGATGAAAAATAAATGCAAAAAAAATAAACATTTTATGTTATGAAACCTCAGTTGTGTAATGCTATTGCAGCAGGTGTCTCGGAGTTGAATGCCGATTAGTTCAAGGGGATTGTGACTTGTATATTTATAGAGCTTTGAGGTCCCAGTCTGTCAGAAGGCAGTGTTAATATGTCATTATTTTAACATTGTATAACACACAATATAATACAGGCTGCAGGAAAAATAATTTAGTGTTTACAATAAAGCACATACTTTCAAAGTATATACTTAAGTAATAGATAATTAGACTTTACCTTGTACCAACATTTTTATAAATGTCCATTAAAAGGAGACATTGAGGAACTCGGCTGAAAACCCCCTTGGATTGCCTCTCCGAAAGAATAAATCTTTTTCACAGTGAAGCTTCTAGTGACTCCATCAGTTAAAGCCCATAGTGGTTCCCAAGCAGTCTTTACATTTGGAAATTAACCAACTGCACATATTTACATTTCTTGTAGGAAGCAGGCTCCCTTGTGGGGAAGCTTGTTTCTTCTTCATCTTTGTGTCCCTCTTTGGCTCCACAGCATGTGACCTGCCCCCCCCGCCCCTCCACTTCAAACAAGATGCACCCCTAGATCAGCAATAACCCTTCTGGGACCAGTTGGTTGCTTTACATGCAGATTTTACTTTTTAGCATTAGGGCCAATGTCACCCTAGCACCTTTGTTTTTGTTTGTTTGTTTTTGTACACAAAGTGGTAGACAGCCTTGAGCCTAGGAGCGATGGCCCAGTGCAGAGGGCAGAGAAGACAGCCTGTATGCATCATTGGTGCTGCAGGTGCAGTGGCACTGAGGATCAAGGGTATTTAAATGATAGAGACACACTCATTCGTTGTCTGTCGTGAATTAGCTATTTAAGCTGCCAAATATTACGTAACAATACATCCACTAAATATTAGCAATATAACACAAATGTATGTTGACATATGCCATTAATTAAAGACATTTCATCCTGTTTTTTAATTTCCCATGCTGTCCATCTGCTCAGCTGTTGGGCTCGATTCATGAAAGACAGCCCGGAGAGTCACTTAAAAGAAGCACAATTTTCTGTATTTATCCACTTTTAAAAATAAATGCAGACAGAAAACACATTGTTTTCTGTCTGTATATATATCTGTAAAAATCCGTAAAAACGGAACAGAGGGAGCCTTAATCATAATTAGAACTGTCTTACTTTGCAAAAGGGGTATCTTGGCTCGTATTCCTTGCTACTGTTCTCCTTTTTGATAATCAGAACAGTTTAAGTTCAATTAAACACTACCATTAGAGCCCTTGGCAACCTTGCTGCAAAGAGGCGACAAAATGTAGGAGTTCTTTTTTAGGTCTCACCTAGCGATGCAGCGCATGCGCTGCTCGCCTTGGCGAGACCTATTGTCGTCGGTTTGGTGGCCGAAGGGGGACAGGGATGTGCACGCTCACGGCGTCTCTTTCAGACAGCCGATGTG
This sequence comes from Calotriton arnoldi, assembly GCA_963921515.1. Lineage (NCBI taxonomy): Eukaryota > Metazoa > Chordata > Amphibia > Caudata > Salamandridae > Calotriton > Calotriton arnoldi. Next base: position 36,742 of record CAWUFW010013956.1, read on the forward strand.
CACCCTCATGGCGTCTCTTCCAGCTAGCGCCCGGACAGCCCATGTGCACGCTCACGGCGTCTCTTTCAGCATGCGCCTGGACAGCCCATGTGCACGCTCACGGCGTCTCTTTCAGCGTGCGTCTGGACAGCCCATGTGCACGCTCACGGCGTCTCTTTAAGCGGGCACCTGGACAGCCCATGTGCACGCTCACGGCGTCTCTTTCAGCGTGCGCCTGGACAGCCGAGGTGCACGCTCACGGCGTCCCACTCACATCTCGCCACCCAGCTGGATGAGACCGCGTAGCCGCCATTGGCTGAAGAAAACTGTAAAACTGAAGGCGATTGGTTACTATGGTTCAGCTGATGTTTTGGAAGTTAGACTTGGAGCTCGTACAGCCCTCCCTTCTCCTGCAGAGCGCTATTCCTGTCTGATGTAGCGCTAACTACAAGAAACTGCAGTAAAACACCGTGCATCCCCGTGGTTAAACATGTGCGCTGTGGTGTGAATTCCAAATCTTATTTTTTGCCACTAGATGATCCTGAGCAAATCTCATTCTCTTATTGGGTTTCCCTTTTCCTACTGCCACAACCGGTGTCACGTGGATGCAGTCTGAACCATAGTACCGGGAGCATCATACGTGTATACTTAAGGCTTGAGAACCGGAAGCCAGATTGCGGGGTGGACTCCGGGCCCGGCCACCTCGGGGAGAGGATGGAGCCGCTGCTAAAGAATGGCTACCCGGGGCACGGCCGGTACGGGCTGGCAGTGGACGTGGGCAGTACCGTCCTCAAATATCACGTCTACGGCAAGGCGGCGGCTATCAGGGGAGCCAGCAGCAAGAAGGTGACTGTGGGGAAAGGGGGTTGTGTGGGAGAAAGGGAGGGGGTGTGTGTTTGTGAGGGGCGAGGGGAGGGCCGTGCACACTGAGAAGGGAGTGCGTGAAAAGACCCGAACTATAAGGAACGGCAGTGGGACAATGCAGGCTTGCAAGAAGAGGCAGAGAAGGGAATGCAAGAGCGGAGATTATGCAGATCTGTCAAGTTCCCTACGTGTATGCTTGAGTTGGTCACCCGGCCCAAGCTTTTGCTTTTTGGGACTACAAGTGTTTATTTTTATGAAGGGATAAACGACTGCAAGTCCCAGCATGCAAAGGAAATCCTTGACTTGATGACTTTTATATTGTTGCGTTCTCTTGTATAAACGGATGGCTATTGTGTTCAGGTTTTTTTCTGAGACCACAATTCAAGAAAGTCGTCAAACCATACAAAATGCAAACCTCCCTGTCACATTACTGCCTGATGCACACTGTGTTGTGGCTCACAGATTCACCCCTTCTGCGAGGAACAACAAAATGTTTTCTGTTTACCCAGTCCACTATCGCTAATAACTGCCTACACCCCTTCTAGAATATTACTTTGTTTGGTTCCTGCTCGGGTTTTGAGATCTCGTGACATCATTCACTGGACGGGCTGTCTAAAAACACGTCACATCCTCCATAGCTGGGCTGGTCATCCGGTCACGTTGGCATTTCCGTTGTGTTGTGCAGGCGGGAAGCTGCTTTCAGGGTTAGTTGGGATACAGTCATCCATCCTTAACACCCTGCCGGGTCAGATTCTAGCCGCAGCCCTTTGGCGCCTGCTACCATTGTCATAATGGAGGCAGCTCTCTTTTCCAAGTAGCTTCTTCTCAGCTGGAAATGCCCGCACGTGCTGTATGTGCATGGTAGGTTCATGCCAAGCTGACCTGAGCAATAGCAGGAGGCTGACAGGAAGGCCTGCCAGGCGCGCAACGCCCATTGGGCTGAAAGGGTTTCAGCCCCCGTCGTGTGTGGCAGCCCGGACTGAGACAGTTTCCCGGGCGCACACACAGCTGCACCCGAGTACTTCAAGGTCTTTAAAAGACCATTTATGTGTTAATGAGGCTTTGTTGTTCTTTCACCCCTTCTTGCCCCTGCATCCCCACTCTGCCTATTGCTGGAAGAATTAGCCCCCCCCCCCGAAATTTGATTTGGCTCTAGTTGCGCCTCTGAGGCCTGCTATACCGCCTCAGAGGGGCACACACAAGTACCACTGGGCAAGAAAGAAACTCGGTCTTTCTCTCTTTGCAGCAAAACCCCAATCAGCTGACACTACAGCCAGTCTTGGCTGAATAGCCTCTCGAGTTCCAAGTCCCTGCAGCGCCATCTCACAGCCCCGTGGGCAGTGTCGCATGTAACGCCCCTGTGAGCCAAAGGGCTAGGGGAGGAATTGAAGGGCGTGTACGTTGAGGTGACTTGCATGTTGGCAAGGGTGGATGTGCTGCAAAATAGTTTTAACATAGGCGCTGGAAGTAGGGGTGTGTGGGTGCTGCAGCAGCCTCAAAATAACCATGGTGGCGTACCGAAGGAGAATGAACATTTAAAGATTACTTTAAATTTAGTTTTTGTCTTTACAGAGGTCCAATGTCAGGCTAGTCTTCTTACAAATTTCTGCTGATTCTTTTTCATGGAGATTGGGGTTTAATTTTCTTTCTGTGACTGCAAAGTGAGAGGATTTTGTAAAGTGAACTGTGACAATCTTGCTAGTGTAAAAAGAGATTGCAGGATGTCGTTTTTCTAACACAAAAATGTAAAATACCTATAAACTAACTGTACAAATATTTCAAAATAAATAAGGCGTTGGGAAAGCTTTTTTTGTAATTCTGAAGTGCGATGGAAACGCGTCTTGTGATGGGATCAAAAGAAATGGATGACCTTGCACTACCACAACATGATTTAATAATATATTTGTGACGGTGTGCTCCAAAATGCTACCTTATCACTCTCTTGCTGAATGGGCGTGGCTCATTTGTGACACATGTTCTTTGTGATGCTTGGATTTTTCAGAATCCCTATGAGTTCAATGATGTTACATTGATGGCAGCACCCCTAGCCTGAGCCTGAAAATTGTTCCAGCACCACTGAGTAACAACTACACTGGCCATATCCAAAGCAGCACTCTGTAGAACCAGTAGCCTCAGCCCAACCATAGCGTACCTGGAGTTAGATCAGTGTACCATGCTCACAGTGACATGCCCAGGCCATGCATGCATCCTATAAAGCATCAGCAAAAAGTAAAGCTCATTGTTATACTTAGCCCCATTCATATAATCAATATAGAAGAGTTTGCCCTGGCGCTGTTCAGCCAAAACTTGGAGAGAAGAAAAAAAAAGCATTGCAATGCAATAGGTCTCACATTTGCGAGAGATTAAGCTATTGGCATTGTAAATGACAATGCCTTTTATTTATGTTTTAAAAACCAACACGTAAATAAAAGGCATTGCCATTTACAATGCCAATAGCTCAAACTCTCACAACTGCGGGACCTATTGCATTGCAAATGCTTGTTTTCTGAAAGGGACAGAGAGCCTTTTTTTAAGATTGAAGTAATGGCCAGGCATGGTGGGGAAGGGATGAAAGAAGCAGAGGAGTCCGCCTGCTACTCAGGGCTGCAGATGTCATTAGCGCAGCAGGTGCAGGTGCATTGGGGCCCAAGAGTGTGAGGAGCTCACAACTTCCCAATTATTGGGAGCAGTGTTGATTACTTTCTGTTTTTGTTTGATGTATTTGCTCTCCGATGATACTTACATTTAGTTTGGATTATGAGCTACAGAAAAAGTACCCCTTTAATTATCTCATACGTCCTGCCTCCTACTCTCTCAGCCATGCCCTTCCTGCTCTCCACATCTTTCCCATAATGTTTCGGAGAAGGGCCTGATTTCAAAACATTTTGTTTAGGGGGCCTTGCAGCAAAAAACTTTGGATACCTCTTCCGTCCCCAAAAACATCTGTGAGTTGGAGACTGGCGACCGCCATCCACAGTTGAAACTATGGAGGCACATCAGATCAAGAAGTGATCGGCATCAGCAGAGAAGACCATATCTGGCAAGGTATTCACCGGAAGGACCTGGGCTGGGCATTGAACTTGTTTGGGTGGCAGGCTTTGTGATTGGACCGGAGGAAGAATGCCAGCCCCAGGAAGACCGCAACTGCAAATATTGTGACCACCCCAGCACTTCAAACACGATGCACCCCTAGATCAGCAATAACCCTTCTCGGACCAGTTGGTTGCTTTACATGCAGATTTTACTTTTTAGCATTAGGGCCAATGTCACCCTAGCACCTTTGTTTTTGTTTGTTTGTTTTTGTTTTTGTACACAAAGTGGTAGACAGCCTTGAGCCTAGGAGCGATGGCCCAGTGCAGAGGGCAGAGAAGACAGCCTGTATGCATCATTGGTGCTGCAGGTGCAGTGGCACTGAAGTTCAGGGGTGTGAGCAGCCCACTCTAGGGCTCCTGGTTTTATGATATTTATTTTTTAACATTTCTGTCTGTATTTATCCATATTTACTTTTGGCCATTTTATCTGTATTTATCCATATTTATTTTCTGTTTTGTTTATAAATGATGATGTAAAACTGTACATTTCCATATGTATTTAACTGATAGAGACACACTCATTCGTTGCCTGTCGTGATTTAGCTATTGAAGCTGCCAAATATTACGTAACAATACATCCACTAAATATTAGCAATATAACACAAATGTATGTTGACATATGCCATTAATTAAAGAAATTTCATCCTGTTTTTTAATTTCCCATGCTGTCCATCTGCTCAGCTGTTGGGCTTGATTCATGAAAGACAGCCCAGAGAGTCACTTAAAAGAAGCACAATTTTCTGTATTTATCCACTTTTAAAATTAAATGCAGACAGAAAACACATTGTTTTCTGTCTGTATATATATCTGTAAAAATCTGTAAAAACGGAACAGAGGGAGCCTTAATCATAATTAGAACTGTCTTACTTTACAAAAGGGGTATCTTGGCTCGTATTTCTTGCTACTGTTCTCCTTTTTGATAATCAGAACAGTTTAAGTTCAATTAAACACTACCATTAGAGCCCTTGGCAACCTTGCTGCAAAGAGGCGACAAAACGTAGGAGTTCTTTTTTTTCTGAAAGGGACAGAGAGCCTTTTTTTAAGATTGAAGTAATGGCCAGGCATGGTGGGGAAGGGATGAAAGAAGCAGAGGAGTCCGCCTGCTACTCAGGGCTGCAGATGTCATTAGCACAGCAGGTGCAATTGCATTGGGGCCCAAGAGTGTGAGGAGCTCACAACTTCCCAATTATTGGGAGCAGTGTTGATCAGTTTCTGTTTTTGTTTGATACATTTACTCTTCTATGATTCTTACATTTAGTTTGGATTATGAGTTACAGAAAAAGTACCCCTTTAATTATCTCATACGTCCTGCCTCCTACTCTCTCAGCCATGCCCTTCCTGCTCTCCACATCCTTGCCATAATGTTTCGGAGAAGGGCCTGTTTTCAAAACATTTTGCTTAGGGGTCCTTGCAGCAAAAAACTTTGGATACCTCTTCTGTCCCCAAAAACATCTGTGAGTTGGAGACTGGCGACCGCCATCCACAGTTGAAACTGTGAAGGCACATCAGATCAAGAAGTGATCGGCATCAGCAGAGAAGACCATATCTGGCAAACTATTCACCGGAAGGACCTGGGCTGGGCATTGAACTTGTTTGGGTGGCAGGTTTTGTGATTGGACCGGAGGAAGAATGCCAGCCCCAGGAAGACCGCAACTGCAAATATTGTGACCACCCCAGCAAAGCCTACTCAGGAATGGTGCTATGGCTGCCGCTACTCACCTGCTTTACAAGCACCAGCGCTCACCACCCTGAGTTCAAACTCATCTATGGGGCCATGACTGACTTTGCTTCACTCTGTCGGATGCGTAGGAATCATTGCACAATTCCTGCCGATCTGCAACTGCTTCGGGCACTGCCTGCCAACAGTCTCACCTTTTTTAACTGATCTGCCAAGGACACAAAGGTACAGTGACATTGCCACCCAGGAGGCAGAGGGCGAGTGCACACCCATGTGAGGAGATATATGCTGAGCTGTGAGTGACTCAAACTGCAGGAGCTGCTCCAATTGATCCCCAGAGATTCCTGCCAGAGGACCAATGTGCTTTATCTTTACAGACTGTCCCTGAGATTACCATTACTGCCTCGAGAAATACCCTCTGTTTACTGTGTACTGTGATTCCATTGTGTGTTTTAGTTTAAAGCCATTGCCTTCTACAAATTGAAGTGCCGGCTGAACAGTGATTTATTGCGTGCTTTTTATGTATCTTTTGAGTTCTTAGTCTGTTCTCACATCGCCTGCCTGAGAAAACCTTGGACTACTCAACCTTGCTATGTCGAGAGTCAAGTGCTAAAGGGGTGCACTTGAGGACCAGTTTTTGTTCGCGTCAAGGCCCGGGACACCAGTGGTAGAAGTCTGATGAGTTCAAACTGAGCCCAGTGACTTCTGATTGCTCCTGGACTCCTGAATAAGTTCCTACACTGACAGCTTTTTTTTGTTTTATCTGATCACAATCATAAGGTCTTTGAACTGATCTAGTTATAAGGTCTTTGTACTGATCTCCGGTCCCAAATGAGTTACACAGTTTTTATTGCTTAATTGAAATCTCCAAATAGGCACAGTCGGAAAAAGAAACATTTCACCTGTTTTTTTCTTGAAATGGAGCTCTAGTTAATCTGTTTGTTTAAAAAAAAAGAGGATGTTTGCCCAAATTATTTATATTCCTTTTTGTAGAAAAAATGCTTAATCTTTTGCCGATTCTAAATTGTTATAGATCCCACAAAAAAACCTCCATAACTTTCTAACAATATAAGCACCTATGTAAAGCTGGTAGCCTTGTAACTTAAAGTTGCAATTTATTTTTGCCTTCCTTTATTTAAGCAATTAGAAGGTATGCAATATAAATACCAGTTTTTATACATCCTTTTGTTTCTTTTATCAGACATCGGAAGCTACATAGAGATGTTCTATAGCAGTGACCCCAGCAGGTGAACTGTGTAGTTCTTGACTGATTGGGTAAATCGGAGAAACGGTTTACCCACCTCTTACTATGTAATAAAGTTGAGTAGTCCCTGAAGTTAGTATGGTAACGGCTACTGTGAATTGTGCAAAGATTAAATACAAGTTGTTTAAAGATGTCTACTAATTTCTTCAGTCGCGACTGCCTGTGAAACTGATTTCCTGGCCGTGCCTGTTCTCGGAGATGAAAACCTCTAACCACAAGGGATGTGATACTCTCGTTGCATTTCCCTGGAAGGCGCCGTTTTTTATATTCTACGTTTTTGACGAGTTGCTGATATTTCTATGACTCATTACTCTAATGCCCAGCCATCTTAGAACAGTACGTAGCATTACAATACATGTAAAATATCTTTCTCTCCCTGTTTAGACTCTTCTGGCAGTGTGGTTTTAAGGATTTTGGGGGCCCTGGCCAGGACATATTTTGGAAGTGTCAGAACAACTTTTAATTTTATTACCGATTCCCCTACTATATATAGTCCCAAACAATACTGAATTATATGTTAAAATGCCAGAAAACGGGATTACACAACAGCATTTGAAATATGCCTGGTCTGGTGCCCTAGAAAATTAAGATGTCACTGGTTAGGGGCAGACAGTCAGACAGAGTCAGAGGTAAAGGTGGAAAAGACCGAGGTCAAATTGAGAGAAAGTTCACCTTCTCAGGGAGGGCCTTGGTTAATGGGGGCCATGGGCCGTTGCCCACTTTGCCCATGTCTTAAAACGTTTCTGTCTTCTGGGGAGTAATCATAGAAAGTTTGAAACTACGACCCAGTCATCCAAGACCTTTTACGAGACACAAAACGTGCATATTATGCAGATCATTTGCATACATTTTTTCGATTCAGTTTTCCTATTTGTTGGCCCTTTTTTGTAGTGACTGTGTAGTATTTGCCACGGTTGAGCTTTTCTTCACTTGTGTTGTGCGCATCTGTTATTTTTTTTATAGCTAAGTTTAATAAACTTAAGTGCAGCAAAAAGCGTATAGGCCCATCAGCCCTTACCATTTCCTGACAGTGTGTAGATTTATCAGAAAGCTTTTTAGCTGCAGCCATAAGGAGTATTACTGTGTTTAAAAACAACTTTGTAGTGTCTGGAGAATGAAGAACTGGGAGGAGTGAATAGCCATTTTTAGGTTGAGCCTGGGCAGTGCATGTGCTGCTCTGCGAGGCATGCTGTATTCGAGTATGGACTTGAAGCCCTGCCCCGCCCACTCTCCGCCCATATTTTTTATTGGCTTGTGGATTTGTAAATGCAAGCTTCTTGTTCATTAATAGGCTTGTTAGTCCCTCCTTAGTACCGCCTTGTCTTCATTTGTAATCTCCCATGAGGACTGGCCCTTTTACTTCTGTTGTTACACAGTATGTTTATTTAGTCTGTAGGCTCTATTTTCTTTAATGTGTTTCTGGTACTGCAGGCACAACGTGCTTTCATGCAACATTCAGCGCGCCAAGCGCGCTTTCACTTTCAAAGCAGCCCGGGACAATCGTGGCCGATTCTTTGCAATGAAATAGGTCTCACATTTACGAGAGTTTGAGCTATTGGCATTATAAATGACAATTGCTTAAACTCTCGCAAATGCGAGACCTATTGCATTGCAAATATTTTTTTGTAAAAGCGCTCCATACGACGCTTCCATGTTAATGTCGGCCACGCCCCTTTCTTTCGACGAGCTGCGTCTATAGAAAGGTGCGCAGCCGCTATTAAAGTGAAACAGTGCCATGGGGCACTTTCACAAAAAAAGCATTTGTTTGTCAACTTGACAAATGTATGCTTTTTTTTTTGTAAAAGTGCCCCATACGGCGCTTTCACTTTAATGGCAGCCGCACCCCTTTCTTTAGACGCGGCTCGTCTTAAGAAAGGGGCGTGGCCATCATTAACATGGAAGCGCGGCATGGGGCGCTTTTCCAAAAAGTGCATTTTAATGCAATAGGTCTTGCATTCGCGAGAGTTTAAGCTATTGGCATTGTCATTTACAATGCCAATAGCTCAAACTCTCGTAAATGCAAGACCTATTGCATTGCAAATGCTTGTTTAACAATAAAACTGGTGATATACGACTTTTCAACAGTTTCTGTGCAATGAGCTTTCTGTGCCCATACGCTAGCAACATTTATGCATCATGTTCTATTACACTATGCACCGCAAGTGTGGTATTTTCGAGCCCCATCAATGTTTCCCCCGTGCCCAGTGTGGCATCTAACACCTGCAAAAAGAACAGATGATGGGTGGAATGCTGAACAAATCAAACATTCACTCCCAGTCACAGATCTGGGTTAAATCAATAGCTTTTTTGCATGCCAAGACATTCCAGTTTAGACCAAGCCATATGCAAATCAGTCTTGACCCTGCTCCCCATGGGAACAATCCAGCCCGAACTGCCAGGCCAAGGTCATGTACTATGAGATACCGGAAACATAAGGCCAAGTGCTAGATACTGCTAGACACACCACTGCTTTATACCACACTAATGTCACCATCTGTGACAACATGCGTGTTCTACTCCCAATCCGAGAACTTAAGCGCAAAGCAAATGCAGCTTTCTCTTCTTCGCACTCTACATGAGGATGCATAAGGGGAAGAAGAGCCCATGAAAGAGCTCCAAAAACAAAGTTCTGGAAGCTGCTGTTGAACCAAAAGGCTGCATGAGAACTGTGCTTGGAGGTACATACGAATATCACAGCTTTCTGCATTTAAATACAGTCACTAGGTTAATTAACTAGAAACCTACTATAGTCATGATCGCTAAGTAACATAGTTATACAAAACTGAAGAATAGCAACATGGGTTCATTAATGTGCATATAACTTAAATAGATCACTTATGCAACCTCCTGTATCATACCTCAATGTCAGAAAAGAGGCGATAAATGTTGATGCGCCACGTGATAGATCTGGACCTCAGTCTCCAGCTTTACCCAGGCCGCAGTCAATGCAGTGATGCGGAGCCACTTTTCTGCCTGCACCCTACCGCCCTACTAAGTTGCATCCTGACCTAGTCTACCATGCTTTCGGTTGGGAAAGAAGCATTGTGTCTTGTGGGCGTTTGCTTGTATTTATATTGGTTAAAGTCGAGCTCCTGGCCAGTTTCGGAGTACTACCAGCAGAGGCAGGTCAAGAAACTGAGGTAAAAGGAGGCAAAGAGATTTACCCATGCTCATGCTGTCGCATTTGGGGGCGAAGCTAGGACTATTGTTCTTAGACCCCTTTGCCACTTGACCACTGACAGTTCTTAGACCCCTTTGCCACTTGACCACCGACAGTAGGATCTTTGTTTGTCCCCACGACTGACCTCCCCTTCAGAAAGAGAGCGGCACCGGACCCTGCGCGTGGGGTGCCATTACACTGGGAAAGGTTCCTGCTGAGTCTGCAGGTTTGCATTTGCTGAGGCTTACTCACAGCATGATGCAAGCCTTGATCTGCAGCAGACCACGAGCTGCTCGTCCGGAAAATGTTGTGTCTTGTCTCGCCAAGAGGCATACTCATTCTACCTGTGTTTTGACAAGCTTTGCTAATCCTGCATGAACACATGCCAAATAGGTGATCATAAATGTCTTTCCTCCTCCCGTGTTTTTCTACTATTAAGTGCATGTGACAAGTTGGTGCAGCCCCTGGCATTAGATGTTGAAATAAGGTCAAATTCTTATCTCTAGCGGTGCGTGGTAGGCACAGACTGTCTACTTACGCAATTTTGTGCTTGCCATGAAGTTTTAAAAAAAATACAAAATATGTAAAATGTGTCATTTTTAATGCCTTGGAGGAAAAAAGTCTACGTTTGAACCTTGTGGTGTTCAGTTTAATTACTCTGAAGGACACGCCGGGGGTAGTGTTGGATTTAGCAAGCCTGACAGCAGCATCCTCATGGTACACTTACGATTTATACAGATAAAGCGTATAGAATTTTTTTAAAGTGTGAATAGTTTGAGAAACATTGGCCGTTTTTAGAGGAAGAGCCGGGGGCACAATAGGCGTGTGTGCACTTTCTTTCCACTCTACCAGGCACTTTGGCATCCTAGACGCTTACAAAGAGAAGAGATACGGTGGAAATATGTGCCTCACAGGTGACGGGACATAGCTCTGTGAGATCATGTAGATCTCATCCAAGGGGCCTTGGGGTGCATTATTAACTGCTACTTGCTCCCGCCGGCAGCCACACGCTTCCGGTGTCATCAAGATGGCGTCAATTTTTAATCGTATTAGTCATATTCCCTTAGACGAGCCCACCCCCTTGCAGGCTTCAGTCCATTCTTCAGCAGACTGCAATGTGAGGAGAAGGGCACCTGACCCATCGCGAAAAGACATTTGTAATTAAAGTTCCAGCAAAAAAATATTGTAATCAATAACGATATCGAAAAAAACGGACTTTCCCCAGATGCCTGGGCTGTTTTCACAATACAGGCTAACCCACAGGCAGCTAGTTTCCCTTTTGCAAACTAGAAGTGCCCTGTGTTGAAATGTGTTTTTAGGTCTCGCCTACGCAGCGCGCATGCGCGGCATAGGAGGAGACCTTTAGGAATCGATTAGCTTTTTCTGCCAAAAACGTGCACGCTTTGCATTGCTTTCAATGGCAACGCGTGCACGTTTGGCGATTCCCTTGCGGGAGCGAGCTTTGGCAACATCTGTTTGTAATTAACTTTCAAACAGATGGTGCCCCTACTCGCTCGCGCAAGGAAACGCTGTGTGTGCTCTCGGCCGCACTCCCCACCCCTCCCACTGTGGTCCGTGTCACTTAGCTCGTGCTTCAAAAGCTTATGCTTTTGCCAGCTAGCTCGTTAGCAGCTTTCCTATCGCTGCTTTTAAAATCCCCGTATTTTTTCTAGCTCCTCTTGCGGCGAACCAACAAGCTCACTCGAAATGCCCAGAACGTGTACTTGTTGCTGGGAAGACATCTTGGCGGGTACACGCGCCTGAAGCTGTGATGTGTGCGTGCCTGGATATCTCTTTGCCAGTTAGACGTTTCATCCATAAAGGTTCAGAATATTAATGCTCTATTGAGTCCGAGTGCGAGATCAGTGCATATCTTCAGATGTCGCCTCGGCCACAAACAGCCAGCATTGCCGAGCCGCTGACAGACTGCAGACTTTCTGCCCTGAAACCTCCCTCCGGCTCTAGGATCGACACATTCCACCCCATAACCCATAGTTGTGTATTTCCCCTCCTTCCCAATGACCCCCCCCCCAAATCACACACTGCTCTACACCACAGTACGAGGTCACACCTACACGCTTCCACATCATGCCTCCCAGGGCGTCTGGAGTGCTTCGATGCCATCAAACAAGCGCTGCTCTGACTGCACTCCCGTTACTTACAGCACTATGAAATGCAGCCTCTCTGTTGCACGCGCTATAATTATCACTCAACTAGAAATGCACGGGCTGAGTGAGCCACGTTGACATGCAAGGGAGTTTGTTTACAGCTGCAGAGAGGAGCGCGGTGGAGAGGGGTTTGGGAGCGCCTGTCAGACTGCGCCAGGTTTGCGCTTGTATCTTGAAGGGGCTCGCCCCTTCCGCTTTCTCTCTTTCTACTCTTTCTTTCTCTCTCCCCCGTGCTCTTTCTCTCTCTGCTCATTCTTGCTCGCTCTCTTGCTGCTCTTGCTCGCTCTTTCTATCTCTCTCTATATTTTTCTCTATCTTTATCTCTCGCTCTTTTTCTTTCTCTCTCTCGCTCTCCCTTTCGCTCTCTGCTCTCCCTTTCACGTCCGCTCTCTGCTCTCCCTTTCCCGTCCGCTCTCTGCTCTCCCTTTCCCGTCTGCTCTCCCTTCCCCGTCCGTTCTCTGCTCTAGTGTAAAACAGCATATCACACTTCATGTGTCTCACTCGGCGGAGGTTTAAAATCCAGCGAGTGGGGCCCCGCCTAAGAAGACATGCAACAAGGCTTTGCACAGCTGCCAACAGGTTTGCAACTGAAATCCTGAAGCAGCAATACCAGCAGATTTTGTTTGAACCCTACTGAAAGGGCTGTGGTGGTACGGAGGCCGGCGAGGGACAGCAGACCCCCGCCCCTGCAGTCACAGTCTAAATTCAAGGCCTGTGATACACGAGGCTTTAATGCGGAGTTAATGCCCTACTCTGACTCTTTCATGAGAGGCTGGACGTGGGGCGGGATGAGAAGGCCAGAAAGGGAGACACTGACACACGTCGCACCTTCAACCGTGGGGCAGTGAGGCGCACTAAGTATGACCGAGGCACTCAGTTATGGGGTCTTTCTCGATATCGCTCGTCTACCCCCCCCCCATCCGTTCCATCTTTTCTTTCTCACTGTCAGTCTCTCTCTCCCCTTCTTTTCCGCTTTCTCCATTGTCCACCTCATGAGTCTCTTACTCGCCCTCCCCCCTCTTCAGCCCAGCGTCCACCCTCAGTCTCCTCCTCTCATGTTCACCCCTCCTCACCCCCATCTACACTCCGTCTGTCTGCTTCTCGCTCGTCGACTCTCTTCCTTTCACGCTCTCTCACTCTCATCCTCCCGGTCCCTCCACTTCCCTCCCTCACCGCCCTCCCCCCACCCATCCCGCCAGCTCTTTCTTCCTCCACGAACAGTAAGAAATGTGCCCGCGAAAAATACCGAAATAGAAAAAACGAGGGAAATTCTCAAAATAACTCTATAGATAGGGAAGAAAATTAAAATTACATTACGTTATTCTTTAGAAATATTGCGGGGCCGCAGCTCCCACCAGGGCGCGTTCTCTCTCGCTCTCTCTCGCTCTCTCTCTCCTCTCGCTTTCTCTCTCTCTTTCTCCCTGTCTCTCCCGCTCTCTCTTTCTCTCTCTCGCTCTCTCTCTCCCCCTTTCTCGCTCTCTCTCTCCCCCTCTCTCTCTTTCTCACTCTTTCCCTTTCTCTCTCTCTCCCTCCCTCCCTCTTTCTCTCCCTCCCTCTCTCTTTATCTCTCCTCACTCTCTTTCTGTCTCTCCCGCTCTCTCTTTCTCTCTCCCCCTCTCTCTCTTTCTCACTCTTTCCCTTTCTCTCCCTCCCTCTCTCTCATTTATCTCTCCTCCCTCTTTCTTTATCTCTCCTCCCTCTTTCTGTCTCTCTCCTCTCTCTTTCCCTCCCTCCCTCTTTCTCTCTTTCCCTCCCTCTCTCTCTTTACCTCTCCTCTCTCTCCCCCTTTTTCTCTCTCTCTCTCTTTCTCTCTCCCTCTCTCTCTCCCTCTCTCTCTCTCTCCCTCTTTCTCTCTCTCCCTCTCCCTCTCTCTCTCTCTCTCTATCTCTCCTCACTCTCCACTCTCTCCTTTCTCTCTCCCTCTGTTTATCGTCCTCCCCCTCTTTCTTGTCCCCCCGCCTCGGGATGTCTGTCTCTTTTAATCTTTTCATCGCTTTTCTCGATTCTGTTCAATGCTGCTTTATTGATTTGTTTTTTAGCTAAATCCACTTGAATTATGCGGCAAAGGACAAAATTATATGGCGGGGTTGACTTGCTACATCAGAAGGAGGGAGGACAGCAATCTGGTCACCCAACATTGAGACTACAAAGACCTTTAAGAATCGCGTTCCCATACAAAGATGGCCGCTATCTTTTGATAGAGCATTTATCCAGACAACATGCTACGTATAATGTTGTTGTTTGTCTTTGATTTCCGTGGCACTGTCATTAATCGTTGCTCTACAAATGTAGCTTTGCTTGTAAACCTGCGGTAAATGTAACAATCAGCGCGTTTAACGTTGACAAGGCAGTATCCTCACTGTGCGATGGACGATGAAAAGATAAGAAGGGTCTCTGTTTCCCTTTTGATTTGAAGCATGACTTCTTCTTCCCGCAGGCAGACCAATCAGATGGGCAGCCTGTCTCCACCAATGAGAGCGAGGATTGCAGCTGACACAGCGTGCCCCCCATTGCATATCAGGATGCAATGACAGAAACAGCAAAATACAAGTCCGGTGGCACACTATGCCAAGCACACATTTTTCGCTACCGTGTTTTTAAGCCACGCCCTTAATTACATTGGCCACGCCCCTTTGAGAGACCCCCCCCCGTTTTTTCATCCCACTTAATAGGTCTCGCTTTTGGGACCTTATTAGTATTTAGTTATGCAGCACAATATCCCAACATCAACTGTTGCATGGCTAAACACTTATAAGGTCCCAAAGGCGAGACCTATTGGCTATGCCAATGCTTGTTTAATGTTGTGAACGTCGGGGCCTCTGCTCTTTCCCTCATCATTTTCCATGCTGTCCTTGATTTCCTCTCTGCGGCCTCGCCCTTCACCTGCACCCGGGACACGCAGTTACTGCTTTTGCTATAACTTAATGGGAAGTACTTTATAATTATAATAGGCAACGTCTATTATTTTATTTTTTAGGAAACAATATTAAATATCGTTTTATTTACTGTGCTTAAATCGGGTCACCAGTTTAAGGGGTGGCTAAATTGTGCTTTGTGACAGTGTCGCTTTTTATTTAAAAAAAAATCACAGGGTTGCCGGTTTTCCTTGCCACGTAAAAAACCTCTGTAACATCGCATAACAAGCATTTGCAATGCAATAGGTCTCGCATTGGTGAGAGTTAGAGCTATTGGCGTTGTAAATGACAATGTGTTTTACCTATGTGTTTTAGATGGTGGAGTGGATGTATGTGGTGTGGGTGAGGAGTGGAATTATGTGGGTTGAATTGGTATTGTTAGTTGTGGAATTGTGTGTGGTGGAATTGCGTGGTGTGGAGTGGATTAGTGTAATGGAATTATGTGGCATGGTGTGCAGTGGAATTAAGTGGATAGTAATTATGTGGTATTGAGTGTACAGGAATTATGTGGAGTTGGATTGTGCGTCATAGAGTGTAGTTATGTGACATGATATTTAGTGTTGTGGAGTGGTATGTAGTGGAGTTTAAATATGTGGTGTGATGTTGAATTTTGTGGCATGATGTGGATTTTTGTGCTGTGGATTGGATGATTGTGGTGTGTTGTGTAATTGTTGAGTAGAATTATGTGCTTTGTTGTAGAATTATGTGGTGTGGAATGGAAATGTGAAGAGTTAAACTGTGTGGCGTGGGAGTATGTGGCGTTGAGTGAAATTATGCTGATTGGAATTATGTGGCATGGTGTGGATTGTGTTAGTTTAAAAATGATGAAACATAATTACAAAGAAAGTCAGCCTTTCATTGCGCACCAATTTAGAATAGTTAAACACGTTGCTTCCACCAGAAAATGTTGGAAACACACAAACGTCTATTAAATTTCAGCCCTAAGCAAGGAGGAGCTGCAAACAAAATATACACGTTCAACATGAGCAGGAAAAAATAGTTCCAAGACCGAGCACTTCATCACACCAGTGGAAGCTTACCAGTAGTAGGTATGGGGAAATGTTATATATTACAGCACGTTCTGAGTGTAGGGATGCAATATGATCTGAAACACACCATGACTTCTTTAGAGAGGCAGCTGCAGGACTCGGGTCCAGTGGTGACAAAAGTAAGCTTCTGCAAGCCGTAAATTTGAGCTACCATATTTGGCACAGAACACGGGGAAATATTTAAAATGAGCATTAATCACCACCTATAGCACATAGGCTCTCTTTCCTTAACTAAGCGCTATTTGTGCAGCATACACAGCGGCACACATAGCTTATGGTGTGAGCTTGTGGCAAAGCACAGGTTGCAGAGCAAAGCCAGGGCTTTGTTTGTGTTAGTTTTACCGACCTGTAAAAGCAATAAATGCATTTTCTCTTGAGCACTGGTACAATTAACTTCATTTACAATTCTGGCAATATTGTCTTTATTTATTTAATTAAAGAACCCAACAGTGAGGGGCTGGGGTGCCATCTGGTGTGGGAGCAGTGGACAGCAGTCAAAGACCGAGTGGCCTGTAGCCAGCCAGGGAGGGGCTAGTGGGTGGGAGAGCAATAAAGGATTTTGGGGAGCATGGGGTTTCAAGGGCTTATACAAAGATAAGACCTGACGGGGTGGGAGAAGCAAGGCTGTAATAAATTACTTTTTTAAACAAACAGAACACCAGGCATACAAGCATTAGTCTTCTCCCCAGTGCCTTGTGACCGCTTTACAGCACGTTTGTGGAAGGAATGTGTGTATGCTTTAATGACGAAATTCACTGTCATGAAAGCATTCCAGATGCAGCCCAAGAGCATGTTAAACAAGCGGACATCAAGTAGGTTATGGGTCCCAGCACAGAGGTGCATCAGCTCTCACACTCCGGTAACATGAGAGGTTTAGACATCAGGCTAGTCCTCCCTCCGTATGCGTAAACACAGTCCTCCCTTTCCAGTAGACTGATTTTTGCGGGGAGGCAGAGCCTTCGAATGTAGGGAAACGGTGCGTTTGTGCTAAGAGGATAGGGGGAGGGCTTATGATGTAGCGGAAGGGGAAGCAAAACGTGCAATACTTTAGTGAATAGTAATTTAAAAAAAATCAATTCAGCGATTACTAAGCAAAAAACAATGAACTTGTTTTTAATTCACCGTCATACAGAAAATAACGCACCTCGAAAGCTACAAAACCAACGTGCAGCTCCGTCTTCCAGGGAGATCTGTCGAAACGAAACACTTCCTGTTAACCACAGCAAGGCTGCACACATTGCTGGGCGTGTGGACTATATTTAAAGCGACAGGCACTCTGAACCAGCGCGCGCAGTGGGAGCGCACGAGACACCGTGAGCGTGCACATCGGCTGTCCCGGCGAAAGCTGAGGATCGCCGGAGAAGACACGCTGTTTATTTGCGCTGAGGCTCCGACTCAGAATCGGAGGCTGAACTGTCCTTGAGCCTGGCACGCTCACAGCACGGCCAGCGTGACGGCGGCCGCATGGGCTGCGAGGTACACCGGGGCATTACGCTCAAGCATGGCGGAACGACGGTAAGGTGGGTGTGGGTGGGTGGTGGTGGTTGGCAGATGGCGCATGGCTGACTGACACTGGAGGGGGTGCAAGGACAGCTGGGGAGTGCGTGCACAGCTCATGTTTTGCGGCTGGAGAGGACGGAAGGGGGACAGGAGATGTGCACATCGCGTGTCTGTACGTGCGTGTTCACGGTTGCAGTCCGTCCTGCGCGTGCACATCTCCTGTCTCCCTTCCGAAGCAAGTCAGTAGCAATAGATCTCGCTAGCGACAGCGCTTTCGCGCTGCGTCGCTAGGCGAGACCTAAAAACGGTAATATAGCTTCACATGTGCACTTTGTTTCGTTGCTTAGAGTCAGTGAATTTGTGTCCACGTACGTTTAACTTGCGTTTGTACACAGTTGCCCTCACGTATTACGTCAGGTACAGTAATATTGCTCATGTTCTGTTGTTGTCGAGGGTACAGTTTGACTGGTAAGAAAGATTACGGCGCCTTCCTTTCTGAATTCCGACGAAGCCGTCTCACCCGGCTGTGGAATAGTAGCGACGCTCGGGGTCGTGCATCTCCCAGCCCACGGTGACGCGAGTAAAGCAAGGGGCTCAGTTATTTGGTGCGTAGCCTTGCAGCTGGGCAGGTGTCCTGTGCTCAGTGACTTGCGTCTTATCAATCTGCGCATGGACCACCTTATAAAAACAGGACATGGAATTGATGAATGAATAATAAAGAATGTGCATCAAAGATAAACTTAGATGTAAAAAAAAAATTGCAACTTTGTGCATGTAAATTTGCAATAATGATTCACAGAATTGGAAATTGTGAAATTGTACGTGTGCATGCGAAATTCGATCAGTATGCTGATTTCTGTCAGAATCATAGCAGTTGAAAATCTTGTATTCGCTTTGGTCTGTCGGTATTTTTGGCTGAACTTACCTGCAAACGTAGCTAGAAGCCCATAGACGTATAATTTTGTGAGTATTCCCCTACCACTTGCATGTACCTTTCACCCTGAAAGATAGATGCGCGCGCGCGCACCCCACAAACTCTCTCTCTCTCTCTCTCTCTCTCTCTCTCACACACACTCTCTCTCTCTCTCTCTCTCTCTCTGTCTCTGTCTCTGTCTCTCTCTCTGTCTCTCTCTCTGTCGCTCTGGCAGGAGTAAGAGCAATGCCAAGGTGAAAACTGTATGGAAGATTCCCACATTCACTGGAAGTGTAGGAAATAAAAGACTGTCAATGTCCATTTGCACGACATTCACACTTGAAGCATTTTCCACGTAGATGAAGATCTGATGCTGTAAATTGTATTTCCATAATTTAGGACATCGCTGGCTGTAAAGTCTGGCCTCCTTCTTTCCCCCTCTTACTGATATGCTAATTAGTAGATTGATTTTAACTATATCTAGTGATAGATAGGATTTAAGAAAGACTAAATGTGATTTCTGTTTCTGCTACAAATGTGGATTATATTATATTAGTCAAAATCTGGTTACAAGATCATGACGCATAAATCATACGTATGAAAGAAGTTATTATCCGTGCAGGGCCAACTAGCCCACCAGGTACCTCCAGTAAGCGCCACAGAGCTGCATTGCAGAGAGGTGGTCCGAGTCCACGCCCCTTTTTACACCTCTCTGCAACGCAACTCTGTGGCGCTTACTGGAGGTACCTGGTGGGCTAGTTGGCCCCCAGGGACCCTCAGGATTCAAGGGGACTTAATCCCCCAACTTAAAACACGCCACAGGACGTGTTTGCACACATGTCACATCAGGCCCCGCCCCCTCCCTTCACCACTGTGCAAACGCGCCTCGTGGTCCCCCTTCTTTTCCTATTTTTTAAGCCCTGGGGACCGCATCCCCCAGGGCCTGACCCATATTTTGTTTAATTTTTTAAAAAAATACGGGAAGGGAGCTGCGTGGCCCCCCTCCCGAGGCCATTTTCGGCCCCGGGGACCCCATTCCCCGGGGCCGGCTTTTCCTTTTTTTTTTTTTATTTAATTTTTTTTGGGGAGGGGGACTGCGTGGCCCCCCTCCCAGGCCACTTCTAGCCCCGGGGACCCCATCCCCAGGGGCCTGGCCACTCCGTTTGGGACCGTGGGGGGAGCCCCAATGCCCCCACGGTCCCGCCGGCTCCCCGCCTCCTGCGGGAGCCGGCATTGCTTTTCCACAAGGGGAGCTGCTGACATGCAACTCCCCTTGTGGAAAAGCAATCTGCTTTGAATTTTGGAAGCGAGAGCAGGAAACCTGCTCTCGCTTCCAAAATCCAAACCAGTGTTGCTATGACAGGGTGGGAGCCGCACGCATAGCAAACAGCAGTGTCCCGGGGGTGGGCACCTCCGGGACACTGCAGGAGCCGGCCCTGTGGGGTGGCGGTCCCCAGGGCCATCGAGAGCTCCTGGAGGGGGGCCGCGCGGCCCCCCTCCCTTCATTTAGAAAGCCCCGGGGAGGTGGTGGTCCCCGGGGCGTGTGGAGGGGCTCTTGCCCCCCCCACACTTCTTCTTTTTTTTTTAAACAGAGCCCCGGGGAGGTGGCGGTTCCTGGGGCTGCGGGGGGGCCGCGTGCCCCCCGCATACAATTAAAAAAGCCCCGGGGAGGTGGCGGTCCCCGGGGTTGCGGGGGGCCGCGTGCCCCCCGCATATAATCAGCATAGCCCCAGGGAGGTGGTGGTCCCCGGGGCTGTGGGGGCCCCCGCGGGCCCCTGCTATTATTATTTGGGCAATGCCCCTGGACCTGGCCCACCCGGGAGTCCGCGCTTCATTTTTTTATATAATTTCGGTGGGATTCGCGACCCCAACGCGAATTCCGCCGAAATTATTTTTAAAAAAAAAGCTTTTTTTGGCCCTGTGGGACTCCCTGAGCAGGCCTAGGGGATCAGGGTGTTTCTACCCTGCCCCCTTTTCTTGTTTTTTAACCTTTTTTTTTTTTTTACTGTTTTCTTTGATGGCTGCCAACACTTCCTGGTTTGGAGTGTTGGCAGCCAATCAGAGTGAAGCTCGTGCTCGGGAGGGTTCGCGAATCCACCGCGGCCATAGATATCGAAACTTTTTCTTTTTCTAATTTCTCAGGAACTACTGAACGGATTTACACCATTTAACAAAAAGGGATCTTTCTGAACCAAGACCTACCTTTTTGCCAAATTTGGTGTAATTCCGTTCAGCAGTTCGGGCTGTAGCTTTGTCTAAAGTTTCCTATGGAAAATAACATGGGGAAAACGCATTTTGGGACCCCCCTTTTTTCTCGGCCCCCGCTTGACAAATCACCCCAAAACTTTCAAGACTGGAGCTGACCGGAGCGCCCCACTAGTTTCAAAAATTTCGCGAAGATTCGTCAAACGACGCCAAAGTTATTGGGAAAACAAAAAACGCTTTTCCTATGGAAACTAGGTCCTAACTATAACTACCTACTGGCGACCGCCAGTAGGTAATATATATATATGTATATGTGTGTATATATATATATATGCGTGTGTGTATATATGTATGTGTATATATATATATATATATATGTGTGTGTATATATATATATATATATCCACCAGCAGTAAGCTGAATGAGCTGTAGTTTATTACTACTGAGGCATACTGACCAGCCTTTCTTCAGACTACCATTGGGATTCAAAATGCTCTTTGCCTTCTTCTGTCTTTTCCCACAAGCAGAAAAGTATGGAAGCTCTTCTCATCACGGAATTGGCTCAGTAACACAACGCTGTGATTTCAAAAGCCACCCGCTTCCTTCACGCAACACGACGGAAGCCTGCCCCCTCACTAATCCTATCCATTTTTGTTCTGCGTTATGCATCTCTTCCAGTGCAGGCCAAGTTTGCAGCTCCTGGCCTACCCAGGGCCCTGCAGCAAGCGAACCGACTGCATTTTAATGTTAATGGAGCACAGATCTTTAAAAAAAAACCTTCATTATTCCAGACACCTTAGTGGCTGGGCGCATGCCTTTGACAGAACTCTGCATATATATGTGGAACTCTTAAACCTAAATATCCCCCTGCTTCCTCCATGTTGTATGGGGTGAATGGAAAGAAAGGCCTAGCACCCTGTCTATTCATTCCCCTCTGTGGTTGGTGCAGACGTTTTTCTTTCCATATTCAAACCACGTGGAAACACAGTTTACTGTATGTTACCCGTTGGATTACATGAAGATCCCAGTGCAGAATGATTATTGGTAGGTAAAAGAGCTGCAGAGCAAGCCTTCCTTTGCTTTCAAAACTCTGTTGCAGGTTATTGTATTCTATTTTTATTGCCAATAACTGTTTTTACAAGTGGAACTGAAAATGAAATCCATCTGAAGTGCATATGGAATCAAATGTTTCTCTGAATGACATGGATTATTGTCACACTCATTGCGTACTTCTGATTTGTTGGTTTCACTTCCTCTTCTTGTGTTTGTCCCTCCCATTGAGCATAGCTTCTTTACCATTCTTTTGGTCGGCTGACTTGTATCCCTCTACTGCTGGCTTTTAGGGAACTTTTCTTTTTGGTTAAGCACTCCATGACAGTGTATGTGTTTTTCAGCTCTCTTGAGTGCTTTTCCTCCCCGCCACACTCTGTGTTGCGCTCTCTCTCTCACACACTCTCTCTTCTCTCTCTCTCGCCTCTTCCCCCACTCTGTGTTGCTCTCTCCATCATGTGCTGCATTTTCCTCCCCTCACCCAGCTTTATTTTTATTTATTCCTCCATACCTGCTCCCTTCCTCTGCTCCTCCACTGTCAACCCCACCGCCGCAGTATTGTGTTTTTTTTCTTTTTCTTTACTATTTTATTTTTTTGGGAGGGCAAGGCAGCAAATTGCTGCTGGGCACTCCAACTTAAAGAAAAGCTCTTTCACGCTACTTTAACGTAATATTTTTATTATTTACTGATCCATCTCAGATCAGTAAATAAAAAAATGGTGCCCACGTCATTCGGTAGGAGTGTGCGTGTGTGGTGAAGACGCTTGTGTGCTCTTACATTATGACTAGGGCTCCTGGTTTTATGGTATTTATTTTGTTGACATTTGCGTCTGTATTTAGCCATATTTTTTGTTCACTTTTTCTGCATTTATCAATTTTTATTTAGTTTACTGTATAAATTAGGCTGCAGTGGGTATTTTTCCACATTTATTTAACCTATAAATGCATACTCGCAATTGAATGTCGAAAAGTGTTCGGCAGTAGTCAGTGCAATAAAGTTATCTGGAAACACTTGCATTATAGAATAGCATAAATAACTGTGGATCTGCACTTAATTAAATTTAATTAGGAAATCTATTGTCTTTTCATCTTCTCTACCTCTCAATCTGAACACTTCCTGACCTGGCACTCCTGATTGACAGTAGAGAAAATCACCCAAAGACGGCCTATTTTCCGTATTTTTCTGTATTTAAAAATAAATATAGACAGGAAAATAAATAGGTTTCTGTCTGTATTTTTATGTAAAAATGGTAGTCTGGGAGCCCTAATTATGACGCATGCACACACATACAAAATGACGCAACTGGGTCATTACCCTTTTTTTTCTTTTAGCCATGCTGCATACCATCCCCAAAAGACATTCTCAAAGCACACGTCCCTAAGGCAAGACCCATTGACTTTGCTAATTATTTTAATTACCCCTCACTGCTTCTTTTATTGGCCGTGCTTGCCCCTCCGGTCATGAATTTCATTCCATGATGGCTTCCCTCACTCTGTCCTTAGCTGTGTTCTCTGTATCGCTTGTCTAAATGCCTGTGCTTGTAACTGCCTCTCCCATATGCTGTCAATGACTGTGTTTATTGCTCGTCTCTGAGACTCTCTGCATGCTTCCCCCTCAAGATGTCATAGTTGGACTTCCACTGACTGCTTGTTGCTGTGTGCCTCTGCAGGTCCCTGTCTTCCCCTGCCACTGGTAATGGTTTCCTGTCAGTATCGCTGCCCGTCTGTCACTGTCATTGGTGGCTTGTTTGTATGAGCTTTGTGTCATGGCGACGTTAAGTGTCTAGCTTCCACTGGCCCCCTCAGTCACTGATTGTCATTAATACCGGTAATAATGGAAACAAGCATTTGCAATGCAATAGGTCTCGCAATCATGCAAGTTTGAGCTATTGGCATTGTAAATGACAATGCCTTTTTTGTATGTTTTGTGTTTTTAAACATAAATACAATGCATTGTTATTTATAACCAATAGCTCAAACTCTTGCAAATGTGAGAACTATTGCATTGCAATAAAGGGCCTTCTCGACTGCATGTTATATTGTAAATATTACAGGAAGAGACCGGCGTGTGACGCTATACAAGTAGTGATAAATTGTGCAGTGAAGATGTGTAAGTGTTGTAAATCACATGGACACAAGTGTTTTGAAATATAAATAAAAGGCATTGTCATTTATAACCAATAGCTTAAACTGTTGCAAATGTGATACATGCATTGCAATAAAGGGCCTTTTCGACTGCATGTTATATTGTAAATATCAGGAAGATATCGGCTTGTGACGCCATCCAAGTAGTGATAAATAGTGCAGTGAAGATGTGTATATGTTGTAAATTACACGGACACAAAGTGTGAAGTGAGAGTGGTGGTAATGGTACTGGTTGTAATGGTATTGATGGTGGTGTTATTGGTGGTGGTGGTACCGGTGGTATTGGTGGTGGTACTGGTATTGGTGGTGGTACTGGTGTTATTGGTGGTGGTACTAGTACTGGTGGTATTGGTGGTACTGGTACTAGTGGTGGTTCTGGTACTGGTGGCGGTAGTGGTACGGTGGTGGTAGTGGTGGTGGTGGTAGTACTGCTGGTACTGGACTGGTGGTAGTGGTGGTGGTACTGGTGGTGGTGGACTGGCGGTGGGGGTGGCGATACTGGTGGTAGTTCTGGCGGTGGTGGTGGTACTGGTGGTGTTACTGGTTGTGGCGGTGGTGGTACTGGTGGTGGTGGTGGTACTGGTGGTGGTACTGGTGGTGGTGGTATTGGTGGTACTGGTGGTGGTGGTTATGATGGTGGTGGTGGTACTGGTGGTGGGACTGGTGGGATTGGTGGTGGCGGTTGTACTGTTGGGGGTACTGGTGATGTGGTACTGATGGCACTGGTGATGTGGTACTGATGGCAGTGGTGGTACTGGTGGTGGTGGGACTGGTGGTGGTCGTTATTGGTATTTGTGGTGGTGTTACTAGTGGTGGTGGTAGTACTGGTACTGGTGGTGGTACTGGTGGTGGTGGTACTGGTGGTGGCACTGGTGGCGGTGGTAGTACTGGTGGTGGTACTGGTGGTACTGGTACTGGTGGTGGTAATGGTGGTGGGACTGGTACTGGTGGTACTGGTAGTGGTGATGGTACCGCTGCGCTGCTATCGGGCAACAGCGACCAAATAATAGGAAAACGTGGGGAAATCAGACAGCAATAAACTTGATTGCAAGTTACAAAGGGGAATCAGACAGCAATAAACTCGATCGTAAGTTACAACAAACGCTATCGGGCAACAGCGACAAAATAATAGGAAAACGTGGGGAAATCAGACAGTAATAAACTCGATCGCAAGTTACAAAGGGAAATCAGATAGCAATAAACTCGATCGCAAGTTACAACAAACAAAAAAACAATACCAATACTGCTGAGGCTACCGCAATGTTAAACAAGCTGTCACTTCAAAAAGAATTTTTTTTTAAAGTGCTTACCCAGTATATTTATCAAAAAGAGTATGACCCCGGATTCGTTTTTTGATGATTTCTCCTATTATTTGAATTACTCACTTACTT
Source organism: Calotriton arnoldi (assembly GCA_963921515.1). Lineage (NCBI taxonomy): Eukaryota > Metazoa > Chordata > Amphibia > Caudata > Salamandridae > Calotriton > Calotriton arnoldi. The sequence goes on from CAWUFW010013956.1 coordinate 62,115, forward strand.
AATTTGTTTAAAAAAATGAACATTTGATGTATTCACAAATGTTAACATTTATTTAATAGAATGATGGCTTATTATTTAGTGATTACTACTTTATAGCTTTTCCCTACGTTTAAATATCTTTAATGATAAATCCTGTTTTCAGTGCACTTCACAAAAAATAAACTGGTCAGTTTTGCAATCAGAAAGTCCTGCCGATACCACGCACCCCCATCATTAATCTTAATGTCAACGCTGCGGTGCCACGTCTGGCGAGTTAACTAACACCAGACCACCCTTTGGCTGGAGGTGAAATGTCAGAAAGGCCTTCGGGCCCTGTCTTTCTCTGGAAAGGGAGACTATGGACGCCCCGACCCTCCCTCGGCAAGTCTCTCAACGCCAGGGAAGCATGTTACTCATATGGCCTGGTACTTGCCTAAGTCCCCTTTCACCGAAGAAACCCCAAGTCCACCCTTGGATGGATGAGTACTCCCTCCCTCCCCCAGGGCAAGCATTTACAAACCACACTGTTTTTGGATTAGGGGGAGTGACCCCCCGGCCGTATTTATTACATATTAAAAAACATTTTTGATTATTATTTTACATTATGTACACTTTACGCAGAAAGTACAGAGACATTGATAGATACATGACACTTGTCTAGCCTTAACATGCTCTAATACAAATTCCACTCCTACCGTAATCTAACAATGTATATACTTTACTTTCTGCATGTCCCCTCTAGAGCCTACGGTAAGGTCAATGACTGGCAGCCCCAGATCCTGGTAAACTAGAAATACTACTCCACTGGAGTAAGCTTGCGTAGGGGGTACAGCTTATCGGATGGATACTTTCCCCCGGGCCCCCCCTACGCCCTGAGCTTTAAACTCCATAACGGGGGCTGCAATTCTGCATACTTGCGCCCTGATGCGCATGCGCGTGCGAGGGTGGCCACCGGCCTACTGGAAAGAGTGACTCCCCTGGCCCCCGCACCCCGACAGCCTACTGACCGGCTGTCACTGCCCCTGGAGTTACATGGTGCTGGCCGCTAAGGGCCGAAGACTATGCTTACCAATCATGACCTTACCGCTGACCAGGGACACCCTACTCAAATACGACAAAAATTCCTGCAACACAGACCTGTAAACTTCACATGCTACCCCGACATTGTACTGACACTTTATTACATATTAACAAACGTATTTCCACACAAATTACCTGTAACCGAAAATCATCAATTAAATCACACTTTTATTATCAACAATATCACCATTTACTTTGAGCCTATTACTAGAGATACCTGCAACAGAAAATGACGCATAAAAACACATGTTACTGTAACGCACACTCAAAAACTGCCTGCCCTAGGGGATGGTGGGTGGGGAAAAAGAAGTTACGGGCCGCTGATGGCCCGGGTGCCATTCCTGGTGGGGAGCGAGAGGAACAAGAGACTGTTCCCGCTACCACTGCCCCCTTTTAAAAGGGGGCAGTATGCCCACCGGGCAAGCTGGTCTAAACCAGTCTGCCACAAACGTCCTGCGTTCGTGTGAACCGGAAGTACTTAGAGTGCTTCCGGTTCATGGCCCTGCCGACGCCTCCATTGGATGTCGGTTGGGTTGGGGGGTGCCACGTCATCCGATGGCGCGCGACACCCCTCGCCTCCTATTCTTACTGGGGCCTGGCGCGACCGCCATAATGGCAGCGCGCGCTAGGTAGCGCTCTGCCTTGCCCATTTCAGTGCTCCATTGTCAGTGAGCACAGCCAGCAACCACTCCCAGCCTCCATTGCCACAGTGAAAACCGACACCCCTGCCTCTGAAACACTGCAGTGGGTGCACACGAGCCTCCCTGCTCTTCAGCTGTTCTCTCTCGCGCACGCACACATCTTCCACAGCATCTCGCGCGCACACAAACACACACCTCTGCATAGCATCAATTACACCTCTGCATCACACACACTCACCTCTCTGAACAGCATTACACTCACAATCACACCTCTGCAGAGCCTTACTTATACACATATACATACACACACACCTCTGCACAGCATTACTACACACACCTGTGTTACACACACACGCACATATCTTTGCGAAGCATTTCACAGCACCTGCCGCCGCATATAGCAGCTATTATACACAAACACGTAAAGTCATACACGGCGTTCCACAGCCCCTCTGAACCCTCTCAACACGGAATTATCGAAACACACCTCTAGGCACTGATTCTCACAAACACACACCTCGCTCTTGTAGTCATTTGCTCCCCCACCACTGTAACACAAGCAACACAACCAGAGCGGCTCTAAAATGGAAGTCACTTAGCTGCCTGAGTACTTTAGATAACTGTTTCGTTTTCTGCTGCATTCCACACCACCCAGTGATGCTGTTCCTGTGATTCCAATGTGGCTCTGGCCCAGAACACGCATCATACATGCAAGCAATAAACACCAGTCTATTTTTATACATACAAGTGACCGAGACACCCATCAGTGCACATCACAGGCAACAATAGCGGTGCCATTCCAGAGGCAGTATGGTTACAATCATTGTACCAGCCCATTCGTGTCATATAAAGATATATCTATAAAATGCAGAAATACATCCTGGTATATCCGTGCTCAGCTGGTGTACACGACTGTGTTTAAAACATGCAGAGAAAAAAAAACTATCAGGCAGCCACTTACGCCCTGGCTTTCGGAAACCCCATTGACAGGAGAATGTCCAGAGACGATCTGTTTTTTATAGTCCCTGCCCTGTGCTGCCGGTTTCTCCTGGGAGTCACTTTACCGTACAGATCTTCCTTCGCAGCCATGGCTCCCGTGTGTTCACAGCACCATGCCTCAGAACCGAGCCATCACCGACCAGGGAAAGCCCAGCCTCGCTGCTAGAGGGAACTCGTGTTTCCACACAGCCAGCTTAGCATGTAATAATAACCATGACCTCTTGCATTTATACTGCCTGCACGGCCCGCTGAGGAGTCCGGGAGGTGAAGGAGGGAGTGGGGTACGACACCTTAGCTACTGGACGGGAGCTGACCTGGCCCGGGTAGTGCCATGTCCCGCCACCCGTACAGTCCGCGGCACGCCTGACACCCGTGGGCACCATGGAGCGGACACTTGCCCCCCTGGCAGCGAAGAGCGGCGGCAGCAGCTCCTCGTCCTCGCGTAGCCTGTCAGCCTCCGAGACTCTGTCCGAGGGCAGCGTGAAGCCCCAGTCTGGGTCGGACTGCAGCGCAGGCTCGTCGGACTCTGAGGGGCAGAGGACCGTCCAGGAAGAGGACCAGAGCCGGGACAGGGTCTGCAGGGAACTTCGGAGTCTGGTCACTGCGCTGGAGAGCCGCCTGACCGCAAGGGAGGGCCCCTGGGACGCAGATCCGTCCGGACAAGGGAAGCAAGAGGGGGTGAGGGCTCCCGCGAGCGCATTCACTTCACAGGATGGGGTTGTCAAAGTTCTCACGAGAGTCCACCGTGCACGGAATAAAAACGCGGCTGCCATTAAAAAAAAGCTGTTGTTTAACGCGCACGGAATAAACACGCGTCTGCCATTAAAAAAAAGCTGTCGTTTATATTCGCTTCGCGGCTGAAGCCACTTGTTTAGATTTGCATCGCGCTTTCACTTTACAATAGCTGCCGCACCACACTGCACACGCGGGGTGGGGCGGCAGCTATTGTTAAAGTGAAAGCGCGATGCAAAAATAAAACACGCAGCCGCCATTACAAAAGCCGAATGGAAAAAAAAAAGAGCGCTTACGGACTAATAAAGGAGACTGTGTAACGCCGCAAGTAAACGATCGAGTCCGGATGGGCTGCCCCAAAAGGAGACAGTGAGGTAACAAAGAAGCCCCATTTTCAACCACAAGCCAAAGTTTAACATAAACGATGACGCCAGCCAATAAGAAGGATGGGTGGGGCAAACAGACCTTTTGGTTTTGCAGGGCTTGCTTTCTTTGGAAACATGACGTGAATTTTTACTTAAAATAAATATAAATGTTGAATACATGTAAATATTAGATGTAACACCACATCACAGGGACCAGATAAAAAGCATCTAGGCTGCCTTTGGCATTGCCTCGCCTTATCAGAGTTCCCCCTGCACAGCTCTTCTTCTCGCGGCCAGACGTTAGACATTCTTTATTATTTTATCATTTCATGTAAGCGCACTGTGTGGAAACCGCAGGGATGAAAATTGGACCTACCGGAATACTTGTCCGGGGGCCTGTTTTCAATCGTTTCGCAGAGCTAATTAAACGGGAAATGCTGATGTCTGCAGAAAGGCGCACAGCCAAGCCATGTCCCGTTGGCGCTCTTTGATCTGGTTTCCCAGCGTGTCCTGGGGCAGGGATCTGATTGCATCAAGGAGTCTGCCAGGGCAGAGGTAGACTCGCTGTCATGTATGCTAATTAAAAAGTGTTGTATTGTTTTTTTATTTTTTTTATTTAACCCTGCGGCAGGATCGACTTTTCCACTCTAAACACCACTGCTTTCTTGACGTTCTTCTTCAGCCTTTTTCTCTGCCCCCTTTTACTAGCATCCCAAAAGAAATACGGCCAGGCCAGCTCCAGCCCAATGTAAATATTTAATCTATGTACATTTTCTTTGTAATGTATTGCTACCGTCCTGTTAGTCATCCATCCTCGGCATCTCTATACTTGACTACTAAGGCTATCCACTAAGGTTCTTCCTTAGAGCTCTGTAGCTATGGACAGCATTTCTCTTCAGAATTCTCTAGCTTCTGGTAACCAATTGTATTCCTGTTGAGCCTGTAGGCCGGGACTGCCCTCTGCGGAGATAGTTGGCAGTTTACTGGGCGATCTGCGAGCTGGCGCTGGGCTGAGGCCACCAGCCGCCTCACCTAGTCTGTTGGCCGCCTCCGGACGTGGGTGAAGAGGTGGATCACCTTGAATGAATGAGGCGTAGAAAGGTTTCTTTAAACTGAAGTTGCTTTGTTGAAGTAAAGTAGCCCACGTCCTGGCGATCCTCTCTCCGTCAGTTCCCAACTCCAACTGGCGTAGTTGGAGTTGGCAACCATGGAGAAGGAACCCAGAACCTGGAACTGTACACAAATATATACATAGCGTGCATGCTGATTAACAGGCAGCATGCACGCGAATATGCGCGTGTATATGCGCGTGTCTACCACTACATCATCTCCCCCCTCCTACAGAAATAAACAGAATTATGATAATTGCACATGACAAGAAATGATATAACATGTAATAATCTTTAAATCTAGCAGGCAAAGATACATTACGTGAAGACCTTGAAATGTTAGTGAAATCACTAAATGTGCTAGGGCTATTACCACCATGAACCTGTAGGGAGGAAGTATCTGCTACCAATGCACCTGTGCCAGACGATGAGGAATCCGACACCAATGCATTTGTGCCGTACGCAGTGTCCTCAGAAATAACATCCTCTGAAACTCTTTCTCTTATGACCTCCCGTACTCGAGATTGAACTGGACCAACTGTTGAAGTCAAATTTGTAAAAGGTTGTGAAACCCCAGCCTGACAGCTTGACAAAGACTGCAAATGTGATGGAACCCAGAAATTTGTAGACAAATTACTGTCATTAACAACCCTCTTGTATCTACTAATTAAATTTGCTTGTTCAGCGTTGAGCTTAACCACAGCCCTTTTGCTCCACCACCCTCTATCATCAATTTGAAGTGAAACTTTGGTAACTTTTGTAACTTTGAGTAGGAGTGAAAATTTCGACTCACCTTTCTTTACTCTGTGGGTACCTGATTAATACTAAATCATGCACAGAAAAGTCAATCACCCTTACATCATGTTTTGTATCATAGTGTTATTTTTGTTCCTCCTGTTTATGCGAAACCCTCACCTGATTGTTGACCTCACACCAACTCGGCTTTTCTTTGGCAAGTATGTCCCTGATCCAATCCGGACACATGATATTTTTGGGTGTCCTTTTTCTTTAAAGACAGAATAGTGCGTGTTGTACATGTTGCTCTGCCAAGAAATCTCTAATTTGTGGTGACGTAAAGTGAGTTGCATTATCTGCTATTAATACTGTAGGGGGGCCCTATATATCAAAAGTTATCTGCAGGAATTTCACAACATTTGAAGTGGTGGGTGTAGGGACAAAGTCAAAATATACCCACTTTGAAAAGTAGACAATCAAAACAATGAGGTATTTTTGATTTACAGGTAAGATGTCAAATGGGCCAGCAAAATCCATGGCCACTTTGGACCACACGTCTTCTGGCAGTGGATCTGGGTGTAAGGGTGTAAGATGAGCCGTCCAATGTTTGTCAGATAGAAGACATGTGGGGCACTTAGATACCCAATTGGCAACTTGAGTGTCTAAGGATGGCCACCCAATTTAAAAAAAATGTTTTTACATGTGGCACCTACACCCAAATGACCTGAATGTGCTGCTATAATGATATCTTCCCTAATAGGAGAGGGAGGAATGCATGCATCATTCCTTAAAAGCAAACCATCGACCACTGAATGTTCCTACTGAATTTGCAAATGGTTTTAGTGAGGTTACCAACGATCTTTCTTTTGGCCAACCTTTAACTACAAATTCTTTGACCAACTTTAGTGTTTCATCCTTATCAAGTGCCTCCATCCACTGAGGTTTAGACACAGTGCAAGTAGCCGACAACAGTACCTCCTCAAGGTTGGCCACTACACACTACATCATCAGGCTCCACATCAGTCAAAGGTAGCCTCGACAAGCAATCTGCTCTGACGTTCTTACCACCAGGAACATGCCTGATTGAAAAATTGTACTCTTGCACGCAAGACAACAACCTGACTAGTCTGGGCGGAAGCCTTGCCTGAGCCATTGCCATTGAGCATGTGGAGCAACGGTTTGTGGTCAGTCAAAAGTGTGAAATGTGTGCCCCAGAGAAAACTCTTGAACTTTTCTTTTGCTCCGGAGCATGCAAGCGCCTCTTTCAATTGTGCTGTAGACTTTCTCGGATTGTAATAGAAGACGCAAGGCAAAGGCAATGGTGCGCTCCTCATCACGTACCTTTTGTGATAGTACTGCACCAAGACCTATTTGACTGGCGTCAACCATTAACATACACTCACAACCAGACTTGTAAGAAAGTAATCCTGGGGCTTGTACAATTAGCTTTTTTATGTCACCAAAAGCCTGAACAGCAGAAGTATCCCAGATAAATTTCTCACCTTTCCTCAACATTCTGCGTAGAGATTCTACTAAAAAGGCATACTTTTGAATAAAACGAGAATAGTACTCAGACATCCCCACTGCAGTGGGTGAATGACTTCACTACTGAAGTGGACCACAGAGAAGCTTGTGAACGGCTCTGTCTGTGTACTCTCCTCTCAAGTCCCAGTAATTTATGGCATGAGTCCGAACGGAGTTGTCAAAGCCATTTTTCCAGATGATGCGCTCTCATCCTTTGCTAAAATCGGTCACCTTTTATCCACATAGCTGGCCTTTCATCCCTTTTGTATGGATAAAACAGAGTCAGTGGACAAAAAGAAGGAATGAGAGAGATTTTTGTCCAGCACGACGAGGAGAATGACCCATTGATTTAGCATGCCTCATTGGTGGGTGAGGAACTGTGCTTCCTCTAAAGATTGACTTTGCTTGTGTGAATTGGTCCGGTGACCAGAATTTGGTCAAGTGGACAATCACTATGGAACTGCACACTCATTTGTGGACATGGAGGATGCAAATACCAACTGTCAACATTTCAGCCTTCTGAAAGCTTTCTAGACTATTATAGGAGGCACATAGTCAGTCTTTTGACTTCTTGATACGAAAAATGCAGATAAAGTTAGGACCTGTTGTCCGTCTTTCTTCCTTCCGATCTGAGTATAGGTGAGCCAGCTGTCTATATGCAGTCTTGTGTAGATTAAGACTAAGATAAAAATGACAAGAATATACTGGGAGCCAGTAGAAAGATGCCCTGCAACCCTGCTGTTTGTGGGGAAAATTAAAGGTGCAGTTTATCTCTCCCCAGGATGATTGTTAACAATTGCCAGATGGAGGAAGTGCCAGGCAGTCCTCAGATTTTCATCTTTTCCAGTTTGGTGAAGTGAAGTTCAGCCATTTTGCACTTAAATAAAAGCCCTATCCAGTTACTTTTACAAAGCTTTGCAGTAGGAACGGAGGATTAGCAGGCTGATTGCTGCCTATAAACAAAGATAAAAACATATTTTTAGTTTACCTGAAAAACTCTATTTTCTTCCTTTCCAGCTTAGCAAGATGTTCTTCCTGTTCCCTGACCCACATTTCAAGAAGACGAAGCACAAGTGGCGAATCATCAGCCCCACCCTGCTAGCAGAGTATGGCTACGTGTTGCGCACTGGGGTAAGTTCAAGAGACTCACTAGGGGCCATTGGTGCCCTGGCATCTGGGTGCTTGAAACACTGGTACTCTAATGTGTTGTGGTTCTGTTAGGCTGAGTTTAGGGGACGCGTTCACTGAACTAGCTCATACTGTACCCATTCGATCAACAAGTGGAGCGTTTGCAGCAGTGCAGCTCACTTCAAGAGCCATCAGATCTACTTAGTATCTACAGAGGGTAAAGATATCTCTACACTTAGTAACAGTTCCACCGGGTTCAGGCACAGGGAAATCATGCTGGTTAATCCAGGTAGGACAGATAATTTTGAAACCAAGGGGCATTGTCGTATGAGGGCCAGTAGTGACTGTAGAGCCTGATTCCTAAATGCATGGCTTACACTCCTCGCATCTGCAATCCAGAGACTGAAGGAATTCAGAAGAGTTTGAGTGCGAGGGAATACATGGCTGGGTTCAGAAAGGATCTGATCTGTGCAGTGGGTTTATCAGTTCCTCTTGATATGACAGCAGCATTCTTTGTAGAAAGTCACGGTCTATCTTAAGTAGTTATAGTCTTTGATCTAGAGCTGGTATCTTTAACAATGAGATAGGTTGGTTGTTAAAATGAGAAGATATCACTTTCTGGCTATATATCTTGTTTTGTCTGGTGATCCAGTAAAGACCGCTGCCTTTAAATTACGTTATCCTTCCATTTTCTCTTTTTTTTTCTTAAATCTTTTTATTAACATTTTCATGAATACAGCCGGTTAGGCTAATTTATTACACTCACAGCGATTGGCATTCGCCACTTGATGAGGACAGCAGGAGGTAGTATTTAGAGACATACACTATAGATTGCAGTCGTTAATGAACTTTTCCCGAAATCCACAGATGTCTTAATGCAGCCCAGTGTCCCCATCTCAGTGCCCAGAGCTTCAGAGCATTTATCAACAAAGCCCAACTGGAAAGGGAGGGGAACGTAGTCAGCACCAGGGAGAGAGAAGGGGAAAAAGGACGAAAGGGAGACCAGCCAACGCAGGTGTAACTAGGGGATCATGCATGCTTGTGCTCATCAGTTGTCGGGCCAGGAACACTCTCTTACAGAGCTTCTCCGGATGGATGCTGTGGTGAAGGGTCTGGGGCAGCAGCGTTTGACTGTAAGTATGCCAGCTGTGGTTCCCATATGTTCCTGGGCCGGGTGTGGGTGGGTACAAGCTCCTGGTATGCAGATAGCTGTTCCTGACAGAACGCAGCATCCCTAAGCCACTCCTCCCGGAGCGGGGCCCAACCCCATTATATCGCTATGCGCCTTTTTGCAAGCAAGCAGTAGCATGGCCGCTAATTTCCTGCAGTGCGCCGGCAACTCTTTTACATATCCCAATAAGGCAATTAAGGGGGAGCAGTCCAGGCGCTCGCCAATAATCTCCTCAATGGTCTGAAAAATAGTCTTCCAGTATAGACAGATATTGGGGCAGCCCCAAGTGAGATGGAGGAAGGTAGCATGCTTCAGCAGTCAGTCCAATTCTACAGTACAATCTGTGCAGAAATTTAAAATGGATGAGGCGTAGCCGATAGTTGGGGGATAGGGCTCTTGTCTGCGTGCAGCAAAAGTTCCATTGCTCCGGTCTGATGGCTATGCTAAGTGAGACTTCCCTCTCTCTATGGGCCCTCAGGGTACATATTGGTGCTGTGCGCTGCATGTCGGAGTATAGACGTGTAACCAGTTTGCAAGGAGAAGTGTTTTTCATGAAGTGTTCAAGTACATGAAACGTAGGCAGTGCTGTAGGGAAAGAAGCTATGTAATCGCGCAATGCTGCATTTAGTTGAAGGTAACTCATTTTCTCTAAAACTGTCAGTTCCTCTTCATCCCGCTCCTGTGGAAGCTCTGTAAAGGTCCCATCAGGAAATGTGTCTCCCATCGTGGTGATTCGAAGCCTCCGCAGTCGCTCGCATGTGCCAGTCTCCGATAAAAAGAGCAAAGCAGGGTGCTTGGGTAGAGGGATCGAGTGGGCATACAGCATTTCCAGCCCTGCTCTACGGCACAGTGCATGCCATGCCCACACCGTACATCCCACAGTGTCGATCTCCGACCGCGGCCGGGCTTGCGTCCTGTAGAGGACCAAGTGTATTGGGTGCGGCGTTGCCTGGTCCTGTTCTGGAGCTGTGTGTGCCATGAATTGTGTCTGGAAAACCCAATGAGAACCGAACTGCGCCTGGACTCAATAGTAGTAGAGATTGAAGTCAGGAGCAGCCAGCCCACCCTGCTTGAGAAGGAGCGTCAGGATTTCCCAAGATATCCTGGGCTGTCTCCCAGCCCATACCAGCGAGACTATGTTGGAACGCAGTCTGCATCTGAACCCGGCGGTGAGTCGGAGGGGGAGATTGATAAAGAGGTAAAGAAATTTAGGCAGAACCACCATTTTTGCGATGTCTACAACCCCGCCAGTGACCATGGGAGTGTGATCCAGCCCCCAACGCGGGCCTCAAGCCAGTCCATCACTCGACCGTAATTGGATCTCCACAATTCGTCAATGTTGCGACTTACCCAGATACCGCACCGGGCCATCAGCCCACAGCAGCCGGAACGCTACCTGAAAGTGCTTTGTCGCATGCGTTAGCGGGAAGATCACCAACTTGGCCCAATTTCCAAGAATACCAGAGAGTCCACCAAATCTGAGAAACGCCCTAATCAGGGGGGGCCAAGTTCTCCTCCGGAAGTTTGATGTATAGTGTAACATCATCCGCATACAGCGAGACGAGTATCACCCGTAGGGTGAATGTCAGTCCACGATGGGCATGGTGCTGTCGCAGGCGCGCCGCTAGGGGCTCTATGGCTATGGCGAATAGTAAAGGGGACAACGGACATCCCTGGTGTGTGTCCCAAGAGACCGGAAACGAGGAGGGCACTACCCCATTCCCCGAATTCGAGCAGAGGGGGAAGAGTACAGTGGAGAAATAAGTTTAATAAATTTATAGCTGAGTCCAATGCGGGCGAGGAGCGCCAACATGTACGTCCATTCGAGTGAAACGAATGCCTTGGTAGCCTCAAGAAATATTGCTACAGCTTGCAGCGCCGGGTCTACCTCCTGCATGTTAGCGAAGAGTGTGCGCAGATTGTGCGCAGTGGATCTACCCGGCACAAAACCACATTGATCAGGTCTCAGCACTTGTGGTAACAAAGGAAGCAGCCGGGCGGAAATGAGCTTTGCAAGTATCTTATTGTCAAGATTGATCCTGGAGAGCGGCCGGTACGAGTCGCATCTCTGAGGATCCTTGTCTGGCTTTAGAATTGTGATGCTGAGGGCCTCTCTTAACGAGGAGGGGAGCATCCAGCGCTCTAAAGACTCCTCCTACATATTCAGCAAGTCTGGATAGCCCACACCACCTCCTCCACTGAGAACGGCTCATCCATATAAGCTCTGTGTCCCCTCTCCAGCCACTGCAGCTGTATAGAATCAAAGAATTTCTTGAGGTCCGGAGGGGGCGCCTTCTGCCGAGAGCTGTATTGGGACGTGTAGAAGGAGACCATTTCGGATTGGACCGCAGCTTGACCCGAGACCAGCATGTCCTCCAGGGTGCGCAACTGAATAATATAATCACTGGCCCATGGTTTCCTAAGGAGACCCGCCAGTGTCTTGCCTGCCCGATCTCCCTCCCTGTATCTATGGGATTTGTCTCTCTACTGAGGTAATATGACTTACGGACGGCTGCCTCTTCGAAGTCCCTAATCTTCTCCCTAATTAGCCTCAATGAGGCCTAACTTTTGGAGGCGAAGAACTCGAACTCTAGGGAGTGTATTTCACTCTCTAATCGTTGAATTTCACCACGTAGCGAGCGCAACACACCGGCCTGCTTGGCGATACGCTCACCCCGTATAACAGTTTTAAGTGCCTCCCACAAAGTAGAGGGGGAGTTAACTGTTTCCTCGTTGATCGCAAAAAATTCAACTATCGCCTGTCTGATGGATTCCCAGAACACCTGGTCGCGCAGTGCATCAGCTGGGAGTCCCCAGCTAATCGCCTTAGTCGGATGATCAGACAAGTCTAGCGTGAGCAGCACATGGGAATGATACGAGGGTGCGGGGCAGATGCAATGCCTCCATCACCCAAGCAGCAACATCCCACAAGGTCAGCCAGTAGTTGATCCGCGACCACGAGGGCCCAGCAGACGATACACAGATTCCCTGTGCAGCGCCAGGGTTCCTGCTGCACCAGACATCTACCAAACCAGAGTCCGCTATGATGTATTGCAAGAGAGTGGCCGCCTTGGGGTCGGCGTGAGTTGGTCGACCGATCAAGGGCGGGGTCGAGCACAACGTAGTCACCCCCCAGAGTATCACGCCTGGGCCGAGCGTGTCTGCTAGTCTCCAAATGCCTGTAAAGAAGTCCGAGTCATCTGAGTTGGGCCCATATATTGAGATCAGTTTTACGGGGTGACCACCTAACACGCCCGCAAGCCCCACATATCGTCCTTGTGTGTCGCAAAGTGCTGTGCGTGTGCGCCAATGTAGGCCCTTCCGCAGTATTATGGCTACGCCTCGAGAATAATTTGAGTAGCAAGCATTGTTCTTCTCGCCGACCCACCCTGGCCGAAGGCGTGCGCTCCGTGATGTGGAGTTCTTGCAGGAAGCAAATGTTCACCTAATGGCGCTCAAGGTGTGCGGCAACCAGTCGTACTTTACTCCAGTCATTTAGAGCCCGGACATTCCACGTGATGCATTTCAATGTAGGCATCTCTTGACGCTAGTGTCCTGGCTCTGTGAAAGCAAGTTGCCTCCTACTGTTGAAATTGCAGCATGCAGATTAACATAAAGGTCGTAGGCTGGTCGGGGAAGGGCAAGGAAAGAAAGAGAAAGGAACATCCATAGAACCTTCAAACACAACCGTCCCCACCCAGGAACCCACCCACCACTCACTCCAGCCCCCCAAACCGGCTGAAAAGTTCCACCCTGTATCCCTCCCCACCCACTAGTATAACATAAAATCGTGAAGAAGTTGGGAATCATCCCCAGGGAGAACGCCGGAGCCCAGCGAGACCCAGCAGGCGAAAGCTAAGTGGCTGGACAGGCTTGTGTAGAGAAGCAGAGTTGCCTCCTAGCGGCTGTAGCCGCTTCAGCTTAGTTGTTTACTGGATGAACAGCTGCAGGGAGAAGCACAAAAAGTGGGAGAGGGAGCATTATACCGTGGAGAGCCACCCAGTGTCCAATCCGCAGAGAGGGGGCGTCCCCTCCGGCTCCAAGGCTGAAACCGCTCGGTTAGTCATTGTCACTTGTGCGGTTCTCCGCCTCTGCATCTCTATCAGCTCTCGTCGTCTGCTTGGCCTTGCGAAGCTCTCTGACGTATTAAGCTGCGCTTTTCGGGTCCGTGAAATATGATGTTTTCCCAGCGTGGAATATATGCAGTTTCGCTGGTTATAGAAGAGAATATTTAACGTCGAGCTTCTGCAGAGATCGTTTCACTGTCAGGAATTCTCTCCTGGCAGCCTGTACCACCAAAGTGAAATCAGGAAAAAAGGAGACGGAGTTACCCTGGTAGATAATAGTCTGCTGATCTCTAGCCAGACGCAGCACCGTTATCTCTGTCTTGATAGTTTAACAGTCTTGCAATGATTGGTCTGGCAGGCGCACCTGGAGGTGGTCTGGGGCCTAGCGATCTGTGTGCCCTTTCCACAATACAGACAGGCGAGAGCAAGGCACCAAACAGGGCCCGGAGCATCTCCTCCACGTAGTCTTTGACTCGGACCATTGCAGCGGACTCTGGAATTCCCACGATCCACAGATTATTTCGGCGTGACCTCGCCTCCTGGTCTTCGTTCTTGTTCCTAATTATCTCCAGCACCTTCTCCATTCTGAAAAGTTTCTCCCGGGTGGCACCACTCTCGTCCTTCAGTGCGGAAGTACGTTGTTCAACTTGCTCGATACGTTCTAGATGGTTAGTTACCTTCGCCTTCAGACTATCAAATCTGTCGCTCAGAGAATCAATTTTGTAGTCGATAGCGGTGAGAGACTGTTTCAAGTCCTTAAACGTTTCTCCTGCTCTGGTGGGGCGGTCCCCACCACTCCCATGTCCCGCTTGTCATTTTCTGTGGAGGTGGGGCCCCTAGGAGGTCTACGTTGTTCAAAAGTTAGTTTAGATTGTTTGGTGTCACACTTCCCCATGACGCCAGTTCGTTTCAGCTCCACGATGGGCTACTCGCCTCCAGTACCTCCGGGTTCGAAAGGGGGGCCCCCCCCCACCAACTCGCAGCTCAGAAGGAAGTCCAGTGGACCAGTGCAGGGAATGGTCTTGTGGCTTTCACTGGTGCCCCACCAAGCCCCCCTCACTTCTCTGGGTGTGTGTCTGCCCACCGTCAATCCAACCAAAGAGGGGCCCTCTGGCGTTCCCAAAGGCAAGACAACACAGTGATCGTATGGCCAGTACCTCCTGCCTCACGCTTCTCAGTTATCAAGGCTCCTGGTTCTGGACAGGGCCCCTCGCAGCATAGCCTCCCCACCTCGCGGTGCCCCAATACCTCCAGGCGCCGGGGGCAGGGGCCTTCACTCCTTATCAGGTGCTATTATTGTTTGTGAGACTGGCAGGCCCAGTCTCACAGCACACAGTCTCTGATTGTAGGCCTCTCTGGGGCAGGCACTGCAGCGATCTCCGAGGCTATGGGCTTCTAGGGGCCTGTATTTCCAGCTGTGCGGCTCCCCTACAGCGGTCTCCTCTCCTGATGCGTCAGTTCACCAAGGGCGGAGCGCAGCAGAGCCCCCCCTGCAATGGTCGAAATCGCACCATGTGTCCGCCGTCAACGGAGGACGCCTTCGTCAGCCGCCATGATGCAGCCGGATCCCCAGCATGTCAGTCAGCGCGGCTTGGCCTCACCTTCGAATGAATAAGCCACGGGTGCCCTCGCCGCGCGTCCCGGGATCCAGCTCCGCTCACACAGTGCTGCCTCACCTCATCGTGCCCAGCTCCCAGTCCACAGAAGCCGCGAAGGTGATGCGATGAGCCCACTTCAGCTCTCCCAGGCCGGTTTCTCGCTCGTCGCAGCAGGCTGCAGTGGCCCTCCGGCAGTACAAGTAACCCCGCCCATCCCTGTCCGCGGCACTCCACCAGGGGTCGCCGCAGCCTCATTTGCGGGCCGATCCACGCGCCTCTGCCGCTCCGAGCAGCAACAGTCTTCAGATCCGGCACCAGAGGTACTTAGCGGTCTTCCACCAAAGCGATGCTCTGCTCAGATTTTACAGGCCGGCGTGGCCGCACCAGCGTTGCTCCGCACTAGGTCGGGCCTCTTCAGGCCCGCGTCGCTCACGGAGCCGCCTCAGCCAGCTCCCCTCGTTATGGCAAGAGTCAGAGTTACCAAAGGCAGCAAACAGACTACTGCGGTCTCCGGACACCTTCCCTCCGCAATTCACTCGACGATGTCAGCCGAAGCCTCAGGATAAATGCAGGATTTCTCGTCCAGCCAACAGAGCCTCTCTAAATTGCAGCCGTTTTGCTGCCAGGCTCAATAGCACCCCCCTCCCCTTCCATTTTTTGTTTGATTCCACCTTTACGTCTATTTGTGCCAGAATTTACTATTGACTTAAATCCCTGAAGCCTTTTTAAAAACTAATAATAATTTGAAGCAGATACTATTTTTCGAGCTTCTAATGGATCAATGCAGTGGCATGGTGGTGGATAGGAGGCAACAAGTGCTGTTATTAGTTCTTAAATAGTGTTATGTGCTGGCTGAACATTCCCCATTTACAGATTGTGTCCACTTCTCCGAACTGACATCCTGGCCTTTATGACCACATATTTACAGTCTGGTCTGTCCTGGGCAGTGCCTCCTGTTGTGCTTTTGAGGGAACTATTTCTAGAGAGCAGTTGTATAAGAGGCAGACAACTGCTTAAATACTGAGATGTGTTTGCTGCTTAATGCGTGTTGTAGCTTTTTTTTTTTTGCGACATGGCCGAGCTCCCTACATTTTCAGTCCAGCACGAGACCCCTTAGCTTCGGTAATGGCCGCCCTGAGCTGCACATGTTTCATTTGAAAAAATTGCTCTGACAGTTCTTTTTCCTATAGAGACAATCCAGTCTTCTCAACGGACTGCGTTTGTACAGCATACATCTACTTTCAGGCTTTCGGATGTACTTCACGCTCCCTTATAACACTTCCTTGTAGCCTTCATCTCCATGGATAGTAGTTGGTGTGTCTTTGCTCACCCCAGAGAGAAACAGGACTGCCCTCTTTCTATATCCAGTGTAGCCTCCTCTTAGTGCACAGGAGGCACTGTTTTTGCAGTCCGTGTGAACTTCATTTTCCTACTGCTATACTTAATCTCCTTGCATGGTGGTCTTTTTCCCAGCTGATGATCACCTCTCTTAATCACTGGCGGGACTCATTTGGCATTACGTGATACGTCTAGATAAAACCTTCGCTACTTTTCTTGCTGTTCCTCTAATATAAAGTAACATATCTTGTAAATGGCATCCACAATCACAACATCCTGACAGAATATATTCCGAAACGGAGATTTAGCCATTTATGCATCAATCAACTAGGATGAGATTACTTGACATAATGCACAATGTATGTATATAGATACCCACCTTTACGAGGATTAGTTTGCCCTCGGGAGGGTGCAATCGTATGCCACGTGGGTGGGCTAATCCTCACCTCTGTGTCCTTAATAGAATTGAAACTTTTCGTTATGATAGCTAGGAAATTTTTCATTCTATGTCAGGACTGGAGGCTAGGATTATGCTGGTTTGAAGCTTTTCAGTAACCAGCGAAGCCATGTTCGGAACTGGTTTAAAGTAGAACCTTTTGAAGGTAGAGTCTGATGACCAGTCTGCAGCATTAAGGAAAGATTTCAGGCGGGCACCAAGAGAGAACGCCTTCGAAGCCATGGCCCTCGAACTGAGTGAGCTGCGAATATGCTAGTATCGATTCCAGCTTCATGCATAGCCCACTGAACCTATCTTGCGATGGTAGGTGAGGAGACCACTTTATAAGGTTTCCTGAGAGCGATCAACAATTGCCTCTCACCATGGGGCGGATGACCGCCGTCATATTCTCATAGTGTTTTATGTATCTCACTGCACACAATATTGGAGAATCTGGAAAAGAAGGGTTAGAAACCACCTGAGAATTACATTTCCCCCCATCGGGGGTAAATACTCTACCCGAAATGGCCAGTGCTGTGACGTCTGATACTCTTGGACCTGAGATTAGGCATAGTAGAGTAGCTAATTTTGCTGATAATTCCTTCTTAGACAGATCTTTCATGGCATGACAAGAAAAGGTTAAGGACCTAATTGACGCCAGGCCCTGAGAGGCCAAAGAAGCAAGGAAATTCAGGATATGCACAGCATCTGCCCCCACTGGATCCAGATGTCTTTGGTGACACAAGCCGAACCATAAAGCCCATGCTGATCTGTATCGCTTAACGGTGCTGTCGGCCTAGTCCTTAGAGAGGAGGCACTCAGCTTCTCTCGAAAGTCCTGGGACTTTCTAGCGTTCTATGTAATCCTCCATGCCATAAGAGGTAGAGGCCCGTCCAGTACCAATCGATGGCGATTTCCCACTGGATCCCAGAGGAGATCCGGAAATAGGGGTAGAGGGATTGGAAAATCCCAAGAAAGTTCCAGAAGAACTGGATATCATACTTGCAATCTCCAAACCGGGGTCACCCACACCAAGTCCGCCTTCTGTCTCCGTACTTGGGCCGAAAGGCACTTTATCATCTCAACTGGGGCAAAGGCATTACCCGTGTTCTGGATGCCAGTCCCGGAGGAAAGCGTCTGTTGCTGTCTCCTCAGGGTCTTTTCCCAACTGAAGTACCTGGTAAGTTGATGGTCCAGACATGACACAAAGAGGTCCACAGAGAAGGGACCCCACTTGGTCAGAAGAGCTTGGAAGACCGGCGGGTGAAGTTGGCAAAGGCTTGTGTCTTTCAGGTGTCGAGAGTGTCAATCGGTTACCTGGTTGTATCTCCCTGGGAGTTGTTCCACGGTCACCAAGACCTGATTCACGAGACAGTAATCACAAAAGCTCCTGGCTAGGTCTGATAGGGTCTTGGAGCGAGTCCCCCTAGATGATTGATGTAGTGTACTGCTGCTACATTGTTCATCTTGAGCAAGACACAGCACTTCACCTGGTCTTTTGTCCAACATTTGACCGCAAACGAGCCTGCCAGGAGTTCTATACAGTTGATGTGCATGGATTTTTCTTGAAAGGACCATTGTCCTCCGAAGAAGTCCCCACATCTTGCGCCCCAGCCAATACCGCTGGCGTCAGATTCTATAACTAGGTCCGGGAGAGAGGTTTTGTAGGGCGCGGTAGTGGAGGGGCCCAGGAAAGATCATTTGGATCAAGGATGACAGAAGTCCCACCACTTGCAATTTAGTGCAGGGTTGTGGAGGGTTTGACTGCTAAGCGGCATAACTAGTTTTTGATCATGTTCATTTTCCTTGAAGGAAGACTGAGGGTGGCTGGGACTGAGTCCACCACAAACCAGAGGAACACCAGAGATTCAGTGGGAATCAGGCTCGACATCTTATCATAGATGATGAAGCCGAGGGATTCCTGGAAAGAGACCGCCATCTTGAGATGTCGCATGAGGCTCTGGGGGCATTGGTCCATTAGGAGAATGTCATCTAGATAGACGATGAGGCGGACGCCCTGAGCCCTGAGAAACTCCTCCCCTGGGCGCTTCACTTTAGTGAAACACCACAGTGCAGAAGATAGGCTGAATGGGAGCGTGCTGAACTCGAACGTCTGTCCCCGCCATTGGAATTGGAGGAATCGGCGGTGCGGAGGAAAGATCAGGGCGGTAGGCGTCCTTGAGATTGAGGCACGCAATCCGATTTTTTGGTTAAAGGAGGTCCCTCAAGAGGTGAATGCCCACCATCTTGAAGTGGCGGTATACCAGCCACTCGTTGAACTCCTTCCGATTGATGACTGGCCGTTGGCTGCCGTCCCTTTTGTCCACCACAAAAAGATTGCTGAGGAAACCTGCAGAGTGGGGAGCGGTTCGGGCAATCCCCTCTTTGTGGAGAAGGTCCGCCACTTCTGAGTCCACCAATGTGGCCTCTGTAGCTGAGAAGACCAGCGGGAAAGGGGTTTTCTTTGGATAGGTGAGCTGTAGAACTCTATGTTTAAACATTGAATGGTTTGTAGCACCCACACGTTTGAGGTAATAACTGTCCAGTTGTGAGAAAACTCTTGTAACCTGCCCCCCCAGCGCTGATGAGAAAAAGGAAGAACGCTCACCTTGAGTGGTGCCTTGAGCGCTGCCGCCTCTGTGGTGCCTCTCGTGCCCCTGTGTCGGGGGTAGCTCCGTGTCAGATAGAAATTCCCAAACTTGGAGGCATCTTGGTATTGTTCCCTTTTATGACTGTAGCCTCCGCCGGGGGCTGAGGGTTGCGAGCGGCTGGCCAAGCGCCCCCTGCCTCGGCAGCTCCGGCAAAAACCCAGGGTGTGAAGATGAGTTTTATAGATGCCTGTGCCTTATCCAAGGAATTGAAGGTCTGAACGAACTTGCCCTGTTCCCTGATCAATGGGTCACCAAATAACCCCCCTTGGGCAATGGGGCCCGCTTCTGACATGGCAAGGTCCCTCGATTTGGGGTCAGTCTTGATGAGCGAACGGCGCCTCTCAGTTGAGATGGCACAATTGGCGTTCCCCAAAAAGATAAGGGCACTCTGGGCCCATCCGGACAGTAACTCTGGTGAGATGAGGGTACCCAATGCATTGGCGTCCTCAGTCATATCCAGGATGCATGCTAGTGGACCTGCTATGTCCAGAAGCTTGTCCTGGCAGGCCCGCCAGGATCTGTCAATCTCTTTTTTCGGATGACGCATACATTTCCCTAGGAAGGTGGCCATGCGTTCGTCTATCTCTGGGGTTAGCACCGCCTTATCACCCAGAGATGAGCAGTGGGATTCTGCTCGGAGGCGGTTTCTCACCTCCTTATCTAAAGGCTTGCGCTACTGTCCTGCGACATGAAGCGCAACCTTGTCGACTGGGACCCAGTTAGCAGAGTGTGGGTGGAGCAGCTGCTCTGGGTCCAGCGTGTCTGAGGTCCCCTGAGGGGCATCACTGGCAGGGGTATCGGGATGGGATGGTTGGGGTGAGGGGTGCAATGGGCGAGACCCCGTCTCTGGCTTTGGGTCGTAGTCTGAAGGTCTGTGTCCTGTTGGGGAGAGGGTAGGCTGGTAAAGGGGGGGTATCCCCTGCTGGCAGAGGCCCCCAAAGGGCCTGGCACCGGCAAGTCCGATTCCCAGAGGGTGAGCATGGTTTATGAAGGCCCTGTTCAGACCCTCAAAGGCGTCTATGTCGATGCCGGGTTTGGGGGTCCCTTTTGTGCTTCGGGGTTG
This sequence comes from Calotriton arnoldi, assembly GCA_963921515.1. Taxonomy (NCBI): domain Eukaryota; kingdom Metazoa; phylum Chordata; class Amphibia; order Caudata; family Salamandridae; genus Calotriton; species Calotriton arnoldi. The sequence goes on from CAWUFW010013956.1 coordinate 82,731, forward strand.
GTGCCAGCAAGTCGAGTGTCCACGGAGGTAGAAGGGGCATGAGCCCCAGAACGTATTCCCTCCCGGAATGGGTGTTTAAAGCAGCGCGGAGACGCCACTCATCCTGAGTAGGTACTTATTGGGTTTACGAGTATCAATAATAGGGTACTGGGGTCACCAGGTAGGTACAGAGGGAATTTACAGCAGGTGGGAATCTCCCAGCCAGTAATGAAACAGCCCCAGGGGGTAATGACAGAGTGAAGAGCTCTGCAGGACACCACTGCACCCGTAGCAGTATGAGGAGGTTAATGTTACCACAAGGAGATGATGGACGGAGCGCTGAAACTTTTCAGATACTCACCCCCAGTCACAGATCTGGGTTGAATCCATCATCGTTCTTTAGCTCACTTCGCCACCCCAGTTCAGACATAGCTATATGCAAATCAGTCTTGACCCTGTGCCTCATGGGAACAGTCCAGCCCGAACTGCCAAGCCATGTCTTCCCTGGACCGGAAACAAGCATCCTGGGACCGGTTTCGGGCTAACAGCCCTCATCAGCCAGGCTAGCTTGAATCCAGTGGCAAAGTGAGCAAGGGACCCACGTCTGGGCATACCCTGCCAACTTAGGGCGAACAAAGAAAACCCAAGGAGATGATGGACGGAGCGCTGAAACTTTTCAGACACTCACCCCCAGTCACAGATCTGGGTTGAATCCATCATCGTTCTTTAGCTCACTTCGCCACCCCAGTTAATGTTACACCTGGGCCGTTGTCAGAAGCGCTATGAGCAGATACCTGAACAGACCCTGATATGGGGCGTAATGCTGTAGGCGAGGGGCACAAGGAAAACTTTGGCAGGTCCTTCAATGAGGCACATAGGCTATGGTAAAACGCTCCCAGTCAGCCGCGCTGTTTCTTTCCGATCAGTTATCTCTGAATGAGAGCGCCGGTTTGGGAAGACCTGCTAAAAAGACGTGTTAGTATAGCGTCGCACGCGGTGCCCTCTGGTGGTCGGAGGACCACACCGCATTTGCCCCCAAGCGCCATAGCGCAAATCTGAGGGAAGCAGCTGCGGAGGAGCGACAAGCGTTCCTGCGGTCGCACTGAGGAGAGAAAATAGGCACAATGTACTAAAGTGAGCGAGCGCTACAATTATGTCACCAAGGAAGGCAGATTTTGAGTAGAATAACAACATAAGAGAGGAAAAATAAGGGTCAAAAGGCCAGAGGCACTTATCTGGCTGCTGGAGCAGTGAAGGAAAAGGAGGTGCCAGCAGCGACAAGGGAATATCAAGGGGACCCTGGACTGCTGATTGGACAATGATTACTCTTGTTGTTTCACTTTGACTTTTTCCCAAGGTGTTCTGGGAAATGAAGACTTTCTTCTGCTTTTGCTTTGCTGCTGTAATAACAAGCATTTGCAATGCAATAGGTCTCGCATTTACGAGAGTTTAAGCTATTGGCATTGTAAATGACAATGCCTTTTATTTATGTGTTGTTTTAAAACAGATGAATAAAAGGCATTGTCCTTTACAATGCCAATAGCTTAAACTCTCGCAAATGCGCTCAACGCCCGTCCTATAAATTGTTTTTAAAAAAGCGATAGGAGAGAGTGTGTCCTACCCCCAAATTAATATTTTAGCTGGCATTGTTTCTGGGGTAGGTATTTTTCTGACATTGGGTATGCTGGGTGATAAAGAGGGGACACGTAGACCCCTTCAGATTAGATGTGCCTTTCTAAGAAAAACATGTGTCCTCTGAAAGTGTGGAGGAGGGAAAGGTGAGCCCCGGGGGCCAAACTGAGGTACAAAGTTTGCCTGACTGGTGGTTAAGGAGTGTGTGACCTCGGAAAGACGGGACCTCTGTGAGGTATTAAAGGCCGCATTCATGCAGTCGGGAATACTGGTTACTTGTGAGGCAATGGCGCAGACCCGCCCCTCTGCGCAGACGGTGTTTTTCTGATGTATTCCCCGGAGATGAAAGCAGGTAATCTGTGCAGAGCAGGGAGAGCATTTATTTGTTGAAACAACTTCCCGCCACTAGAGTTCATATAGATCACATCGTGATAGTTACTGCAGAAGCCCATCCTTGCTCCTGCTGCACGGACATAAAAATATTTTTTGAAAATATAAAGGTACTCTGCCATGTGACGCATTTAGGTGCGAGGCTAATGATTTCGTCGCGTGCAATGTCTCTAAAAAATATCAAACAATTAGATAGGCGGTCTACTGCCTTAAACTGGAGTTTTTGTGAAGAAGCGGATTACATAATTTGCAGATGTCCACTAATTTTTTTTTTGCAGTTGTATATAGCGCGAAATCGACCCGAAGGTGTTCGGAGCGCTTTACATGAACACCAGTCATGTTACTCATTTTTTTTGTTTTTACCTCAAGTGATTTGCCCATAATCACAGGATGTTGATCCGACTCTGATACGGGACAAGACGGGGCGGGGTAGTTTAGGTGGTTGCCGTTTATGCTTCTTATCTTTCCGTTGTGGTATATATAACAAGTCACTGACAGAGAGCGCGAGAACGGGTGGTCCAAAGGAGAGCAGGCGGGGCTGGGGGAGATATGATGAGGCACTGCAGAGGTATGCAGTCTCTCAGTGCAAGCTGAATACTAAAAATAAACAAGCAAAGCCAGGCGATCAAAGCCTGCCTCGTTCTGCGGCGCACAATGCACACGAAGGGCCGTGGTGGAAGTGGGCGTACTGGTTTGAGTTGAGGATCTTTGGTTTCTAGCAGCCGAGTAGCTTAAGGGGAGCTCTCACACACTCCCATCCTCACTTGGGCAAATTTCAAAGGCTGATCTAGAGCCACGCTGGTGTCAGGATGTGCGATCCAGCTATGTGGGGAATGACACTTCACTATAAACTGAAACTAGTATTGGTTCGAATCCACATCTGTACACTGACGCAATGCTACTGCTCTTGTGCTCAGTTTCCTGCCTGTCTGTGCATGCAGATTCACGTCTGCTGGCCGCCATTGCCAAAGCCGAATAAACAACAAAATAGTGCTTACGGACTAATAAAGGAGACAGTCTAACGCCGCAAGCAAACGATCCAGTCCGGGAGGGCGGGGCCAAAAGGAGACAGGACAGTAACAAGGAGTGACTAAAAAGCCTCACAATGAAAGCCAGTGTTTAGCATGCACGATGACGCAAGCCAATGGAAAGAAGGGGCGGAGCCTACACTCCACTTCTGAAATCTGCTTGATTACAAGAAGCCTCGCAGAGCGAGCAGCGCATGCGCGCTGCAACGCAGGTCTGTGAGACCTAAGAACTGAAGAAAGTACAGCATAATCCTCGCCTCCGGTCCTGACATAGATCCTCAAGTCTGCCCTAGACACCACCTGGCACACACAGTGCCAGCCTTTCTTTATATGCAAGAACATTTTGGAGGCCTTTGATGGATAGTGCAAGAATTTGGGATTCCACTTCCCAGTCTTCTTAGCACATACTGTCTTTTGTATTCACCACTAATATTAATTCCCTTTTATTGCGTTTATATTTGTTCTCTTTGCTTTTAGCTTGTAATTTTGAATTCTTTTCCACATTTTATTTATTCCCTCAAAGCTTCATGCCCATGTGCAGGCTCTTGAGTAAGTGGTATTTTACCCTTTTACATTTATAAGTTGTATGTTAAATGTTTTATTCTGAAATGAATTATTTTTGGGAAAGTTAAAATATATCACATTTTTTAAAACAAGGGTGGGCACTTTGTATTTCGTACTATCCCTATAGATGTCAAACCACATAATTGAAAACCCTTTTTGTCTCTTTTTACAATTGAACCTACCTTTAGTTCATGTAGCCTCAATAGCAGAGATCCTCAAGGCTGGTCACTGCTGGTGGGTTTGATATCAGCATGGTAACACACCAGTATTGGTGGATATAAAGAGATGGGCCCGGCATATCACTTTGTCTCTATGTGTGTTGTTTGTAGGAATGCTCTACAACTTTGCACAAGTTCTCTGATGTGTTAAAAAGATGATGTTGAGATTTTCAAGAAGATGAGTTTTAAACGTGGTGGTACAACTGAGCAACCAGTAAGATATAAATATTCGAGAAGTGCAAAAAAAGTCTTCTGACCCATCCAGTTAAGACATATGGCTGGTAGGTCTTTTAGATGGCTTCTTTTAATTGGTGTGCACTTCCTGCTAGGCTTCTTACACTTTCTTTGTGTGGATCACCACACTTACATTTTTATTGTTTCACTGGTTAACAAATGGACCCATAAGTAAAAAAAATAGAACATTTGAAGTCCAGGGCGAACAGTGGTGATGCTGGTATTTGAAACGGTCCAGAGCATTCTGAGAATGTCCATAGGAGTCCAATGTTCCCAAACTACTGGGACACACGCTGTTTAACCCCGAGATCTGTGTTTTCTCGCCTGTAGGGCCTGGTGTACACGATCACAGACGTGGAGGAGGTCCACGAGTGGATGGCCAAACATTTCAAAGAGCACCCACTCTTCGATCAGGTGCCTGTGGAAGAGCTGGTAAGTGAGACTGCTGCTGCTGCAAGCAGAAGAGGGGAAATGGCCTGTGTGTCCCAAAGGTAAACATCTGCACCATTTTAAGTGCAGGCTCCTGTGACTAAAGTCGCTGGCCATCTCTTGTGCTTTGTTTGAGCCCTTTCTGTGTTCGGGTACAGATCACTGTGCATTTGTAGTCGCTGTGCCGTAGCTCAGGCTGCCAGTCAGGGATGTTTTAATGCCGTCCACCCCCATTGTTTCTTACATGTAGAATCAGCCTTTCTTCTTCTCTTAAGTCATTCCCAAGAGATGAGTCTACTTTGCTGTCAATCCTGCCCAAAACCTTTATCCGATAACTGGACTATGTGTTAAGAAACAGCCACCTTTCATACTGGAAGGTCATTCATGACTCAGTCTGTAAGAATTCTGGTTTGTTGGGACCTTTTGTAATGCCTCCGCATCTATTTCTGGCGCAGCAAAAACTCCCATTCCGACATAATGATAATAACTGAGCATGGAAAGCCCCTGAGAACAGCAGTGACTGGAAGATCTTCTCTGTAAGTGAGGACATCCTCAGCAGAGGAGCCAGCTACTAAAGGGACACACAGCATGATCTCAGCTCATGACCACACAAAGGATGAGCAGGCTTCTCATCTGCCAGGGGAGACACAGAAGGCACACTTTACAAGTGACTATTGGTGGCCCGTCCAGAAGCGATGTGTTCTGTTGTCTCATAGCCGTGTGGACCATTGGGGCAGATACGATTTACTACTCTGTGCTAAGGATAGCTTCGCCTGCAGACAGTAACCTCTATCTGCATGTGCTATATGATTCAGAGAAGTGCTTCTCTGTGCTGTCCGAGCCACAAAGGGCTAACAAATCGTGGTTCCACTAGTGAGATGCAGGCACCACGATTATGGAATGCCTTATGGGGAAGCTGACACATACCGTAGCACTAACCATCTACAGTTCTAAAAGCTTTCTCATTGTTCATTATACAAGACACATGTCGGGGGTACATGCAGGTAGACGGAGTCCACCCACTAGTTTCACATAGTGAACGCCGTCCACCTTGCCAAGAAATTGAGCCCTGCTGGCATATACTGAACTTGGTAATTTTCAGACACTGGGACACATTCAGCAGCACCTGCACGTTGTCTGCTTTCGTTCCGAACAACAGCGTGCAGGTGGCGAGGGAGCTTTGTTATTTTAAATTCCAGGTGGGAGCAAAACAAAGGCCTAATTTAAGGGGACATCGGGCCTCCTTTTGTTGAGTATCCTGGCTTGGAGTTAATCCGAACCCTCATACCCTGATGCAAACACAATGGAGGGGAAACAAAGGAGCACAGCATTTTATTACTACACAACTACTTAAGAGAGGCATGGTTTTGACTTTGTTCAGTCCCTGTATATAAGAGAAGTGCATGCACTGACAGAATGTCAGATGAGTTGATCTGTCCCAGTATTTATACAAATTACAATTTAAATTCCACTATTTTGTTTTATTTCTTTCATAGCTCTACTCATCCCAATGCAGGGTGTGAGAGTGCATTACATCACACGTACACGTTCTACATTGACCATAAATCATAAAAGCGTGTAAATGAGTGTACAGGATGTGGTACATAAGACAGTGAAAGTGTCACATGTCCTTCATAGCGCACTGTGCTATATTAGAAGATTTACAATTTATGAACTGCAAGTAACAAAAGGATCTCTGTGTAATCTTTGCACTTAATACATTTTTCATTCATTCATTAAAAACAGTAACCCACCTACCTATCTACTAAGATAAAAATCTGCCATGGCATGTTACCTGATGTTTTGCAGGAAACACTTTAACCCTCTAAGCTTCTTTGATTCAAAACTGGGACTAAAAAAACACAGATGTGTTAACCTCCAGAGTTAGCTTACCATTATTATTATTCCCTGAGATTTACTGACCACACAAAGATGTCTGCAGCAGGTGCCATAATCCCAAAGATATTTTAAAATGCAGACTTTGCAACCAATTAAGCAGAACATATTTACTGCCATGCTTCTCCTTGTTGCCAATTTCTTTGTGGCAGGGTTTTGAAAAAATAAATGTATGAGTTGAGGCCCAGATTTTATGTCTGGGTTGCGTCACTTTTTTGGCACAACGCTGACGCAAAATCGCATTTCCATCTCGTAATGGGCTTATATGTACTTCTAATAGACCTGCTGAACCTGAACATATGTGTGATGTCTTACGATCTGATGTCACTTCTAGCCATGTCTCTTCCTGTGAGGTCATTATGTGTGATGCCCCTTCCTGTGATGTCACATCCTGTGATGCCACGTGCTGAATGTCATGCGCCCTGATGTCATGCACTACGATGTCAGGCGCCTTGATGTCACTTTCATTCTGCCTAACATGGTTAGTTTCCCCCCCCCTTCCTTTTTTAGGACTTAATGTCCTGTTATGTAGTTTTAGAGTGCACTAATCACCCATGAGGGTATCCAGACGCTTGGGAAGGCTCCATTGTGCTTGCAGCCTCATGATGTCACCAGCACTTCTTTGAAGCGTTTTTGTTGCAATTGTTACTCATGTGATCCTTCCTGAGATATCTTACAAGAAGGTTCAAGGCGAGATCTGTATCTGAAACTGGAGTTGGATAAATTGTGTACCGAGGAATTGATGACCTTGTTTTGGGTATCCTTGTTCAATAAGCCAACCATAACGTCGGCAGTGGTAGCTAGAAACACACAAAAAGTGATGGGAGGAATGCTTGCTTGCAATTTGTCTAACCACTGGCAACTGCTCGGGGTAGCATCCCAACCCATTTTTTTTGCTCAGCATGCAACCTCAGTTTGGACCCAACCATATGCAAATCAGTCTTGATCCTGTTCCTCATGGGAACAGTACAGTCGGAGCTGCCAGGCCAGGTCCCTGCCTAGACGTGGGTCCGGTGCTCACCGTGTCACTGAAACCAAGCTGTACCCGGCTGATGAGCCCACAACTAAGGCAAAACCGGTCTCAGGATGCTTGTGTTCTGGTTCAGGGAGGACCTGGCTTGGCAGCTCGACCTGGACTGTTCCTACTGAAGCAGGACCAAGACTGGTTTGCATATGGCTGGGTTTAATCTGAGGTGGTGTGGTGAGCAAAAGAACAATGGGTTGGAGTGTTACCCCGAGCTATTGCCAGAGGTCAGACTTGGTGCAAACAGCCTCTCATCACTTTTTGTGCGTTTCAAGAAGTGGTAGCTAGTGTGGTTGAAGTGGAATGGAAAATGTGTAAAACTATTGGTAGAAACATAACCATTTTTGACCCCTCTTGACCTATGGGCTTTTACAAGCCCTGAGTCTTGTGTCTGCAATGCACGCAGCATCCAGCCGTTACGCCTAAACTTGTATTTTGCCTCTTCACAGAAGGATGACGTGATCATAGACCGCCTGGGCACCTCCACGGAGGAAGGTAAAAAGGTGCTCCGAAATGGTGGCAAGAACTTCTTAGCCATTTTCAGAAGAATCGAAGACAAGACCCTTCAAGAGACAGTGAGCACTGGCTCTTGACTATGAGTGGAATTTACCCCGTGTTCTGTTTGTATTATTATTTTGGGATATTTTGTAATGCCATTCAGTAAATATATAATATTGGGACAAGATTGGTGTATTTATTTCAGGTTTTCTAAAATCTTCTCAGTGTCCATGAATTAGAGTGTGGTCTCCATGGACACTCAGTGTGCTCTTAAATCTTTTAAGAGTGGCAGTAAATACATATGGTGATACAGTATTCTTCAGCAGAGAAGAGAACCACAACGTTAAAGAAACACACATTTATCCGCACAGATAACCGAGTCAAACTCCGAAGGCAACATATTCAGTAATACAAAATAGTTGTGTTTTTTGCCCTTCTTTTTCCCATCTCGTGTCTTCCTTCCAACGTTTTTAAATGTCCACTAAGTTCAGTGAAGTAATTCACAGCAGATGGGTAAAGGGTCTGTGTAAAACAAGACTTGGCGCAACGTTCCAGTCCATTCGCTTACTCATTATGAGTCATAATGAACTGGCCTTGAACCAACTAACATTCATTCGCGTCTGAGGAAGCTGAGATTGAACTTGAGGTGACCCTCCACAATGGTGACCCTCCACAATGCTAATTTATATCTGATTGTATAACGGAAAACTCAGTCAATATGGAGTCCAGTAATCTTTTTTTTATAAACCTTTACGTTGATTCCTGTGGTTAGTTAGAGTGGGCGGGTGGCAAGAGGAGGTACGCACTGGCGCCACTCAAGCCGAGATGGGCGCCGCCACGCAGTGGCACTAGCTGTCTCTGAGATTTGATAGACCTGAGCTGGGGAACAAAGTAGTGAACCCCCACCAGTACAAAGGGGTTTCAACGGCCACCCACGGAACTGAGGTTGTATCTGGTAGTTGACTCAGTGCAATGACTTAAAGAAGCGATACCCTTCTCGATGTGGTGTTTCCTTAATAGAAATCCTTTTAATTGCTGCCCAAAAGCAATGCAGAAAAATGTACGAAGTTAAAAGAGGCAAAGGGCTGGGAAGGACAATGGAGATTAAACAAACTTTATTGTATTTCCTTATGTCATTTATTAAGTGCATTTCTACCATGAGTGCGACACCGAGGTGTGAGCCGTACCTGCCCGATTCGTAGCCGCTCTGCTTAGTGTGCATAGCTGGAAAAGAGTAGATATATAGTGTTACCTTTAATGTTGTGCATGAGGACCAGAGGGTGCTCCAGTCTTGTCTCTGTGGACCGGGTGCTGATATGAGCATGGTGAGTGCATTCTCTTCTGCATAACTGTGCAGAGGGGCGTAAGGAAACTTGTGCTACTGCAGTGCTGAACGCTATCGTAGAAAGACGTGACTAGACTGATGTTAATTCTCCTCACCACAAATGTGTAAAACAAATATATTGAAATGGAGAAGCTCAAATGTGGTCACATCAGGGCTTGGGCTAAATTTCAATGACACTGGAGGAATTTGAATATTTTCTGAATTTTGCTTTATGCGAAATTTCACATTATGCCGTTTCATTTAATTTTTTTGCAAGGAGGAGGCTTGTTCGCACAGAAAATGTTGCCCAGAGAGATATTTTCTGCTTGAACTAGTCTTCTGCAGATATCTCTTTTCTTCGTGAAGTGCACTCCCCGTGTGAAAGTAATGCGAGATACATGCAAGCCCAATTTCGTTATAAAAGCATAATTTCGTCAAGGTTTTATAGATCTTTGCAACAAAAAAAAGGGATTCCAGCTCACTCCTAGCCACATCTAACTTGATTTATACATCCTCTCACACATGGACTGACTGTTAGGGGGCTGTTATATTCCGTACCCTAGGTCATTCTTACTTTAAATCTAGATGTGTGCAGCCACCTCCCTGTGCTTCGTGGAAGGCAACCCCAGGTTTGCAAAAAGCACTGTGAATGCGTTCTCCTTTAAATATAAGCACTTCCATCTAGTTAGCAGTGCGTGGCCGGAGTATATTTAGAATGTTCTTTCTCAATGCCACTCCCCAAAAGTTCTTTCATAGGTGAATATTGCAGTCCGGAATGGACGGGCCGTAGCTGGCATCAGGCGTTTCCCCGGGAGGCTGGAAGGGTGGGGCCGGTTTTGTTACTGGGCCCAGTTTTGCAGCGGTGCTGCAATATCACCCCCCAGTAACAAAAGCAGCAGTGCTTCACACTTGTACCCCCCTTCTGGGGGCTGGTCTGACAAAATTGCCAGGGTTGCTTTGGGTTCCCAGTCCGGCTCTGATTGCAGTGAAGGGGTCACGGAGAAGCCCTTTTGCAAGCAGTCCCCTAAAGTAGTTACATTCACACCCTATTAAAGGAGCACACATGTTCCGCGCAGACTGGACTATGTTGCTATGACAGTTGACCTGAATCTCGCTCTTTCATTGGAACAGTTCCACCAGCCTGCATGAAATGCTGAATCTACAATGAAAATTGTACAAAAGTCATCCATGCGTACGTGCCAAACTTGTAGGCGTGATATTAACATAGAATATTTATTCAAACGTTAACTTTGTGGCCGACAATAATTGACTTAATAAAATCATTATAGTAAGTGTGTAGTTAATTGTCACACAGTGAATATGTGGTCAGTCCGAGGAAGAATTCTGTATTTAATGTTTTTGATGCTTTGAGCCGGAACAACAAAAAAGCAAAAGAAGTTGCCTGAGTACTTGAGCTCTCGATACAGAAGTGCCTTTGTGGCCATGGAACACTTGTTCTAGAGCTTGTCCAGTTAGAGACCTCCTAGCTTAATGAACTAGAACTGTGACAAAAACACATGAAGCACAGCAAGAGAGGATGGAGATTAAAAGACTTTAGGCCCCGATTACGAGTTTAGGTGATATTTATCGCACATGATAACTACAGTACCACAGGTTACGTTATTTATCGAGTGTGATAAATACCACATATTACGAGTTGGGGAATAACCTGCAGATTTTATTGTGCAACGCCCCAAAATCACCATGATACGGTAAATACCGTATTGTTTTCCCTGGTTAAAATTAGGCAGGATTGACCTACCGATATTTAACGAAGATTGAGTTATTCAATGTATCCGATATTTATCAGATATGTTAAATACCTAGCAACTCGTAATTCCAACCTGTGCGTAAACAGGGGTGTACACATGGATCAGAATTAACCATCCAACTCGTAATCAGGGACATAGTATTTCAAAAACTTGTACTTCTGTGTGCAGAAGTGTTGAAGGTGTCACTGTACACACATACAGTCCTTTTGTTTTAAAGAAAGCTCCAGAAGCGTTTTTTTGGAGACAGAACATTGTGCATCGCAAACCTATTCTAGGTTCACTTGATATGCATCATCCCGCCCTCTCTAGTGGTTGGATACGGGAAAGTATCTTCTTTCTTTGAATAACTTTATTTGATCCTTTTTCAGAGCCAGTACGACATTGCCACACAATGTAAATTTCATCTTCGGATTTTGTTTTACACCTCTAGGTTGGAATTCTGTGCGCCATGGAGCCTGAAGTGAGCAAAATGCAACTCATTGTAGACCAGAGTTTCTTCACTGATGGGGAAAATGCTTCAAATGATATAACATAAAATTGCCTGCACCAGAAGGTGTTTATCAAACAATGCTAACCAAACCATTAACGATGGTTCAATTTATATCCACTTTTAAATCCGACTTAATGGATCTGAAGTCTAGCCATGTGCAATTGCTGGACATAATGACAGCTGGCCTTGAGCCTATGTTGGGTATAATGGAAATGGGCATAACTACTCACAGGGAATATTACTGTTTTTGCTGTAACAGCATGCCCGGCCTAGTTGTGGAGAACATGGACGCTGCTTCGTTTATACTATGCCTGAGAACAGTCCGAGTCTAGCTTATGCTTGCGGAACACACCCATGTTCAAACTGCAGCTGAGCACTGTAGATACACCAACAGCCCCTGTAATGCGCTAATTCATTCTTGTCATGTTCGGAGCTATGAACATGACTTTTTGTGGGTTAAGCGTACAATTAGGGATTAGTATTTCGCAAAGATTCCTGGGGAGCACCTCCACCCTATATGAAATGGCATTTGCATTTCTAGCAATGGGTTGTTGACACAAAGTGTTCTAAAAGGGACCTATTGCTATTGTTCGGATGAAGTTCCTCTGCAAGGTGACTAAAATCTGTCTCACCCTGCCCTGTACATATTGGGCGGGTATTACTAAGTTTTTGTTCTTCAAGCTCTATAATCTGTTCACAGGAGAAAGTCCACATTTGAACATTATCATTCATTCGTACAACTAAGATCTGCTGACTGTGGGTACAGTTGTGGAGTCTCCCAGATCTGATGGTAGGTGGCCACTGCCCCTCCTTGCATACCATGAACCTGATTTACAAAGGGCTTCCGCGCTTGTGGCTGTCACCCATTGCAGGCCCCCCACCACGACTGCGGGGCCTCCGCCACAAGTGCGGAGGCCCTTTGTGAATCAGCCCCTATGAGTTTCCCACCTGTGATAGCAGCAGAATTCGTAGTCCCGTAGACCCAGGTGGGAGGCGACCTACTGGCGTCTCAGTTAAAGGTAATTCAAGTGTTCCATAACTGGTCTCTCTTTGTCTGTCCCCATGTCTGGGACAGGTGTTTCACTGTGTAGGGTGAATAGATAGTGTCTGTCTGTATGGCTTCCTGTGGTGACCGTGTCCCCACGTGCTGTCTGTTGTCCATGTTGATTGGTGGTGGGCATGACAGCTTGTAGGTCGCTGGGTTAAGGGAGACCTCAGTGGAGCTATGTTAGGGCACTCGGTGGGGGAGGTTGTTATCTCTTTCCTCTTTTAGTGTAGGTTTTCACTGCCTCTGTGAACTCTTTTCCCGTGGTGCAGGCTGTTTCCTAACAACAGCGCCTATTTGCTTTGCTCTGTCTTGAGCCAGTAGCTCTGCTGACCTTAACTAATTCAAACTAGCCTGAAATGTGACCTTCTGCATACAGATACCATGAATACCTAGAACAAGATTTAGATAAAGCTATACATTTTGAGGGAAACACACATTTGGAATTCCCTTCTGCTGCAGCTGAGGCAATCTCCATCAGAACCTCAGTTTTGCAAAAATCTTAAGACTTGGCTTTTTTAGGCTCCTTCTCCTTTTGCTTTCATTGGATGCTTCTGACTTCTCAGTGCTGGGACACTTCTCACAGGAGTAGCTATGCGCTTTATAAAACTCGTATTCATTCATTCATTCATACTTCGCTCCTGTGCCTCCAAAGATGGTTAAACACTGATTCACATGAGCCGGTAACTTGCACACCAATGTTTGGTTGACACATTGCCTGGGAAAAACCTTTGCTGCTAGGTGTTCTCCCATCGGATTGGAGCCAAGCCTGGGATCCATGAATCACATTTCTGTAGTGAGCAGTGTAGTAGATGGAGAGCTGGACTGCTCTGCAAGAAAAGATGATTGCATGGAATATCTGAACAAGGTGAAGCTAATGGAGAATCCCTGTGGAGGGCATGGAGATTCCCAGAATTCTTGTTATTCCTGCCTCCTAGTTGGCCTGGATCAGGACGCTCTATCATTGCCTAAAGTGAGGAGCTTAAGCTGCACCTTCCTGGTGAGGGCAATGCTGAGCATGCACTGTCCTCCTCTCTTAGTCCTTACAATGCCACAATCTGCCACCATTCCGTCTTCGAGGTCTTTCTCCATCACACCACCTGTGTGGTGTCTGGCTGTGTTCTAGAGCCAGATGAACATTCTCTCCAGCCTAGAGAGTTAAAGATATGTCCTGGTTTGAAGTTGTAATTGTTTTGTTAACTATACATTCCATTTCTTAGGGAAGCCAGTGAAAACTTTCGTTCCAGCGGGTGCCTTCAGATCCGTGGGTGTCCATACAATCTGAAAATTTTTGTTTTGCGAAATGGGCCCCTCAAATTTGATAACCAGAGGTATGCCAAAGTGGGTGCTGACCGCCTACTACGCCACCTCCTTTCAAAGTACGGTGCTTAACTGGCCCTTCTGTGAGCTGCACTGTCACATGGCTTGATACTGACCACAGGATCCCTGATAGCTAACTAGATTGGAACCTGAGACTCTGGCATCCTAAAGCATTAATGTACATAAGATGGTTTGGGCACCTCTTGTTGCATTGCGGCATTTTGGTCCAAAGGGGATTTCTACCATTTTGAACTGGTAGGGCTTTAGCCTAAAGACTTGTCCAGTGTCACAGAGAACTGAAGACCCTGCAATCTTGGGTAGAGACGTTTCATATACCTTTTGCTCCATTATGTTCCTGTTGTTTGTCACCTTTGCCCCATGAATTTATAAACTTTCTAGCACAACTGACAAGTCCAGAAGTCTTCTCAGTTCACGTGAACTGAACGAATTTGACAATATTGGCCGCAGCGCTACTGATATAGACAATCTTGTGGCTAGCGCCTGAACACTTTATAAACGCTTGGTGTTGTAACTCGGCCATTGACCGTGCCAATATCCTCTAGTTATCACTAGGTATCATCATTTTAGATGTTCTTTTTACTTTCCTGTGAATATTTGTCACTGAAGATACACATACCTCACGTTGGACGCAGAGTTTGTCAATACTGTGTGTGATGAGTTAGCTATTAATAATGACATTCTTACTAGAGGGACAAGGTTGATTCCTCCCGTGAGTTTGAGAGACAACATTGTGAAAATGGCTCATGAAGGACATATGGGTATTTGTAAAACTAAAGAACGTATTAGACAAGATTTTTGGTGGCCTGGTCTGGATCTCATGGTGGAACGTGCAGTGTGTGATTGTATCCCTTGTTCCTTGAGCGACAAGATTCTTAAGCCCAGACAATCCCCCATGGTTTGTAGGAAGTTACCCATGTGTCCTTGGGATGAAATAGCCATTGATATTGTTGGACCTCTTCATGGTGAACATCAGACTCCGTATCTAATAGTTTTACTAGATCTATACTCACGTTGGATTGAAGTGAGTTCAGTGCATGACATCACCACTCAGTCAGTAATCAAGTTTCTAGATGCAATTTTCAAGCGAGAAAGCTTTCCTAGTTCTTTGTTATCAGAAAATGGTCCACAATTTTGTTATTGTGAAATGGAGGAATATTTAGCAAAGTGTGGAATTGAACATAAGAAGACCTCTCTTTATCATCCCGAGTGCAATAGTGCCATTGAAAGATTAAATAAAACATTGAAGGAAAGTATGCAATTGGCAAGGGTCAACAGTTTGAATTGGAGGGAGGAGTTACAAAATAGGATTACAGCTTATAGGTTTACACCTCACTCTTCAACAGGAAAGACCCCTTTTGAGCTATTCAAAGGAAGATCTGCCAATACCATCATCTGTCCTGGATGGATGATTATGGATAAAGGACTAAAGAATAATGAAATTGGTCAGTGGAGAAATAAAGAATTGTCGTTGCAAAGGAAAAGGAAGATTTATGTTGACTCTCATAAATCCGCTAAGAGAGTTGAATTTAAAGTGGGAGACAGTGTTAAAATTAAAGCGCCTGTAGGCTGTTTAAACTGGTCAAAGTTCACGGATGTAAAGACTGTGGTGAAGTTGTTCAAATGTGCTGTGAAAACAAATGATGGTCGCATCTGAAATCATAGCCGTGTTGTTCTTGTTAAGTCAAAAGGTGGTGATGCAGGTGGAGGAGATAGTTCAAGGGGTTCTTCTTCGGAGAAAGAATGTTTGGAACCTATACGCAAAAGCATGAGATCTTGCAAGATTCCAGTTTATCTCAAAGATTTTGTAAGAAGTAGATTTGTTGTATCATTTGGGAGGAAAGCTTTGGGAAGTTTAAAATTGTACTTCACATGTTTTAAGACATTTACACTTTATGTTCTTAGATACCTATATGTTATTTTCCATACTGAAGTTATATTTCAAATTGTAAAGAGGAAGAAGTGTGATGTAGTTAGGTTCTACGTTCCAGTTTGGAGTGTGGGGCATGTGGGGTTCCATTTGAGTCAGTTGGCTCAAGTCTACTTTGGATGGGGTTGTATAATAAAGACTCCCTCATCTTATAACTTTATCTAGTGTCAGGACCTTATTACACTGTGTAGTGTTGTGTCTTAGTTTGTAACTTATTCCTCCAGTTCAAGTAAAGTCGTGCCTACTCGATTTTTCTACGCGTGGAACATCATGTGCACAAAGGGTGTGACTCGGTTATTCATTTGAAGTGCAGTAGTATCAATGGTCCTGGGACACCAAGTTAGTGATGTTCATTGTAATGGTATTTTTCTGGCATATATACACGTCAGCAGATGGGCAGCAAGCTTTACCGATGCAGCAGGCTTGTTTGGAAGAGTGTTGAATTGTAGTGTAGCTTAGGTGAGACGTTCTTTGGTGTTGTGCTTGAGGGACCACAATGGTGATCTTATCTTGTGGTTGGGTCTATGCTTCTAATGGGGAGAGAAAATGACAAAGCACATGGCTTGAACAACTATTGTGCCTCATTGAGTGGGTCTTTAAACAATCTGCACAGGAGCGAGAGAGGGGCAGTCCATGGCATGCAGTGGATACTGGAATATTACAGATTTTATACAGTCACATGAAGTAACGGAAGGGAATGCCAGGCATGTGCTGGAGATGGTCAGTAAAGATGCTATATATAATCCCTTGTTGTGAAAGGAGAGCTACAGCCATCCTGGAGTGTTTACCACCATGAGCCTTAACCCACAGGCATGCAGAGGAGAAAAACAGCCATATTCAATTCACTTTAGAGACTACTCCGACTCAACGAAAGAATGACACTGAAAGTGTAGTTTGTCATAGCTAGCCAGGACAAGTGGTCTCTTTAGACCAAAGAGCGACAGAGGCGCGTCACATGGCATGCACTGGTTACATGTAACCAGATAAATGCTGTGGTGACAAAAGAGCAACTCTCAAAGTGTGTGCGGGTTACAGACAGACTAAAATAGTCTAAGGGGTCCACCCAGTAGTAAACCGAGAGGTGACCCACAGTATGCACTGGAAACAGGCAGCTATCTTGGAGATCGAATGAGCGTGGCCTATGGGCTTAGGCAGGGAAGAATGTAGCCATTGTAAGTGCTATTCAGAATCTATCCAGGCACGATGCAGGGCAGTCATCAGGAATGCACTGATTAACAGTATTCACACCTGATACTGTCCACTAGCCACCGGCTGACTCCCGATCTCAAGGCAAGGTCTCACAGCTCCTAATATAACATAAACCTTCCTGTGTAGCGTAATTTAAAACATATGAAATATTCTTAATTGCTTTCCAATCGCTTTGAAACCCCACCTTTCCAAACAGCATATTAGGGGGCAGCAGGGTGGTGCAAACCTCATAAAAGGTGTATTTGACTCCTAGAAAATGCCGGTTAATGGTACTAGCAAATGTGTTTGAAAGTGTGCTATTCCCTTTCCATTTTCTTAAATTTCTTCAACAACCTGAAAACGTTGCAGAACAATGACTTTTCATCCAATGAATTTTACATTGTAACAGTTATTGACGAGTTTACATAACAAAACACCACTAACCACCGAAATCACAAAAAAAGTCTCATGGTGGAGCCTGCCCAAACATCCAATTTGCACGTTACACAGTGTTCATTTTGGCCATTTAGTGTTTGAACATTGTCTCTAGCCTAGCCTAATGTACCTTCCTGCATGGACATCATTTAGGGGTTGTCATGTGTCGCAGCTGCAACCCTTGGCATGTCTCTTGCTACCCCTGGCACTGCCTTTGCGACCCCTGCCCTTAGTGGTGGCAAAATCAGTGCCAGAATTACATGGCCAGCTCATCCTAATGAACATCGGTTGGGGTTCCAATTTTCTGGTTTTTCATTTATTTTGTTACACAAATAGTGAATATTATTATTCACTATCAGTGTAATAAAAATGGAGTACAATTAGCTGGAATATAACCCTATATGGCAGCAGAGGTAAGGTAAAATGCTTTTAAATGTATGTTGTAGGTGTGCTTGTGAGTGAGAGCATCTTTGTGAGAGTGTGTGTATGTGTAAGCATATGTGTGTGAGTGAAAGTAAAGGTCAAATGGCATGTGATGTCACCTCTGATAACCCTGGCATGTTGGTGAATTGACGCCCATGCCTTCCTGAAGCATTTTAGACACCCATTAAAATAAGAGAAGAGCAACCAATTTAAGATCACTCTCGCGTTAATCAGTGTTTTCATTGTTTTTTAGGGGGAGGCAGGAGTCTAGGCTTAAGTTTAATTTAGCAAGCTGGCTCTTTATATAGTATACCAAAAAGAGGTATGCTGTGCAAAGAATCCAGGGATCCCTTATAAGTGAACAGGGGCTTGCTCTAACAATCCCAATGTGCTCTCTAAGGGGGCAGTGTGGTTGAGCTGCCTTGTACTTATCAGAGAGAAGTGTTAGACATCTGTTGCATGAACAGCCAAAAAATGATGCACACGACTCAATAAGGAGATCCACACCAATTTATAAAAATAACATGTATCTTTATATAAATTCAAAGTAAGGCAGCCGCCACAGAAAGTAAAAGATAGACGCCGCCACCGGGAGCCACCGGAAGACAGCCACCGCTCTCATGACCCTCCGAGAGATAGGAATACGGACGCCACATCCAGGGAACTAACGCTCGATTCCAAGCAAGAGAATAAAGGAATTGAAGGCACCACACCCACAACACCCTTCATGGAAGACCCCCCCCCCCTTCCGTGCTGGGCCATGAACACAACTTAGGAAACCCAAAGGTTTCCAAAAGACAAACTACGTGTCCGACAAGAGCACACTCTGCCCTGAAGAAGACCTTCCACCCAACTCACACCTAGGTCCAACCCAGAAGGTCGAAACGCATCAGCACATTTCAAACTGAGGCCATGAGTCACCATGATCAATTGATTGGAGCACAAAAGGCACCATAAGCTAAAGCATAATTAAGGTTGCTTAGACAGGAATCATATATTTATGCTCTGACCTCTATAGGACCTTACACCACCACAAAAGTGTACGAGGACACAAGGGCAACAGGTCCCAATGTTAAATTTAAGTTGGACACACAAGTACTAACACATGCATTAGCATACAAGATTTATAATTCCATGTTGGATGTGTGCAATGTAGGAAGTCACGTCTCATTGTACATGAAATGTTTATGTGTAAAACGTATTGTCACTCTGTTCTAAACATTATTTCATTTATTTTTGTACTTGCAACTTAGTGTCATTGAGTCATGTGTAAATATGTATGTTACTGTTACATTTAAGTGTAAAAAATGAGATAAAATCTTTAAAAAACAGTTCAAGATAAACGTCAGACCTAAGTTTATAACCTGGCGCATGAGTATTCATTTGACAAAATCAGTTGGGTTTCACATCTTAAGTAAGATATGGGAAACACCATTTTTTTCACAAAAGGAAATCAGAGTAAGGATCGTTCAATAGTTGAACAAGAATAGAGAGACTTCTTTAGCTCTCTATCAATGAAATAAGCACAATCTATGGTCTGGGAGGTATTGTTTTAATAACGATTTATATAAATTCAGGAACCAAAGTCATTACAATCAGGTTTGTACGTTTCGAGTTAGAAATATTTACAGTTTTAAAAAGTTGACAATTTCTGGAGCGATGATGTTATCCTATAGAGGAAAGACCTATACTTAATACAGGTACTTTACAGCGACTTACAGGACCAATTTTCCGGACTTAAGGGGAGTATGAGCAGGGTCCAAGGCAGCACCAACAGGTCACCTGGGGCTGCTGGGTGCAGAGGTACAATACAGCGTCGGTGCGCTGTTGAAGTCAATAGGGGTTCGGTCCGGTCAAAAAGAGGGTGGAACTGGGGGACAAGACCAGCTGAACCAACAAGGGCGCTCAGGTCCCACGATGCTGCTTGGGGACACCTTTGGTCCTCTTCTCCTCGGATCGGGCAGCTGGGTGCAGAGGTGTCCTGAAACGTTGGGTTTTTATCACCGGAGACATTTGCAGTAGATGGGGCCTGCACAAAGAGGCTGCAAGCGAAGTCAAAAGTCCACAGTTGGCAAACCCAAGGTGGGCTTTGGATCTGGAATGTCTGGGGACCACGTTGGCACCGTTAGCCCACTTCAACTCGGGCTAGGGGGTATGGGTGCAGTGGTGCTTTCCAATGTCGGGTTTTTGGCAGTCTTGAGTCCTCGCAACTCTTCTGGGGTGCCTGCAGGATGCAGGGGAGCAGCTCCGCTATCCCATGGGAGTTCCTGGATCTTGGGTGAAGGCAGGCAGTCCTCCCAGGCTTTCGGAGGCACAGGCAGGTGCAGGATGAGTCGCCTTGGCGCAATTGTTGATGGACAGCAGGTAGGCTGGCAGGGTTGGCACCAGGTCAGTTGCTGGTCTTCTGTTCTTGCTTTTGCGACTCTTCAGTGTCCGTCTTCGTTCAGGATGGCAGGATCTGATTTCCTGATGCCAGTGGCTCCCCTAAATACTAGAATTTGGGGCATTAGGGAAGTGTAGGGTAGTAGCCAATGGGTCACTTACCCCTGGGGTCACTATGCCCTCTATATGACCATTTCCTGTGGGAAGTGGGCATAACCCTGACCCATGGCAGACTTTTAAATGTTGTGCCCACATCAGGTAGTCTGCCTTAGGGGTGGAACTAGCATGAGGGTGAACACGCTTCTCTGACTACTAAGTTTCCTGCCTGTCCAGGCGCCAAATGGGCCCTGGTCAGGAGGTGGCATCACCTTTGAGGGAAGCCAGATTTGCTTACCAAAAAGGTGGCGGGCTCTTAGAAGCTCCCTGCGTTTGAATGCTAATTTATAGGTCCTCCTGCTGTAGAGGGTGTAAAACACCCTCTACAGGAGGAGGCTTTGTTTCTGGCCTCCTGAGGGCATGGGCCCACACCCCTGGGGGTCAGAAACGTCTGTGGTGCAGGCTGGTCAGAACCAGTCAGTCAGCACACTAGTAGTTGGTAGGCTTTTCAGGGGGTACCTCTAAGGTACCCTCTGGGTGCATGTATCAGTAAGCCCTTCACTGGAATTAGTGTGGGTTTATTAATACAAGATGTTTGATACCAAGCATCTTTAGTTTCAGTGAAGCCATCATGTAGCTGGCGAATTCGTTTTTTCACCAGTGTCCAGCACATGTATTTAAAATGGCTTCCCTAGTCACTGGCAGTAATTGAACTGGCCGGCACAGGGGCATATTTGCTTATGCAGATATATCCACACATGTTGCATAATGCACCCTGCCTTGGGGACGTCAGGCCTGCTGTACGGGTGGCTTATCTATACTGCATGCATTTTCTGCATGCATGGCACACAGGGATGTGTGCCATGTCGTGTTTTCACTTTTTTCCGCACCAAGCCACGCAGCCTGCAATAGCAGTTTGCACGAGTTAGGTGAGGGGTCCCTTAGGTTGGCACAGTACGTGCTGCAGCCCTTAGGGGCCCTCTTTAGTTCCCATTCTCTAGGTACCTGGGGTACTATTTACTAGGGACTTGCAGGGGTACCAAAGGTATTGCCAATTGTTGGAACAATTGATTCGTTTTAGGGAAAGAGATCTGGCGCTGGAGACCTGGATAGTAGGAACTCAGTGCACTTTCTATCAAAATTGCATTGAATACCAGGCAAAAAGTGGGGGTGACCATGTCAAAAAGGGACACTTTCCGACATGTATGCCTCTGGGGTGATTCCTCACAATGTTAAATGCCATTTCCATTGTGCCCCTTTCCTATCCCATATTTCGCTCTCCTCCCTCGCTGCCTCTGATGGTGTCTCACTGGCTTTCATGTCTTCCTCTCCTCCTTTTGACCGGTGCTTCCACCTTTGACCTCGACCACCCACCACAGGGTACTGTTGCTCCCTCCGACGCAATACAGATATTTCGAGGAAGATGACTCCTCTACTTATGTCCTTGGCTGAGGCGTAGCAAGAGTACCATGGTCCCTCGGCAAACATTTCAAATGCCCACCCCGGATCCGGGTGGGGTCATTACAACAAACCATGGTTGCAGCGCCGCGGGCTCCTCGCAGCCACTGCACTTGCTGCGCTACTGATAGCTACATCTCTGGCACCTGCTTTCTTTTTCTCCCGGTCCCTTCTTTCCCCTCATCCTCCACGCTTTAATGAGCCTTAAGGCGACCCAGAAGGCTTTACAAGAAATCAGGACGATGCCGAAACAGCTTTTTTTTTATTGTTGATCTTTAATTTTTGGTGGGTTTATTATGTACGCAGCTCTTTTTTTATCAAGGATGTCCCGGGAGGAGTGGTGGTGGGGGGGCAGGACCCGTACAGCACCACACTGCCAGCAAAGGAGTACTTTGATGTTTTTTTCTTTCTTTCAGCTGAAGACGAAAACAAGGTGAGTCATGTAAAAGATAAAAGGAAGCAGGCAGCTCGTAGTAGTTTCATTTTCTGTTGTTGCAGCCTGATTGTAAACGTGACGCTGCTCTTCGTCACTTAACCCAGACTTACTCTTTGCTGGAAATACCCAGACGGCGAAACAAACATTGCTCGCAATTTCATTAGTCACGCGGGCAGGCTTTATAAATAGCCCAGCCCCTCCCAGGGCCTTTGTGACTCGTAATTCGGATTTCAGGTGTGGCGCAGGGCTGTTTTCTGGTGTAAAAGGCACTACGCTCTCGCTTGTTTACAGACATATGCTCCTTTGGAAGTCACTTAAGTGTAGCAACTACCATCCCTGATTTATCCTACGATGCCCCTGGAGCTGCCCAAGACACAACCGGTCTCTGGGCCAGGAAGGCAGGGGCAGGAAAAGAATGTACATCTTGGATTAAAAGTTGTTTCCCACTACTCGCGCCTTGCCCCATTTCCCAGAAGCATATGAGAGACTCAAGGTTGGGACATGGTGTTATCCTTTGGATGGCCTTGGGGTCTATGGGCAGGGGCGTCGTGAACCCCCTCTTTGGCAGCTACAGCGGGGGTGGGGCTCTTTATGGCCTCTTCTGCCTGCAACTCACAGACAATTCTCATAATAAACACAATGAATGAATACAGCGTCAGTAGAAGAGCAAGTGGTTGCAAAGAAAACAGAAGACAGGTAAATGGAAAAGGGAAAGAAAGAAGAAATATTGATTAGAATAAAGGGTGAAAGGGAGGAGGGCAGGATGGAGGGATGAGTAGGTGGATGAATGACTGGGTAGATGCAAGAGTGGGTTGATGAAGGTGTGGCTAGATGGATGGATACATGAGTGAATGGATAGGTAGATAGACCGGTGAATAGACAGGGGAAGGATGGCCCAGTCGATGGATGGGTGAGAGAATGAATAGCGAGGGGGATGGACAGGTCAAAGAATGGCAGAGTAAAGGGTTGGATAGGTGGATGGGCAGGGGAAGCATGGTAGAGTAAAGAGATGGATGGATGAGTGGGTGAAAGGATGAGTGAATGGATGGCAGAGGGGATCGAAGGATGGTGGATTGATGGCAGGATGAATGGATGGAACGCAGACTGGATGGATGAATGGACGCATGGATGGGTTGCAGTGTGGATGATAGATTGGTGAATGGCAGAGTGAATGGTATTGCGGAGGTTCAGGGTCTGGCTTTCATCACTGGGGGATGTGAATCATTTGAAATTGTCCCTGATAGTGCGTTGAATGGTGAAATGTCTGACACTGAGAACACGGTGGGAGCTGAGGGGTCAGCCTATTTTTTCTCTGATAAGGGGCCTGACCCGGATTGGACTGTGGTAACTGAGGGAGTCTGTCCCTTACTCACTGCCAGAGTAACCGGCCTTCCCAGATTACAATGCTGGACTGGAGGTGGATGCCCTGCCCCAAGTTTCAGTGACGGAGATGAGAGGCCAGTCCATGGTAACACTGCGGAGACTTAGGATCTTGCCCAGGGTGCATTGTCAAAGGTGAGGTGCTCTGACCCGGATTACACAGCATGCCCATGATTTAACAGCTGGCGGGTGGGGGCATGTCCTAACTACGCTGCCAGAGGGCGAGGGGCTTGTTCGGGATTATGTTGCTAGAGATCAGGGGATTGTTCATAGTTATGTTACTGGTCTCTCTTGTGGTCACAGTAGTATCTCAATACGTTTAGAAAATCACGGCTTCAATACATGGTTTTTGCAATTAAGATTATTGTCATTGTTGAACCCTTATAAAATGGGTTACTTGTAAAGGGTGCTGGTGAAAATATGTACGCACATATCCCCCAACAAGTCTATAAACAGCACGCTCTATTTTGTATTTGTGTTTATTTAGCCAGGAGAGTGTTTCTACTAAAAAAATGATGTTCGAAGAGGACAGTTGGTACAGAGAACAGTATCTTGGTGACTACATTTGGAAAAGTGAGCTCATGATATGTGGTTCGTTCAGCACTCCACAGTAACTATAAATGTGCAGATTATATCACATACTACACATTAAACAACTTGTTGCAAGAGGGAAAGTATTCCTCACAGATACGAGTGGATTTTTAGTCTGAGCGTGGGGAGGGAAAATGGGAAATATAGAAAACATGTTTTAGGGCGATCAATGATTCATTTAATAAGGGACAGACACCTCATCTCTGACAGCGTAATCGAAGACCTGTTCATCTTCTCACAAAGGTAACCCTGGTTGGGCCACTCACCTCTGATAATACAATCTGAACAGTTCAATAACCTGTGACAGTGTAATCCAGGACAGACACCTCACGTCTTACAGTGCAATCCAGGTTTGGTCCCTCAACTCTGCCCGTGTAATAATTGTCTGGGACAGAATCCATACCTTCGGTAGTGTATTCAGGAACCAAACCCTCACCTCAAGCAGTGCAATCAGGGACAGGCCACTCGCCACCTGACATGTAATTGAAGTGACAAGTAGAAGCAAAGCACTCTTCAAGGCTGCTAAGTACTGTATTAAGCCATTCCTCGATTCTCCCATCGAAGAATCCAAGAAGTACCACTTCTCAAAGAAGGTAAATAAGCAAAGACCCAACACCCAACTATTCTACACAGACATTCACACTACCTTCTCTCCTCCACTGCTCCACCTTCAAATGGACAGCCTTTAACCTTCTGTCACGTGCAAAACTTACTAACATCCTGAACTCGCTCAAAGCCATCACCTGAGAAGATGATAATCTACTATCAACCATCACAAAATTTCTTCAAGGAAAGGCCATCACACCGTTCATCAAAGCCCTCAGTGCTTCTCTCAGCCAAAGATCCTTCGTGTCCCTGTACCTAGACAATATCTACAAGTTCTATCTTATCGCACATCTACTCTCAATTAAGAAAAATCATTGCAAAGTCAATTTCCACGCCGCTACACAAGTGGTTCAAGAAGAACAATCTTCTGTTGGACTACCAGTCTGTCTTCCAATCACCCGGTAAGAGAGACAGTCAATCTTGAAGAATTTGGCAATGCAGTCCTCTGGTAAGATTCCAGAAACTTCCCTTCTCTTATGGAGTACCCCATGGTTCCATCCCCACCTTCTACATGGCCCTTGGATCCATCTTGGATCCATATTCACTAACACATCATTGAGATTCACCAATGGGCAGATGATACACAGTGGTACCCTCCAATGGTACTTTTGAATCTGGTTGTTTATCAGCGTTTTCCCTGCACCCGCACTCCCTACAGAGGTGCTTTGCTGCCTTGAAGCTGGGGTGGAACTGCGTGTCCGAGCCTGCCCAGGGAAAGAGGAGGGGCCACCAGTTGCCGACGGGCTCAGAAGAGCCAGAGCTGTCCTGCAGCATGGGGTATCGGGGATTTCCCTGTGCCCGCACTCCCTACAGAAAAACTTTGCTGCCCTGCAGCTGGTGTTGGATTACATCCCCCAGCCTGCCCAGGAAAAGAGGAGGGGCCTCTAGTTGCTGACGGCTCCAGAGAGCTGGAGCTGGCCCGCAGTGCTGAACGCATCCGGGTGAAGACCAGGCCAAGACGGGCCATTCTTAGCCCATCTGAGACAGGAAGAGGCCGGGCAGGGCCACACAATTAGCATCCACTGCCTTTGCCTTTGTCCAGTCCTCAAGGTTGACCACCTCATCCTCCTGGTACTTGAGCCCTGGAAACTTCAGGATAAGGAATCTCTCTTATCATGAGTAAAAAGAAAGCAAAAGGGAGCCCCTGTGAACCACAAAGATGGCTAAACTATCAGTACCTAGCGCAGCAAATAACTGTGTGGTTAATGATATTGATAACCTAATCGAAGAGGTGGAGACTCTACTTAGTGACAGGAATTCCCCCAAATGGAGTGCCTTGGGTCAGAAAGTTCTGTACATTAAAAATAAAAAAAAAAATTCTCTGACCAATTCGCACTTGAGAAAGTTCCTTCTACTCTTCCAGTCTCTGTGGATGGTAAAGACGTTGGCTGTTCAGTTATTGAAGGTGATATTGCTGAAATATGCAACTCTGCTACGGCACTATTGCGCAACACACCTACCAGAGACACTGAGGGGGACTATCTTGAGCCTAGTTGTGGCACCAGAAATTGCATGTTTAAATCGCTTTTATCCACTGGCTCACTTAGGTATTGACAATGAGAACATTGACTCATGCAGTTCTGCTACAGCGGGAGTGGAAGCCAAGAGGGCGGTTGAGGACAACAATGTATGTATTAATTGCACATGTCAGAGTGAAATAAGCCAGCTCCAAGAAACCATTGAAAAATGAGTCAACAAAGTTTCCTTACTAAGATCGAATCTGGGGACACTCACTGCCAAATTTGATATGTTAAATCCATGTGGAATAAGGAAAGAGACATCTAGGCCTCAGGATAAGAGGAGGCCTCAGCCTGTTACATGTTCAGGAAACATTGGGATACTTACCTCACATCAGCCTGACTTAGTAGCGGGTTCTAACAAACACCTGGATCAAATACTCCGTCTCACATCTAGTGATCACACGCTGTTTAGTTCTAGTGGCGCTTCATTAAGGGAGACTCCCTATGCCCCTATGGAGCCCAGCATTAGGAACCCATGCATAATCCCTGGGATAGGTTATTTTCAAGAGGGCATTAGGGCTCTATCATATCCCTCTCACATTTTAAGGGGTGCCGGGTAGGAGGGCAGGGATGAAACACCAGGAGAAAAGACAGCCCTTGAGGGAATATACTAAACATATGCAAGGGAACCCTTCTACAGGTCCTGGAAGTCATCTAGAAGTAAAAAGAAATAATATTTATACTGTAAATGTACCTAAAAATTCACTCTCAACAAAAGAAAATGGTGGGATCTTAACAAATAAGATTACTTTTGGATCTGGCAGGTTAGGCAATGCGGTTCCATTATAAGATCAGACATAGTGGCCGCAGGTCAATG
Organism: Calotriton arnoldi; assembly: GCA_963921515.1. NCBI lineage: Eukaryota > Metazoa > Chordata > Amphibia > Caudata > Salamandridae > Calotriton > Calotriton arnoldi. The sequence goes on from CAWUFW010013956.1 coordinate 109,854, forward strand.
TCATTTTAACGATAAATTCGATTAAACTCCCTTGAGCTAGCCAATGTAAATCTTGGAGATGGACTAGTGACCCTGGATCAACGCACCTCACCTCCCAATGGTTTCAAAGTCCAGTTTAAGTACACTTTACCAAGTAGGAGAGAGGTACAGGACTAGGGGAGTCGCAGGCTATTAGTTAATCCAACCGACAATGCTCAAGCCAGTTCTAGAAAGGGTCATCACAGCGGGGGGGGCTAGAGTTGGCCGTGCATGATTGGAATAGGGACAGTCACCCCAAACTAACAAGGGCAGCTTGGTAGGGGGAGATGTTTTTCCTTGCTTAATTGTAGCAACTGATTCACACATTAACTCCAGTGAGGCTTGTGATGAGGGGTGGCAATCCCTAGGGCATACTCAATCTGTATTCCCCGGGGACACTGGATAATTAAAGATCCTGTCCTGGAATATAGCTGACATTAAGTCCAAATTCAATTATGAAGAATGGGGGAGTTACATTGATAGCTTTGACAAATGTCTCCTACAAAAGACCAGGACCACTAATGTTGTCCATAGGGTGGTCTTTACAAATTTTAGTGTGGAAGCCTCTCCATCTCCAATTGGCTGACCGGTAGAGGGCCTTATTATTTGGGCTCACATTCACTTGCAATGCACCCTAAAAAATCTCGACACTAAGTCTAGGGATTTATTGGCCGTGTATCTACAAAGTACAAAAGGGAAAGAATCTATTCTTTTGGTCAGGGATCTCCAACTATAATAGCCCTTGACGATTTCTTTTTGAAAAGGCAGAGGGTACTGGCCATTTAATACTTGCATGGGATCTAAAAATTACATACGAACCCCTTGAATTGATGGCAAACGTCACTGAGGAGGAGGATGAGGAGTGGGGAATCCTTAGTCTGAGTCACATTGACCCTCTTAGAAACAAGAAAGTTGCATTCCTGGTAGCTTCTTGTAGTCTTAAGTATAGCCTTCGATCCTGTAATAGGCTCTCTATATCAGACAAGGAACCTTCAAAAGGGTGAAGTCCTAACCAGAATAGATGATATCTTATTGGAATTATTACTTTGGTGCTACTTGATTGACATGATGATAACCGAAAGGTTAGACTGTGACTGTAACGCCTTGATCCTAGAACAGGATCACATGCTCATTTCTCCTCAGCTTCACCCAGTGGGAAAACCGACAAATCCAATTGTTCTTAGTAATAACAGAAGGCAGGTCAAGTGGCCCATGATTGAGGGGAATGTAGATACCTTGGCCCAGATATATAGCTTTGTAGCACAATCATTAGATGACTTTGAGAAGCAAGCAGACGAGGCACAATCAATCTTAAATATCTTTAGCGAAAGAATGGGAAAGATTAATTTTGTTTTTTTACAAAACTGTGACGTGCCGGCCATAAGTAATAACAAAGCAGAATGGTTCAATGAGCACTGTAAGGTAGTTAAAATGGAGTTAATGGGGGCCATAAAAAATGGCTGTAGAAAAACTGTTGCGTTAAAAAAGGAAACCATATAATGGGGTTCAAAAAGAGACAAAAAAACGAGGGAAGAGAGGCTATAGAGAGACTTAACTACTGCGGCAAAAATAAAGGACAACAAACAGTTCTGGCATATTTTAGCAAAGGGAACTCAGAGCAAAATTACAGAAGAAGATTCTCACATCCAACCTCAGTCCTGGGAAACCTATTTTGGCACACTCTATGCTGGACAGGCTGACTCGGGGATGAGGGTTGATGACCTAACCTGTGTAGATAAGATCAGCGAGTCCTGGGACGCAAATCAGACCAACCTTAGTTTGGAGAAAACTAAGCTAGCCCTTCTTACTTTACAAGAGGAAAAGCACCGGGCCTAGATAAAATACCAGGTGACCTCTTCCTCTCCGAACCTGAAGTATGGTGCGTCATTCACAACCAAAGTTTCAAAGCCATTCTAAAAGGCGCTGAGATACCGGACTCCTGGCTGGGAGCGGATGTAGTCCCAGTATATAAAAAGGTAGATAAAAACGAACCAGCGGACTACAGGCCCATCAGCCTTATAGACACTTCACAAAAATTGTTCTGCAGGCACCTGCTAGTGAGGCTCTGGGACTGGATAAGAGAGATACATATCTTGTCACCCCTACAGGCTGGCTTTAGAGCGAATACGAGCACCAATTATTTAGGTTTTTCACAATTCTATGGAAATATGTGGTTATTAAAAGAGAACACATCCATAGTGTTTGTGGACCTACGTGCTGCATTTGATATCCCTAGAGAAAAAATGTGGGCAGCCCTGGAGCAATTAGGGATCCAGAACAACCTATGACACGTAATATTTAACCTCCTTAGGGACAATTATGCTTAAATAAGATGGGGACGAGATGGCGAACTCACAGAGCGTATAAGGGTGAACAGAGGAGTGTGGCAAGGGTGCATATTGGCACAGACTGTTCACCTTATACATTAACGGGCTGATTGAGTCCTTAGTTGATTGTAATGGGGATCCCCCTAAGATTGCAGATAACATAGTTGCGTCTTTGCTATTTGCTGATGACATGTTACTTGTATCCAAGACTCCGATGGGACTACAAAATTTACTGGATTGTTTCTCAGCATCTTGTGAGGAACTCGGTCTAGAGGTAAACATCAATAAGACCAAATTTATGGTGTTTAACCCACATAAGTCTATTAGAGGCAAGGTTAAATTGGGTGGCACTCTTCTGGAACAAGTAAAGCAATTTGATTGTCTGGGGGTAAGACTCACATACATTATCATGGATTTTGCAACTCTCTAAGAGCCAACTCACACTTCAGCATGTAAGCTCCTCTTTGGTAAAAACATTGAAAGCATCCACCTATAGGCTAGTGGCTCCGGTTATTGACATCTATCGGGTCAAAGGAGTCAGAGGCAGTCTATACAGCGCTGAGATCTGGGGATCGAACAATTTAGGGACAATTGAAAAAAACAGAGAACATATTCATGAGAGCAATTCTCAATTTACCTCGGAGCACACCCTTAACCCCAATACATCTGGATCTTGGGGTCAAAAATATAGTGCATGTGGCAGCATTAAGACCCCTAGCCTACTGGATCTGAGTCTGGTCTAACAACACACCGCTCCCTATGAGACAATCATTTCATGAAGTGATTGCACTCGATACTAAAGGGGGTAAAACATGGCTCAAATATGTCAAGACATGGTTATATAGACTTTGTATGAGCGAACCTTGGTGTAATCCATACTGTATTCAGAAAAACACCCTGTTGTATCTCAAGAAGAGGCATTGGCAGCACATCAGTGATCTGGCTGAACTACAGTACTGTTGGGAGCTAACAGGAAGGTTTTTGGATTTCAAAGATAATCTGCATTGTGAGTAAGTTAATAGTTTTCTCGGTAGATGGAACGGCCATAACATCCCTTTTAATTGCCCATCATGTTATGATAGTTTTGAAACAGAAGAGCATTTTTTATTCTTTTATCGCACATATACTGATCTCAGGAGAACTTGGTTGATTCCGATTTGTCGTATTGTATCTGCAAGATATCTATGGGTTACAATTAGGATTCTGAGAAGCGACACCGCAGAATGGCTAATGTTTGCCTTGTCTGAATACCTGTTACATGCAAGGTGGCTAAGATTCAAGAATGTACTACCCTTTGTTAGAGAATGAAATTGTTACTTCCTGATATTGATCTGTACTGCAAGCTTTAAACTCATCCTTGTCATAAGCAGTAACGTCATAGACAATGTATAGCATTTTTAGAAATTTTAACTTAATGATCAATTGGACTGATGTTCTCTTTTGGAACCAATTAATCATTTTTGGAAATCTAATGCACATAATTGCACTTTAGTTTTTTACGATGTATTGTAATCTGTGATATTTTAAATTGGTTTTTATTGTGGATAGTTTTTATTAGTTATATGCAGGTCAGGTAATTTATATGTGAGAGCTTCTTCTTCAAAATCATTGAACCTCAAAAACAAAAACGGTAAATGAGTGCTATGTTCTCCAAGTGTCAGTTTTAAGGTTTACATGCATGTATATTGGTGTCTTGAAATGATTTTACAGTTTATTGTGTATTTGGATATGCTTTTATGGTTTTTGCTTTTAAAACCGAATAAGATCTACTACTACTACTTCTTTCGAATCTCCTCAACTAACACCTTCAGCTACTCAAAAGCTGCTCAAACTAATCCAGAAACGGATGCTAAGTACCTACCTGGAACCAAGACCAACTAAAATTGATTCATACTGTTTGTCTACAGGTCCAAGTAAGCACAGATTTAAGTCTGGCTATCCGACTCTAACCCATAGAGATCAATGCCCTGCTGAGTGACATGTGTAATCACTTAGACAAAAACCACAAGCAGACCTACTCCATCTACACACCCAGGATCTGGAACAATATCCCCCTTGACATAAGAACAGCTTCTACCCTCTTGCAATTAAGAAACAAAATAAAGAAATATCTTTTCAACAAACTCTACCCCTCCTCTTCCCAATGCAACACACTAAAGACCTACTTATTATGCTTGTCTTGTAAGTGATCTTACATCGTACCTATAGGCTCTTGCCCATTGTTCAGCAGTCTATTGCTTTCCAGATAGGTTTATGTTTAATGCGCGTTCCTAAATACATTCACTGAATACAGCAGTTCCTCTCTTATGATCACAAAATATGGTTATTACAATATTGACCCTTTATGAAAATACTCAGAGATGCAAGAAGACCTGCCGCCAGAACACCTTATACCATGAGGCGATGGCAATTTTGTGGAGCAGGAACAGTGAGATATATTAACTGCAGAGTGTGGAATATGTTATTTACCAAAATATTATACCTAGGTTAGAATTATTATACCTAGCTTTCAGTTGGGGCAATTTTACTGTCTGTGACACAATACAGAAAGTTTCACAATAAATCTCTGTTCTTAATGCTGCCACCAACAAGTAAATTAAACATTGTATAATGTATTTTAAATTGTACCATTCAATGAACTCGGACGCAAATGAAACACTGTCTTCTCCTCCAATAAGGTGGTCTTCCTGATTGTGGTTGCTGGTCCTGACTTGTTGATGTGATCACAGACTTCTATAAGGGATGAACTTTGCAGCTGTACTGCATGGAAATATGGTGGTGCTGGAACAACTTCAAAAAAGTTTACCTTGGGTTGTACTGGAATTTATGTGACGAGCAGAAAATCACATTAGCATGGTTCTGCACAAAACCTCCGTACCAGAAGATGGCGGAGGGGCACTAAGTGCTTCTATCAACAGAAACTAGAAGGAACAACTGTTATAGGCATTGAACCATACCTGTAGTGTAGTAAATAGAGTACTACTGAGAGATATTAGCTAAGCAACAGAGTGAAATAGCAAAAACCCTAAGAGAGATGAGGGCGAGGCAGGTACTGTGGAACTCATCAGTAAACGTCATCTAAAGGTGACATGTAGATCAGCCACCCGGTGCTCAATGTGTACTTTTACAAAACACTGTTGACTTGACGTTAGACAAGGGGCGTTAATTCATTCAGGATAGCTTAAACCTATAACCCACCTCTGTGACACAATACTACTCTACTCTGTGCAAATCACTTTCGTCTGTAACAGTCTGACAATTCAATAGAGAAAGATACAACCGTGTGATGTCCTATGGAGTCATATCCTGCTTCTGTCAGAGCCTCCCTGAGTGAAATTGTACTAAAGTACAGCTGTTTTTTTCCTACGTGATTACTAGGCTTGCGGGGCATTGTTGGGGTTCGGCCAACCTCATGCAGTTCGTCCGGCTGCAGATTTGTCCTCCATTGTCGCACTAGGATGCATTTCTTGAATTAAAAAAAAAAAACACACACACACATACAATACAGGCTACAACCACCAGATGACGTAATAAAGCAAAGCGTGCGACTCTATAACAGACATGAAACTGCAAAACGGTTCTGCAGGTATGGGAGGGTATGAGTATTTATATAGCGCTTCCTACTCCTGACAAGGCGCTGAAGCACTTTTTCAGACACGTAGCACGCTGTGCCATGAGTAGTATAGCAACCTGTACTACTGCCATCGAAGCCATGTTGTTCCAGCACCACCGTATTTCCATGCAGTACAGCTGCAAAGTTCATCCCTTAATGAAGTCTTTGATCACATCAACAAATCAGGACCATCAACCACAATCAGGAAGACCACTTTGTTGGAGGAGAAGACAGTGTTTCATTTGTGTCCAAGTTCATAGAATGGTACAATTAGCCTTCTCAATAAAACACATTTTACAATGTTTAATTTACTTGTTGGTGTTAGCCTTAAGAACAGAGATTTATTGTGAAACTTTTTGTATTGTGTCACAGACAGCAAAACTGTCCCAATTGAAAGCCATGTATAATACTTCTAATCTACGTATAATACATATTTTGGTAAATAACATATTCCACATCGTGCAGTTGGTATATCTCACTCTTCCTGCTCCACAAAGGTGCCATCGCTCCATAGTATAAGGTCTCCCGGCGGCAGGTCCTGTTTGCATCTCCGAGTATTTCCATAAAGGGTCGATATTGTAACAACCACATTTTGTGATCATAAGAGAGGAACTGCTGGGTTCAGTGATAGGGTGTAGCTAGTCATGCTGCTGCAGTGTCATTTAGTATGAAATATTGTGCTCGTGCAGACTATTGCGAAATTGGCAGGTTCTAAATATGAACCTTGTTTTATGTCATTGATTTGAAGGACTGCGCACACTGTTAGTAACATTGTCACAGACATGAACATTAGATTGTCGGGCTCACAATGCTGTTTGTGGGGATAGAATTTGTCATAAAGAGCAATGCAAGGTGCAATTTAGTTTGAGGAGAATGAATATTTAAATCTGTAGTTTCAACTTGTGTTTGATTGGACTGCAAACCGTGATTTAGCGGATAGCTGCTAGCTGCTGACAGGTACCTTGGGTGGCAGTTTGTTTTAAGAAATACTTTTGCACTGAATATGTAATATGTAAATCATTCTTCAGCTTTTAAAACTGTTTGAATTTCAAACTCGAATTTTAAAACTTTCTTAGCGCTCATCGTTTATCTTCCAATTTTACCCTTTTTGGACACCCACCGAGTCTCCAGTGCTGCTATCTTTACCGCCAATCCTCCCTGGTCCACCGCAGCAATCTCACTGTTTGAGTGGAGGGTGGACTGGCTTTTAGATTTTCCCTACTTCCGTAGGGCCATCCGGCGGCCGCCATCTTGGGAGGGAGACGGTCTAATCTCTACCCTGAGCCCTCTGCACCCGCATACTTAAGCCGGAGGATGGCGCGGATGCGCAGCGGGCGGGCGCGCCACCCGCGCGCCAATGGCAAGCCAGTGCGCCCGTCCGTGTCCGGAACGCGTCCAGTGCCAGAAATGCTGCCCAATTTCTACAAGGTATATGCTTTACTAGAGATTCCCTTTTGGCCCTTAATAACAGCCCCCTCAACTGTGAAAATCCTCTTGATGCAGCTAAGTGGAAGGGCCCAATCTGCTGTTGGAACTGTAAAACAATCTTTGAGCCCATACAGGACACACCGATTGGCAACAGCCCTGACCCAGCCTACTTACAAGGAGGTCTTATCAATGCTCGATCATTATGCAAACACGCTCAAAACATCCATGACCTAATCTTAAGCGATAATTTAGACTGCCTTTTCGTAACAGAAACCTGGCTCAAAGCCAGGTGTAATTCAGACATCTCTATATAACAAAACGAGGGAGTGAAGAGGTAGTGTCATACACGGACACTATGGCGGATATATCCTCCTCTAGTACTTAACAAATAAATCAAAATTAAGCTGTGTTAAGGAAAGTGTGTTATTCATCCGGGTATGGATGCACACAGCGTTTGTTAATAACAGTGCTCCCGCGTAGTCGTAGGTCGTAGCACGCCCCGTCCCGCAGCGGGACGGGAAGACCCCTATGATGAAGCATGACACCAAGGGCCCTTTTGGTGTGTGAGGGGTATTTAAGCAAACGCTGTGTGCATCCATACCCGGATGAATAACACACTTTCCTTAACACAGCTAGTCCCATGTGGTGGATTTCTTTGATTTATTTGTAATTCAGACATCGTCTGCGCCCTCCCCCCTGGCTAACTTATTCACAGGCTAGATAGACCAGAGCAACGAGGAGGAGGTCTAGCGATTATCTATCGCAACATACTGAGATGTTCAGTATTCGAAATATCAGACCTCAAAGGTGCAGAAGGTATCGGTTTCTTCCTCCAATTAGAGGACTCTTTCGCCTTCGCAGGAGCTCTGCTCTACCGCCCACCAGGCTCCCATAAAACCTTCCTCGATAGCATTGGAGATATCGTGAGCTCTCTTACCCTCAGATTCTCCAATTTCATCCTATTAGGAGATCTTAATATCCACCTAGATGTTCAAAACGACCCGGTTGAAATACATTTCCGGGAAATCATGGATACACTTGGCTGGGAGCAGCGTATACTCACCCCCACCCATAGCGCAGGCCACACTCTAGATCACAGCTTTCCAAACTTTTCATGTTGGTGACACACTTTTTGGAGATGCATCATTTTTGGGACACGGTAAGGCAGTGTAGCGAGCGACCCCGAACCACCTAAGGGGGGTTCAGGGGGGTTCTCCCCCCGGAAGAAATTTTAGAAAAAAAATTGGGCAAATGGTGCATTTTCAAGCAAATTTGACAAAGCAGGAAGGTTACTAAAGCAATTGTGAATCTGTTCTAACAAAGACAGTGACTGGCAAAACTGGGTGTAACGTTAGGTTTGTGCCTGAAACAAGAATATAATCATGCACACATTGACACATGCCCCAGTGATTTACGGCACAAAAAGGGCGGGTTCACGCACTGCCAACCCTTTCAACCATGCACAAAGTCCGCCTGCTGGCGAGCGAGCCCGAACCACCTAAGGGGGGTTCGGGGGGTGTTCTCCCCCCGGAGAAAATTTTGAAAAAAAAGTGGGCAAATGGTGCATTTTCAAGCAAATTTGAGAAAGCAGCAAGGTTAATAAAGCAATTGTGAATCTGTTCTAACAAAGACAGCGACTGGCAAAACTGGGTGTAAGGTTAGGTTTGTGCCTGAAGCAAGAATATAATCATGCACATATTGACACATGCCCCAGTGATTTAGGGAACAAAAAGGGCGGGTGCACGCACTGCCAACCCTTCCAACCATGCACAAAGTCCGCCTGCTGCCTTGCTGAATATGAGTTATATAAAAATCCGTTCAGGAAGGGGAAATTGTGAGTGGTAAAACATTCATGCAACTTATCAGCTGGTCTCTGCGCATTGAACTCAGATGGGACCGCTCTCCGCAGCGGTCCCATCTGCCTTAGAACACTGGCTAAGTGTGTAGATATGCGTGTTCCTTTTTAAAAAAAATATAAAATCAGAAGTAGTTTAAAAGTGTTTAAGAAGTTGATACATGTCAGAGCATGCATGAATGCAAACATCAACTGTGCACATTCTCACACACACTGTCCGAACTAGCGATCAGCTTCTGACTAAAAACATTTTTAAGTGCTTATGTATGGTTATTTTTAATTTAAACATATCTTTACTTTATTGCTACATATAACAAGTACATTGGGGCAATACAACAGAGGTCAGGTTTTACGGAGGCGTACTTCCTCCGCCACTGCTTACTACCTACTCACACACATCCCTCTCCCAAACGTCGAGACTAGGCCCACCCTGCCCCATCCAGGTAAATGCGACTCTCCTCTTTGCCAACAACAATAGCAAATGCAAAAAATTTAATTCCATCTTTCTGCCTTTATGCATTGCAAGCTACTGAAGAACCCACCAACAGCAAATGTAGGTGGTGTGGAATATGTTCATGACCTTCTGACCTAGAATTCAAAAATGAAAAATAGGGCAGACTGGAAAGAAAAAGAGAATTTACGCCTTAAATATAGCGCTACATTTTGCATGTGGCCGTTTCTAAATGCTGTAATATACAGGCAATATAGTTACCAATGTTTTGGAAGTATGGAAGGGTGAGTCAATCTTGCTGTAATTCTGACTGATGTTTTCAGTCACAGAAAGACACTGCACCAAGAATGTCCTAAAAACCTGACTTCACCCCAAGTTCCTAGTGAGATTTCTCAGTGAAGCAGGATAAAGTGCTATGAATTTTCCTGATTAACCATGGACCATTCTCTTGTGGGAAACTTGTAACAATGTCCAGTGAGTGACAGAGTAATACGACTAAACAGCATTATGTACAGTTGAATACCACATTCTTCATAAGTCATAGCGCTTCTTTCCAATAAAAAGTCTTATTCTGTGATGTAATTTTCTCTTTTAGGCATTGTAATGTAATCCAGGCACATTAAATCCCTCTTGTTCCTAAATATAAGGAAGCAAAGAGGTCTCTTTACAGCCTCAATTCAAAGAGAAGTCTGGAAACTTGTATTACGCATAGCTGACTGTTCCACTGCAGGTACTGATCTGCAGAAAACACAACACATGAACCGCAGGAAATGTTTTTCAGCTCTCGCTCTTTCTCACAGGCGGGCCTTGGCTATATGTTCCCACCATCACTGATCTTCCGGTAAGAGCACCGATCACAAGCAAGGAGTTGAAGCAGCCACTCTTTTCACACTTCACCCTCCAACCACTTCAGGTTCTCTCGAGCTTAGTTTCCCAGTGATGGTTTAAGTCAGACATAGCCACTGTCAATGTACATTAGGATCACTATGTCCCCATTCCTATAGTTATACGGAGAGAGAATGTGGCCTAACAGCTAGGGCGGTCGACCCCGGAGATGGGGAACAGGGTTAGAGTCTCGGCAGGGACTCTCAACATTCTGTGATTCTGGGCAAATCACTTAATCTCCCCCTGCCTAACAAAAATGAATGTGTCCGTCTGTAACGTAACTGGTGCTCATGTAAAGCGCTCTGATACTTTTGGGTCTAGTTTGCGCTATATAAAACTCCACCCAAAAAAAAAACGGAGCAAGTGATGAGTCTGGGTCAAAAAGATCACAAAGGTTTGTGCATCAACTTCCCAAATCCTAACAGTAAATGTCTGAAACGGAAAACAAGTTATAATAGTGGCATTTTCTGAATGTCTGCATTGGAAGAAGGGATATAGCTGGGGCAAGACCACTATGAATTTGAAGAAAGACCTCCTCTTAAAAATAACAAATCTTGGATTGGGTTTTATTCCACGTTAAGATCAAGAGAGACGGCGGATGTAGCAGACATCATGCAGAATTGAAGTGGCAAAACGCAACCTGCCTGGCCGTGAAAATTGATTACCAAACAATAAAATAGCCAGAGGTACCACATATCTGTATCAGAAACTCAAATTGTGCATCAACTTCTTCCTCCTTTTATAACGACAATGGCAAACTTCACAAGTAAAAATAAAATATATGAAAAAATAAAGCATGAACATCGACTTCTATGGCACAACCTATGTCTAAAAGGCAAGCGTAGGCGCAAGGCGTAAACCACAGTTTTGTGAGCTTCATAAAAGGATGTTATGTGATTATTTATAAGTACTTAGTTTGAATTGCAGCTCACGTGAATCACATGGCTATAATACTAATGGAAAAATCTTCTTCACTGTTCAAATTTCTCATAACTAAACAGTACTGGCCCTACCCCCTATAGCTCCCCCTTTTCATTCTCCTCTTCCCCTCCTGCCCATTCCACTTTGGTATGTACGCCCACCTTTTTCCTATCTCCTTTTCACTTCTTGCGAGGGGGTGCACCATGATTAACCCCTTATCACCCATCCCTGCTCTGTTCAATACCCCACAACATATCTTCCCCAACCCACCTCTTTCGCACGCAAACCCCCTTTCTGCTTACTTTTCTGTATTACTGTAGCTGTTTCACCATGGGGCACCGGCGAGTGACTGGTGAAGAAGGCCTCCCCTGCATTGTTGCGGCGCCGCTGTGCCCGAGTGGGCTGTCCCACCCTATGCACTCACCCCAAGTGTCTCTGATGGTTGCCTTGCCGATTCAGGACCACTCCCATGACTTGCACCCGCAAAGACCATGCCAGTGCAATCCCCTGCAGCAGCAACCATGCAGTTCCTTCCAGCATGCAGGGCCCCCACACAATACCAGCAAGGGCCTACACTACAGGTCAATCTAAGCACCTTCTTCGTTGGAAAATCCGTCACTGCAGGGCCTCCGGAAGATGTTTGGGTCGGCCTTACCTTAGTTATGGATGCGTCTGTGCCTCGGTCGGCCTCCCGCTCACACCGCATCCCCTCATGTGCAGCCTCCTCCAGTCTTTGCAGGCGGCTGCCGGGAATGGTCACCACAGACAGGCTCGTCCTGATCCAGGCACCGGCCTCACTACTTCTCTGGCTCCAGCGGGGCTGCAGCTCGGCCTTGCAGCCCCCAGCAGCAGAAGTGTAATGCCGCTCTGACGGGGCAGAGGTGGACCAGGCCGCAACGTGGTCCCATCACCTCACCACTGCAGCCTCGCGGAGACCGAACTGCGCATGTGACGCGCGCGCCACGCACACGCTCGCCTAACGGTCTCCTCCTTTCTCCACGTACGTCTGGCGTACGAACTGCGCATTTACAGGAAGGAAGTGAGGCTCGGTCCCTGAAATAAGTAAACTACCGGTGTCATCCCGCGACACACCCACAATTTGCAGGCGACACAGTACTGTGTCGGGACACACAGTTTGGAAAGCTCTGCTCTAGATGGTATCTGCTCTAACCTCACGACCCTCACAGTCAAGGCCCCGGTTAGCCTAACTTGGTCCGACCACAAGCTTATACCTCTAGAAGTTGGATACCAGCGCACAAAAAATTTCAAGGGCCACATCCCCACTACTCAAAACATCAAGCCCAGGTGGAATGTCATGGCAGCCCTTCCAGATCTCAATCTAGAAGCTTCAGCTTGTAGGCCTAGTCTGTCAGGGGTTCCAGTAGTAGACAACCAACGCTTCACGCAGTGGATGTCCACTTTGAGGAATCGCTTTGCATCCCCTGGCCCTCAAAACAACCGACCGTCTAAAAAACCCTCCGCTCCATGGTACACCCAAAACCTGAAAGAAATACATAGCCACTGCAGGAACCTGGAAAGTAGATGGCGACAAAAATATGAACAAGCTAAACTAACCAAGTTCAAAGCAGCTCTTAAAAACTACCATCAACAAATCAAAGCGGCAAAGAAATCGTACTTTACCGAAATGCTTGAACTGGCTAACTCAAATCCCAAAACTATCTTTAAGATAGTCAACTCCTTCACCAATCCCACATCCCTTAAACAAGAGATCCCCCCATCACAGGCTCTTTGTGACCGCATAGCGGACTATTTTGAATAGAAGGTCCAGTCACTACAACAAGACTTCCTAGTACCCCCCGTCCCCTCCACAAATGCTAATATCGATTTAGGAAACAACAGACCATCCCTTCGTGCTTTTCAAGCTATTAGCCTAGACCAAACTCGCCATGCCACCCTTGCTGTAAAATCAGGTTCTCCATTTAACCCTTGCCCCCCCTTAATCCTACATGCTATGATAGATACTGTTAATCCAGTCATCAACAACATAATAAATGCCTCCCTGTCACTAGCTGAAGTTCCCAATGAAAGGAAACTTGCAGCAGTCAAACCTCTCCAAACAAACAGCTTGCCGATTCGACCACCCTCACCAATCTTCGATCCATCTCCTTACTCCCATGTCTAAGTAAGATTACTGAAAAACTAGTTAACTCTCAGCTCATGTCTTACCTGGAAGGAGCAAGTATCTTACACCCCAATCAATCAGATTTCAGGCCTCAGCACTTTACGGAATCAGCCCTCCTTAAAGACGCCCTTGACCAGGGAAAGAATGCTGTGTTGGTCTTATTAGACCTATCAGCTGCCTTCAATACGGTTTCACATGTCATCCTCTTGGACCGTCTCGAATCCTACGGTATCTCTCATCTCGCCCTGGCCTGGCTAAAATCGTTCCTACAAAACCGTAGACAAGTCATCACCCTTGGACAATACCAGTCAGCAGAAAAACCTCTGCTATCTGGGGTCCCACAAGGGTCCATCCTCAGCCCAGTGCTTTTTGATGTCTATATGGCCCCACTGATTAGTCTGATATCGTTCTTCAACATTGAGACCATCTCATATGCGGACGACACGCAGCTAATCCTGGTCTTAGATAAAGATACCACACTGGCTGAAGAAAAGCTCCGTCAATGCCTCACAGCGGTTTTTCACTGGATGAAAGCCAACCACCTAAAATATAATTCAGAAAAAACAGAAATCATGCCATTGGGGAAAGGGAATACGTTTTCTCCTAGTCTATGGTGGCCCTCTGACCCCCCCCCCCACCCCCAACACAGTAACGGTAGCCAGGAATCTGGGGGTCAGATTTGACTCAGCACTATCTTTCCACCAGCAATCCTTAGCAGTGGCTGCTACCTGCTTCCACTTGATAAAATCACTTACAAAGTTCTTTGATTTACTTCCCAGAACGGCGAGACAGGCAGTCACAGTGGCATTAATCACATTCAGACTGGACTACTGCAACAGTCTCTATGCAGGAGCAAACAAGTAGGTCCTACACAAACTACAGATGGTACAACACGCAGCAGCCCGACTAGTACTAAGATGGCCCAGGAGGTCATCCGCATCTGCTGCACTGAAAGCACTACATTGGCTACCAATTCACAAAAGAATTTTGTTCAAGATCCTGATAATTACCTTTAGAATCTTTCATTCCTCAGGCCCCCACTACCTTCAGCCTAGATTTGTGCGCTATGTACCACACCGTACCCTCAGATCATCTAGCGCAAATCTGCTAAAACCCCCAGCCTTCATATGTGTCTCTAAAGGGGAACTCAATTGCAGTGATTGGATCTAAGGCCTAGAACAAACTTCCCAACAACCTTCGCTTCATCCAATCAGAAACACATTTCAGGAAGGCCCTGAAAACCTGGATTTTTACGGCCCCAGATGCACTATGCAGAGTGCTCATCTAATACCATCTCGGATTGATAGCTGCGCTCTACAAATTCCTTTTAACATAACATTTAGGAAGAAGTATTCAAGGACATAGCTCGGCTTATGAAATTCCTCATATACTTTGTCACTTTATCTCACTATGTATCTGTATTACCTCCAAATGTATCTCAAGTATATGCTGATATCTCTGTGAAGCACTCTGATGTCCTCGAGTCGAGTTTGCGCTATATAAAACTCAGTAAAAAAAATAAATAGTTCACATATATTTTACCAAGGCATTCCGAGTTGTCATGCAGGGCGTAAAACATTATGGGATAATGATTTCAATTTTAAAGGTGGGTATAGAACTTTTTTTTAATCCAAATCAGTGGTTGGCTCTGGTTCGTCAAGAGATACAGGGGCACATGTTTCAACCCAATTTGCGTTCGCAAACGGGCCGATTTGCAAAATCGGCCCGTTTGCGAACACAAAAAAAGGCTTTTTACATGTATCAAAACCCATTTTGCGATTCGATAACCTGTTACCAAATCGCAAAATAGGTTTGCGATTCGGTATTTGAAAGGGGCGTGTTTAGGGCGTCCCTTCCAAATAGTGAATCCTAATGGTATGTATGAATGTTTTGTGACCGTGAATGCAGTCGGAAAACATTCGCAATTTACCACCTACTTCAAGTAGGTGGTAACCCATTCTCAAATGGGAAGGGGTCCCCACGGACCCCTTCCCCTTTGGGAATGGTTGTAAAAACGTTTTTTAAGAGCAGGCAGTGGTCCCATGGTCCACTGCCTGCTCTTAAAAAATGAAAAGAAAACTTTTCATTTTTCTTTTTAAACGCAACCCGTTTTCCTTTAAGGAAAACGAGCTGCATTTTAAAAAAATGGCTTTATTTAAAAGCAATCATGGACATGGTGGTCTGCCGACTCCAGCAGGCCATCATACCCGTGATTTTAGTGATTCCTAGAGGGTCGCAAATTGCGATCTAGCTCATTAATATTAATGAGGTAGGTCGATTTGCGACCCCCTAGGAATCGGTATGTGAAACTCTTGGAGTTCCATACATTGGAAATTGCCATTACCTAATTGCGATTCTTAGAAAATCGCAACTAGGTAATTGCAATTTCCAAGTTTGATACATGTGGCCCATAGTTTGCGATTTTCTTGTGTCGATCGTGCATTCAGTTATTTCACATGTTTCTGGTATGGTTGCCTTTCGCTTTGAGGATGTGAGGCTATGGTAGTCTCTTTTTGACTGTTATATCCCGGCCGAATGCCGTTTTGAATCCGTTGTGGCTGGTAGATATGTTTTGCTTGTGCTAATATAAGTCTCTGGCTTGCTGATGGGACAGCAGAGGAAAACTGGTCTGTTGTCTCCAATAGTTCGCAGTAGGAAAAAGTCAGGCTCTCAACATCCTTCTGAATTCTAGATGAGAGTTGGTGGCTCGTGTCCTTGCAGGAAGTGAGTTCAGAAGTTTAGCAGCTTGGACGGAAAAGGGAGTGAAGTGATTATTTTTCCTCATAAGGTGGTATGTTTAGCTGTTGTGTTGATCTGGAATGTAATGTGCTTTTCCGAGAGTATCTCTTAAGCTTCCTGTTTTGGAAATCAGCATATTAAGTGTCACTTTTTGATGTGTTTTGTTTGAGGTGGTCCTTCATCATCCATTACTCTGTGGCTTTAAGGCAGTCGCCTAGTGTTGAAGCTTCAAATTTGTTAGGTTTTTCCACTTTAATGATTATCTTGGTATCATCAGCGCAGTTGCAGGATGTGGGGTGAAAGGATTTGATGAACTCTGGGAGTGGACTGATGTAAGCGAGAGAAGGCGAGTGGCAAGAAGATTGACCCTTGAGGTACTTTTTGCCTTGATGCTGACGGTGATGGAGCAGGGTAAATATAAAAATTTTAACCTCCTAATATTTTCGTACAATATTAATAAACATGTTCGTTCAAGTAAATAACCAACAATGTATGTAAAGGGTTAATGGTAACACGCAATTCAGTTTGCAAAGTAATGGACTAATAATTGTTTACGTTTCTAACATAACATAATATTTTGCATACTAAAATAATAATAAAATGCATGATTTGTGCTTTTGAATAAAACGTGTGGTTGCAAAATAAAGCGATGGTAAGTAAGGGACAGCTTTATATGTTGCTTCTGCTAGGTAATACCTAATTGGGGTACGTAGAAAGACGGGAGGGAAACGAAAGGGTTTATATTTCTTTGTTTTAATAACATTTTGTTTTCTTTAGAAATAGTGCGCTTAGGCCTGCCGAGCAGCAATATAAAATGGCCGCGAGATACTAGAGTGCGCATGAGCGGATGCGACCATGTGATAGAGGAGAGAGGCTGTGGAAAAGGGATGATCACGTGCTGATGCCGAGAGGCTAAGATGAAAGTATGGTCAAGGCTGCTGTGACCCTTCTAAGCAGATGTGTGCCAAGATGATCAGCAAGAAGCGTGAGAAGCCTGGTTGAATCAATAGAAGGAACTGTGTTATACAAATTGTTGCAGAAAAAGATACAATTTGGACTGATCGAAACGGATGAGCAAGTGCATGAACTGTGGGAAACGATGCTTGCATGGACATTCCACACGGAACTGGTTAAGACCAGGAAGTTTGATTAAAATGTATAGGGACCTGAGTTTTTGACCAATGAGAATGAAGCGCGCCATGTAAGAAGAAACATTTTATGCTGTAAGCTAGAATTAGGGTATAAGAAGACCTACTCTTGGTGGGAGGGGTAAGAATGCTGCGGGATGCTGCGGGAGATGCTGAAGAAGTTAGATGCTGTAGATGGGAGAGTTTGCGGTTGCTGATGCTGACGAGCTGATGCTGCTGCTGTTATTTTCCTTTTCCAGTTGAGTATAAAATGCTGCTTAGGAGAACTCTTATTTGATAGATTTTAGAATTATTAGGATTTCCCAGAGAGAGATAGATAGGTTGATCTATATAGTTATTAGTATGATAACCTCATTTTCCGTCTAATAAAAGTGCCATGCAATTTCAACTATTCTTATATTGATGATAAATGCAATGATCTGAATAATAAGATTAATCTCAAATTTCCTGCATTCAAAACTTTATATAAACTTTATTATTCTTTAAACAAATGACTCAGTGATTTTTCTTTAATATAATGATTAATAATGAAATGGTAAAGAGTTCATCGTGATTGAGCTGGTCTTAATCACCATCAACTGATTCCTACTAATTGGTCCATCGACCAATGAGCGGAATACCTTACAAGAAAATGAGAATTATTGTGTCATTATAAAAGAGGTATCCCGACTGCTTCCAGCGAATCGTTTTTCTCCTAGGTTTCATAACGGAGGAAAATCCAGGGAATAAATGAGTAAGTGAATGTGTATGCGGTGTTATGGGCCCCACCGTCATATGGATAATGTGTGTGTGTTAGAGAAATAATTGCACCTGGATGACCAAAAAGCATGATAGGAGAAATTATTTTTATTGTAAGCGCTGGATCAACGGTGTAGAGATGATGCTTGATCTGTCCATAAGGCAGGAGGAGAGCCAGTTGAGGTTGCTTCATTCACTGTAAGGTTTCGTTTAGCCTGTTTAGTAGTGTTTCAGGATGCAAAGTATTGAAGGTTGCTAACAGCTCATAGGTAAGTAAAGCTGTCCTTACCAGCACATAACCTAAACCTGAGTTTGCATATCCGATCTCGCATTTTTTGGCCTCCTCATTTAGGCAAACTGGCAAACTAAAATGAAAAAAGGGCGTTTTTCACCTTCCTCATAACTTGTAACTTTCAAATTCAACCTCTCACCGCTAAAGAACGGTCACTACATTCGTTGAGGAAATTTGTCAAGTTTGTCTACCTCCTGGTGAATTCCTAAGGGCCTGGCCCAAATATGTCCTGACTGGTAGGGAACTATGAGTGCATGCAGTTGAAGGGCATTCAGAGTTGGAGGAAAAATATCTAAAACCCTGTTGTATATGCAAATAACACAGACATGGCCTTATTCACAATTGTTTTGGCTGCAGTGGTCATGCGAAATGAGTGTTATCTCCAAACTGAGTTTATTGCTTTTAATATTTTCAAGCCAGTTTGAATATTTTGTATCTTTATACTGTTGCATTCCTTCTGCAAAAAAAGTTTTTTTTGTTATAGTTGAATTACTCAATTCATATTTTAAGTGTAATTAATGTAATATTGATTTGTTGACCTCTTGTCTAAAACAATAAGCAGAAAAGATTGAGTGACTGATTGATGCAAATGCCAGTATCACTTTTGCATAATTTTCCCAAGTTTCCAACAAGTTATTCTGCCTCTTTCTGAAAACGTAGTTGTGGTGTCACCATGAACCAGCATTCTTGAGTCGGCTTCCTATTTTGTGCAGGGTTACAGTCGCTCTGATGTAGTTGTAGCATCTGAAAATGAACATTTTACTCTTTCCTCTTGTTAAGTACAGCTTTACCATGCAATGTTGCTGCTGCCAATTGGGCAGCCAGTAGATTAAAAGTCTTGTGTTTGGTTTGATCTTCTCTTAGGAATTCAGGCTATATCTCTAGTGCTTTATTGCCAGCTCAGCTAAACTCATCTCTGAGTTTGTTCACGTGTGGTTTTCTGCTGAAACCATGTTCTTTGTACACTTAAGTAGACCAGACTTCCCTTTACAGTTCAGTGAGCCTTGGTCTGATAGGGATGGTGGATAATTATTGTTTTAATTGCAAAAAGGTCATTTGTTCCTCTGTGAGAAATCTGACAAGCTATGTAAAATCCGAGGAGTTTAGTTCAGTCTTGTTTAAGCTTTTTTTACTGCTTCTGAAGAATGACCACATTTAGATATTTGTCATTTACGCTTGAACAGATGGAACCCCTTTCTGGTGATAACATTTTTATGAGCTTTTCACATTTTGCAAACCTTTCATTAAATACGTGTTTACTAAGACTTTACCTGCAACCTCCCCCATAATCTCAGCAGTATTTAGAATCCATAGATTTCCACGTGCATTTGAAAGTGGATTACCCATTTCCTTAATGACGGCTGCCAGGGTATACAATTTATACAGATATGTTTGTTGCTTTCTAGGAAAGTTGTCCTGTTGAGAGCATTGCTTGCTTTGAGCCTCACAAACTCATCCATGATCCTAAGTATCTCTGATTCACATACCACCAACCTTAGTAGGGGATCAGGATTTCCTGTTAAGTCTGTTGCTCCTCCAATTACTTTTGCAAGAAGATTTTGTTCATGTGCTTCATCGAGAGGTATGGTGGAAATTTGACAATGTGTTTTCTTTCATAAACTCTTCAAAGACATCTCAGTGCTTTTTTGGGGAGTTACATCATGTCCCCAATGTGAATAGCTTCATACTGTGACTAGATATGGCCATCAGTGGCATCAACCAGACACTGGAGATTTGACAAAGAGAGTATGTACAGGCCAAAACCTCTCTCATGTATAGGACGAGCCCAAATGCATCTCTCGATTTCTATAGATATTATAAGGCTCCAAAACTGGAACTGATGGTATTTTAACTCTTGAGACTTTCACCAGTCTTTCCAGCAAGGATGTCATTGGGCGTCCACTCTCACTCTAGTATTAGTGGTAAGGTTCCTGCCGAAGCCGGTACAAGTCACATGCTGTTATGTGATGTTATCATAAGGTCAGGTCTTCCTAATATGAAAGCCTTTCAAGGAAGACTCTGCTGTCCATGATGATGCAATATTTACTTGTGCAAGAGCTGCAGTAAAGCCACCATTGTCTAACCAATCTCATAGGGATTTCAATAGTTCCATTTTGACTAGGGATGTGATATTCGCATAATTTGCTTTCACATAATTATGCAAAATTTCAGGAAAATAGCTTATTACGCAAAAATGCAAATTCTTCATTTAGTGCTATATTTTATCTCAAAATGCATCCTTGCGTCAATTTTTGCCACATGGGGATTCATTTCACGCTGAAAAATAGCACTAAAAACAATCATTACAAACAGCAGCTGCTCGTGCTGTGGTTGTTCATGATGTTCCCATGCTACCTGCACTATAAATTGCCACAAATGGTGCAGTGACTATATGACGTTACATATTGACATAAATTCAGGAAACTTGCATAACAAGAACACCAAGAAATTCCAAAATTATGTGAATTACGACAGCGTATTTGAAATTTTGCCCGGGCCAAATTTTGATGTGGAATCCACCAAGAATAGCAGCAAAGTGGTCCTTTCTATCTGTAAGAGGCCAACTTTATTGTATTTCTGCATAAGTTTGTAGAGTGGTTGATCATGTGTAATCACATGTATTTGCCCTGGATTTAAAATGGCTATTGCGTTCCTAATAGAATCCAAGGCATAGCAATGGATTTTGAATCGTCTTGAGACAAGGGGATGAGACCAGTTTTTGTGGTTGGTATGGGTGATTTCTAAATATTCTGATCAGAGAGAAAAGGAGACCAACTTACATGAAAATGTGTTTCTTAATAACTGACTTTCTTCTCAGGCAAATCAGAAATATGCTTGCAGCAAATATGTTCGTAAACAACTCTTTCATCTACCAATTCTTCTGAAGTATATTCAAGATAATAGAGTTTTGAAGGTTAGACTTTCAGCCCCGTAACAGCAACTCCAGGTACTTATGAATAGCTTGTAGGCAATTTCATTACCTTCTTGGAAGAACTGCTAATTTCGATTGCAGAACTTATACCATAGGTTTCCTTGTAACGATGCTTTAAGAGAGAAATTTATGTTGCATGAAATGATCCCTTTGAACTTGTTGCACTGGTGTTGTGATTGATGTTATTGACAGCAGATGTTGTAATAGCACTAGTTAAGTTTCCAGAGGTTACGGCACGTATATCATGAAAATGAAGCACAGTCAAGTTCACTAGTTCTGTTGAGAAGCTTAAGACCTGGTCATATGACACCTATATGTCAAAGCAAAATAGGAAGTCCACAAAGTCCTTACTCCATGTTCTGGAGTGAATGTGAGAGCTTAATAATCATGGAAATGGTGCCTCTTGGACATGAGTGTGCCTAAAAACTGTAGAGGAATGACACCACCATTAAAGGTATTTTAAAGGGGTTATTTATGCTAAAGTAAGACTTGGTTGTGATCCATAAGTTACCTCACTTTGTATTCTTAGAGCCACATAATACAATAAATATTATAATCTGTATAGAAGGAATGGAGTTTTCTTGGCATCCTTCTTTGAACAACCCTGAAGAATGTCTTGTAGGATATCTAGGGTTAATATCACTGCTGCTTGTGGTAAGATCATTGTTCCTGGTTCATCATCAAATGCACAGTTTTGCCTCAGGGAGTGTCTGAATTCTTCATTTACACCTATTAACACATCCTTGCCTTCGTATACACCTCAAGTTCAGGGTAATTGGCTAGAATTTGTTTTTATTCTTGTGGAAAGAACACTGGATGAATTTCCTCAAGCTGCTCAGTTCTTTTACAATAATGCCGCTTAAGGTGCTTTATTTAAAACCTAGGGTGGGGAGGGGGAGTTCATAAACTGCATTTTGTAGTATCTTTAATAGTGCTACATAAATACTACTTGAGTTCTGAAAATTCACAAAGCTACAGGTGTAAATCGCCACCTCCACTTCTAACTTTTCTATGGGGAGATCCTCACACATTTAAGTTTACTACTTAGGGGTCGATTCCGATGTTGTTCGGAAGGGCTCCGAATCGGATTCGGGTTTGCTGAATCCGATCCGGAGCCCTTGTTTCTGACTGAATCGTACACACTTCCGAACGACCAAGTACGATGCCTGGAAACTGGTAGGGCTTTCCGAATCAGTTCCGAAATGCATTTGGACAGCTCGCGTCTTTCGGAGCCGAATCATACAGCTCTATGGACTCGGTTTCCGAACGAGCAAGTACGATGGCCGATTTTGACAGCCGTTCCGAATCGGTTTCTCCGGAACGAATCGGCTGCCAAAATCTGTCTTTGGGGCCCCGTAGCAGGCCCCCCCTTCACCCGGGGCCTTCTGAATCGGTGCCGTGGGGGTACCTAAGGGACCCCCCTTTCCAACCATGCACAATGTCGCAGGCACCAAGGGTGTGCCCACCACAGGGTGCACGATTTTCCCCAACCACCCCTTTCTTCAATGGGAGACTGTGTTCTCGTTCAGAACACAGGCTCCCATTGAAGTCAATGGGAGCCCGACCAGATCGTATCCGGAAGCATCCGGATGCATCGTACTCGGTCGGTCGGACTCCCCCGATACGAGTCGTCCGGAAAGCATTCCGAAACCGATTCGGTCGGAATGCTTTCCGAACAAGTTTGGAATCGGGCCCTAAGAAGTAAATGTGGAAGGGACCAGGAAAAGTGGATGGAAAAAAGAGCATGCATACTACCAAATTGGAGGGGATTACCAAGTATTAAGAAGGGGTTTAAGGAGGGTTAGGAAGGTTTTTAGGGAGGGACATGCACCCACCCACAATAGAGAAAGCCCATTGATATTCTCAAACTGCACTTCTAAAGTTTATCCAGCCAAAAAGGACCCAAAACAGTTGTAAATTACTCCTGCTCAGAGCTGGAGTAAGTCCAGTAACACATATGGCTAACCACTGGCACTGCAACACCCTCCCATTGAAAAGAATACAGGTAGGGACATAAAATAAAACCCCATAGGAAATAATGACAAATTAAATTATAAAAAATAGTTAAAAATATAAATAAATACAATTTAATGTTTTAAAAATATAAAAATACAATTATTTAAATGTAAAATATTTTAACAACTTTTTTTAAATTTATAACTTAATGTAACATTATACTGAAATCATGATGGTTGGGGCAAAACTCCTGCTTGCAAAGCTGGAGCTCTGACGTACCGCTGTCAATACCTGTCCAAAATTACTTTGGGTCACACTTGCGACATGGCTCTCGGTATTTAAGCACATGAACACAAGATTCATTGAATGAGAGATTGTTATACAGGACCATCTGAAACGTAGAACTATATCAGTTGCCGACTGAAACAAGACCCATGATAGGTTCAGGTTGGATGAAGTCATTTCCAGTCCAGTTGCGCAACCGACCCACAGGTGTTGCATACAGGATGCTCATGAGTAGAACATTCTCATGTTTTCTGACACCTTGCACAAGAATCTATGTGGGTCAACTTCCATGGAAAAACAGCTTGGGCCTGGATGTTGTGGTGTGCTCTTGATTTCATTAACGAGTTTTAACGGAAATGTTGTACACCGGTTTAGTGACGTTTATTTGGGCTACTTGAGATGCCTACTCACACCTCTGCAAGTCATTCCACCTACCTGTATTAGCACTGCTGTTTTCTCCTGCTCATTGATGATGAAAGGTTCTCACCAGTGATATTTATAGTCAAAGCTCCTGAGAAACTACCCTTCCTGAATTCTGAAAACTTGAGGGAGGAGTGAGTTGTTCACATACCGCCACATTTCCTGCCCCACTCCTTGTCTACAGTTGAGCATGCAGATCTCTAATATCACCAGCTCAGAGTCAGCGCCTTTACAAGGCCTTTGTGCTCTACCAAGACCTTGACCAGGGCTGTGCGTGGACTCTTTGATAATCTTTTGTAGTCCTTGTTGCTCTCAAGGTGGGGAAATTCCTAAAACTGCGAGCCATAATACATACTCCCAAAAATCTATTTGAATGCACTCAAGAACACACATACGAACACATTCATGCTAACTGGTGGTTTAGACAAATAATGCGATCTTACTAAGAGGCGCTGCCTTTTCTTCTTACATACATGAAACTAGTTAATGCATGTTCCCACACACACATATCTTGCACATTGTTAGAAATGGGGGTCTCTAGTTGGCAGAGGTAGGTACCTTTGTCCAAATAGGGACCCTTGCTTCTAGTCAGGGAAAGGGCGATACACACTTTAGATAACCCCTGCTCACCCCCTTGGTAGCTTGGCACGAGCAGACAGGCTTATCCCAAAGGCAATATGTAAAGTATTTGTACCAACACTCACAGTAACACAGTGAAAACACCACAAAAGGACACCACACCAGTTTAGAAAAATAAAATATCTTTATCTAAACTAAACAAGACCAAAACGACAAAAATCCAACATACTGATATTCCGAAAAATGACTTTCAAAAGGATATTGCAAAAATAAGCTTGTAGAAATCAAATAGCACCAACTGGGGCTATTGCGACGTCGTGATAGCAAGAAATCCATAGTACAGCGCCGACCGCGAGGATCGCGGCGTCCGGCGCGGAGTCACACAGACCCCCAAACAAACAGTACCTTGGAAACGAAGTCGGTGACGAAGCACGGCGTCGAAGATGGCCGATGTCGGCTCCGTTGACTATGCGACGTCGGCAAGTTCGTAGAGTCGCCGTCGGTGGTTATCGGCGCCGCGATAACAGGATGTAGGCGCTGGCGATGACGGAGTCGATGCGAGCGCTGGTGTCGGGCACGGCCGATCACTGCGGGCGTCGGAGCTGCGGAGCTGGCCGGGCGATGCGTCGTTCACTTCACGAGCGGCTCCCCAGGCCTTGGTGCAGGCTGCGGCGTCGTTGACGGCGTCGGAAACGGGTTTCCTTACTTCTCTTGGGTTTCTCCCAGCTCCCAACAGCAGAAACAACCTCCAGAGGTCCAAAACTGGCACAGGCACCTCAAGGCAGGTCAGAACTCACAGCAGCAGAGTTCAGGGGAGCTGGAGGTGAAGTCTTTGTGTCCCTGAGACTTCTGAACAGGAGGCCAGCTCACTTCAGGCCCTTGGAGATCTTCAAGCAGGGGACACAGCACACAGCAAAGTCCTTCTCCTTTCCTTGGCAGAAACAGCAACTGCAGGCCAACCCAAGACACACAGCAAGGGCAGTGCTTCGCCTCCGTTTCTCCAGCTCTTCTCTTTGGCAAAGGTTCCTCTTGAATTCCAGGAATGATCTAAAGTTCAGGGGTTTTAGATCCAATACTTATACCCCAAAATGTCTTTGTTCTCTTTGTGCAAGGGGCTCTGAGCCCAGTTCAAACCAGTTCTGGGGGGCACTCTGCAAGTGCACAACAACCTCCTTTGTCATTGTGAGCCTTGGCTCCAGACACACCACAGGGGGTCGGACCCTGCATTGTGGAAGGCAGGCACAGCCCTATTCAGGTACAGGTGCTACTCCTCCCACCACTCCAAATGCAGATCAGGCCTATTCAGCCTAGGGCTGGGTCATTCAGGAAGGGCCAGGCACACCTCAACCCCCCCCCCCCCGAGGCTGTCTACAGGGAATGCACATATTCTGTCTCTGTCACACTGAAACCAGACAGTCAATCCACAAACAGGCAGAGGCACACAGAAAGGTTGAACAAGAAAATAGCCACTTTCTAAAAGTGCTATTTTCAAACACATAATTTAAAAACCATCTTTACTAAAAGATGTGTTATTAAATTCTGAGTTCAGGGAGACCAGACTCCAATTTTCTATCTTACTCCTATGGGAAGATATGCTTGTAAAATGTCACAAAGCATTCCCTGTCCTATGGGCAAGATAGCCTTTCAATAGTGAAAAACGGAATTGGCAGTATTTCACTATCAGGACATGTTACACACACCAGTACATGTCCTACCTTTCACATACACTGCACCCTGCCCAGGGTTCCTTGGGCCTACCGTAGGGGTGTCCTATGTGCAAGGAAAGGGAAGGGACCGGGCCTGCCAAGTGGGTGCACTTGCCAGGTCGACATGGCAGTTAACAAACTGCGCACAGGCACTGCGGTGGCAGGCCTGAGACCTCTTTTCAGGGCTACTCATGTGGGTGGCACAATCAGTGCTGCAAGCCCACTAGTAGCATTTGATTTACCAGCCCTGGCACACTCAGTGCACTTTACTAGGGACCTACTGGTAAAACAAATCTGCCAATCATGGATAACCAATCACAATAACAATTTACACAGAGAGCATATGCACTTTAGCACTGATCAGCAGTGGTAAAGTGCACAGAGTCCTAAAGCCAACAAACACAGGTCAGGAAAAAAATAGGAGAAAGAAGCAAAATGTTTGGGGATAACCCTGCAAAAAGGGCCATTTCCACCACACATGCACTAAAGGGCTGACTGCAAAAAATGAAATGTAGTAGATCTCCTCCCCTGTTATCTGCATGCCGCACTCTGAGGGGTTTACTTGCCTGCACACTCACAGACCGTATGGACCTAAGAATCTTCTCACACTTCAAGATTGGTTACCTGGCCTTTTTGTGGCACCTTACTCTTTCTTTTTCACTGCTGTTCTAGTGTGTAGATAATTACTGTTCGTACACATTAGAAGGAGCATCTCTGATGCACACTTGCACATATTGGGAGTTGCAATCACACTTTTATTTCCCCTGTAGAAAACGTATACTGCTGTTGTACACCACTTCATTGGACACTACACTGTAAAGTTGTGTTTTTGGACGTTATCACTTGTGGGTATCCCATTACCCTGTGTATTGATCAGCACTCTTAATTTTATTTTTGGGTGTATTTTATTCGGCGCTTGTGCCTGTTTTTGGCATGTTATAGAAGATTGTTTTTACCACGTTTGTAAACAGGTGGCTACTGGCTAGCTTCATGTACAGTACAAGAAGCGGGCAGTATTTACAAGTTAAATGTTACTGTTCTGAAATCGAAATGTGTATTGCAGATAAAGTCTATGCCAGAAATAGGTGTCTTTTAATGCCACCCTGAAGGTCAGGTGGGCTTCAGTCTTTTTTTAGATGGATGCATGAGAGGCCTTCTGGGCCATTGAGGCAAATACTGAGAAAGTCTGTCCACCCGCATGTGTCTTCTTACAATTCAAGACGGCGGTTTGGTGGACAGGGCGGCTGATTATAGGGTTTCTAGGCACTATTACCATCTGAAAGTCTTGTGTAGGGAGAGGGACCTCGTTCATGTATATTGATGCGCCATAGTTGGTGCTTCAAAGTTAACTGTTCTGTTTGTGTAACCAGTAAAGGGGCAAAATGGCCAGAGGCATGTGGTCCCATAGTCTTAGACTCAGTGCCATCCTTTCTGGACAGTTTCATGGACTTCGCAGCTTCATGAAGTCAACAAGTCCCCATTGCCTTAGTCCTGCAATTGCGTTATATCCAGTCGACAATTGCCACGAGGAAAGATGAAAATGTCAGATGCATAGGTGAGTTTGAGCAGCAGTAGCTCAGCTGCATTGCTGAATCAATTGACCTCATAATGCTGTCCCAATTCTAACTCTATATTTTTGTGTCGCTTATGGCCTAAACATGTAGAATGTATTTACAACTCAGTATACATAAAAAGGTTTTGCTGTAAAAAGCTTGCCACCATACTATTGGCATAAATAAGCTTTCAAATACGATTCAATATTCAAGCTAGACAAAAGGGGCAAAGCACCAGGGCATTACAGAATCCCTGGAGATCTTTACTGTTCAGAGCCGTCCATATGGGGCCATATACTCAATCTGGTCTTTAACACTATTGCTTGTGGGGGGGGGGGGGAGAAATTCCAAGCACATGGAAGGGTGCTGAAATTATCCCAATTTACAAGAAAGGGATAAAGGGGGCCTATAAACTACAGGCCAATTAGCCGAATGGACACTTCGCAGAAAGTATTTGGCACACTAATCTTGACACAGGCACAAACATGGATTGAGGAAAATAGGATATTGTCGAACTTACAAGCTGGTTTTAGGGCATCCACAAGCACCTTGGACCAGGTGTTCCGCTTTTTATTGATTGCTTGGTCCAGTGACTCGTGCTCCTGAGCGTTACAACTAAATCCCACTGGAGTGACTGTTCCTATGTAGAGAGAAATAAAGAGACAATGGTCGTTCTAATACTGTGGTTATTGGGGACAGTGTGTCCTGATCTTGGTGCCCTCACACACCCCAAAGGATGTCATGCTTCATCATTGGACAATGCTCCTCGTCAGGCCGGCGCTGCAATGCCCTATGGGTCCCCCGAATGGTCACTTTGTCGGAGATCTTTTCAGGATAAAGCCGTGGGGGTGAGTGGCAGTGAAGTCCTAGAGTGAAGGCTAAAAAATGACTGGAGGGGTGGCTTGACAATTTATTAGAAAAAATGTCCCTCTGCCATCAGTAAAAAACCAGAAGGTTGTGCTGCTTAGAGGGAGATAATGGCCCTCAGTAGCGAGAGAAATGTAACATGCCCCTAACGGACATGTTTGGTGGTCAACATGTTTCGCACTATCAATTGGTCTCAGGAGGAGATCCCAAGCGCTTCTTCAGGACCGAAAGAGTGTAGTGATAAAAGGTTATAGTGAGTGGCCTATATACGTTAGTCTAGTGCCACTTGGAGTAGATACAGTATTCTGGAACGACAAAAAAGAAAGAGAGAGCAGGTAAATGTAGTTAATGTGTCTATACCCTCCATTAAGGGTGGTCCTAAAAAATCAAGCGTGAGCCTGGGTTTCCATTGGTGCGGCAGGTGCACGTAGTTCTAGATCAGCTACAGTGTATGTCCAAGAATGGATCAAATGAGGGCTAAGGACATATAGTGACATTACAAATGAACGAACATATAATAGTGCTCAGGGCACAATGGCAATATGTTAAAAAGACACACGAAACACATACTAGTGAGAAAAGCACTTGATGGCCGCCAGAGTTGGTAAGGCGATTCACATCGTTCATACTAGGTAACACCATTGATGGCAAACCTCAGGTCACTGTGTACACTTAGGCGTAACAAATATCGTTTTGCGCTTACCTAGATAGTAAAAGGGAAGTGCCCCATGAGATGCAGCAGTGGGTATCCTCGAGACCTGTTATGAGGAGTTGTGGTATTAGATAAGGCAAATAGGGGCACGTGTAGTCGTACTATATAGTTTCTATGCGTACATTGTGGCTGCGCGATTAGTTCTTACAGTTTCTCGTAGGTATGTAAGGCCCGATCACCTACCCGACCTCACGCCGTCTCTGTAGAGACTGTACTGTGAAAACCGCTGGGTTTAAGTAGCAGTGCGGAGACCGGCATGTGGGCGTATTCACCTGTTTCTTGCTTCCGGGTCATCTGCTGGTTGCTATGTGACTCAGCAATGGTATAGTGGATATCTGCGCATGTGCGAGCTCCATCTTGGGTTGGGCAATGTCAAGTTAACCCTAGTGCACACGTCTGCGCTGGTGTGGGCGCCATATTTGAATGTGGTTTTCAGAGTTTTTGAAGTTTCGAGTGTCTTTTGATGTGTAAAAAAATGGAAAAATAGAAAAGTAGTCCTGATTGAACATTCCACCACGGTGTGTTATGGTGAATGTGGACCAACAAGTAGCAAGCGTATAGTGATATTCATACTGCACTTATGTCAACAATAATGGATGACCTACGAATGTCGATGTAGTCGTATATATAGTATATGGTCACAGGGCAGTGGTGCGCTCTGTCGGGCAATCAGGTGTACTCTACGGTAGACGTCTGGCAAGCAGCCTGCCTGAGAAGTGTGTACTGTCTCTTTTAACACTAGCGTTGCTGTAGTGCAAGTTTGTCATGCTGGAGGCAATGAAGAACCTAATAGTGAGAGATAGGGGTGTGAATAATCCCAGTAACACACATTTAGTTAGGTTAATATAATAGACATTACATTGATAACAACCATATGGCAAATAGCGTGTAGGGGTTATGTCAGAGGTGGTAATGTTGTTGCGTAACGAGCATTTACTGGTGGAAAGGCCATACAACAAGCTCTAGGATGGTCTTGAAAGTAGTGCATACAGTTGGTGGGACTCATTGAAGTTCAATCCAGGGAATCTCATTGTTGAGTCCCCGTACATTGGTTCGTAGCTTGTGCACCCATCTCTGTTCTTTCCGGAATAGTGTTGTAGTATTCCAGATGGGGTTGGTTTCTAGAATGGTCCATAGGAGCTGTTCTGTTGTGTGTTGTTTTTCAATGTAGTGTGTACTCATCTTAGTAGTGTTTCGACCACATCTTATGTTACTTCTGTGCTCGCTGATTCTGATCCTGACTTGTCGTGTGGTCATACCCACGTAAAGTAGGTTACACGGGTACCTGATAAGGTACACGCAATTTTTAGTGTTACAGTTTGTATGTTTGCGTTGGGTCCATTTTATGTCGCCCAGTTCGAGTTCCTTTGTGTGGGTGGTAAGACTGCACACATTACACTGTCGACATTGGTAATGTCCTTTCACTGCTGGGAGCCCCCATAGAGTGGTTTGGTCAGTTGTGTGCTTTGCCCGTGGTCTTGTATGTACTAAAAGGTCTCTCAGAGTTTGTGTTAGCTTAAACGCAAATCTGAGACGTTCCAGATTGAGGTCCCCTGTGTTGATGATATGCCAGTGTTTAAGCACTATGCTCTTCACTTTGTTGGACATGGGTGTGAAGGTAGTTACACACGTAATGATGTCTTCCTGTGGTTTAGTATGAGTTTCGAGGAGGGCGTCACGATGGTTGTTGCGTGCTCGCTTCCTAGCAGATTTTACAGTCTGTCTGGGGTAGAACCTTTTTTGCAAATTATTGCTCAATTCCTCAGCTTGGAGTTCGTAGTCCTGAACTTTGCTACAATTTCTTCTCAATCTGAGAAATTGTCTATATGGAAGGTTTTCCCTGAGTGCCTTCGGGTGGTGGCTGTTATATGGTAAGAGGCTGTTGCGGTCAGTGGGCTTCCTGTATGTCTTGGTGGTCAGGTTACCATCGTAAATGATGATTAGTAAGTCCAGGAAAGGGATCTCCTTTGATGAGGTGGACAATGTAAATCTCAAACATGGGTCATGTTGGTTGATCCAATTATGGAACTCGATGCATCGTTCCTCAGCACCAGTCCAGAACACTAATATATCGTCAATATATCGTTTCCATTCCTTTATCTCCTTGAAGAAGGGGTTGTTCTCTGTTTGTATATGAGTTTTTTCAAAATGTGCCATATATAGGCACACCAAGCTTGGCACAAATGTGCTGCCCGTACAAATTCCGTGGACCTGGTGGTATATTTGGTTCTGGAATTTAAAGAAATAGTTCTTTAAGGCCAGTTCCGTGCATTCCATGTTGAATTCCACCGGGAGCGTTTCCTTGCTTGTGGTTGTCCTCAGAGTCTCTTCAATCACCCTGAAGGTGGCTTCCTGAGGGATGTTCGTATATAATGCCTCCACATCCAGGGTGACGAGTAAGGTGATCTCATGTTGGTCTGGGAGATTCTCGATGAGGCTGAGGGTGGCTTTGGTGTCTTTTAAGAAAGAAGGCGTT
Source organism: Calotriton arnoldi (assembly GCA_963921515.1). Classification (NCBI taxonomy): domain Eukaryota; kingdom Metazoa; phylum Chordata; class Amphibia; order Caudata; family Salamandridae; genus Calotriton; species Calotriton arnoldi. The sequence continues at coordinate 141,898 of CAWUFW010013956.1, forward strand.
TTCTGGACCAAGGGTTGCAGGAAGTGGTCACAGTACTGGCTGAGGGGTTCCAGAATGGAGTTGATACCGGACACGATGGGTCTGCCGGGTGGTGGTGTGATATTCTTGTGTATCTTTGGTAAGACATAGAAATAAGGTGTGATAGGTGTAGTTTTTACCATGAAGTCTGCCTCATTGTGTGAGATCAATCCATTGGTGTGTGCCTCATTGACCATGATACCTATGCGTGTAGTTAGTGACTCTGTTGGGTCAGAATCTAGTTTTCTGTAGTATTTGGTGTTGGAAAGTTGTTTGTGACACTCCTTGTTGTAATAGTCTGTGTTAAGGATAACGATGGCGCCACCCTTTTCTGCAGGTTTTATAGTGATGTCTGGGTCATCATTGAGGTCTTTTATAGCTCTCCTTTCTCTTGCTGGTACGTTGTCGAAGGTGGTCTTGGGTTGGACCTTGTCAATGTCTCACAGAACTGCCTTCTCAAAAGTTAAAATTTCGCTTGGTGTCATAGCCGTAGTAGTGGTGAACTTAGAAGGGTTCCTAAGGCCAGAGTCTGGTGTGGCAATGGTGTCCTGGTCGTTTTTAGAGTTGCGAAAGCGCAGTCTCAGTTTCCTGAAGAAACTGTGTAGTTCGCCTGTGAGTTTGAAGGGGTCCTATCTAGGTGTCGGGACAAATCCCAGTCCTCTCTGTAGGACTGTCTCCTCAGTGTCTGTGAGCGGTCTCCGTGACAGGTTGACTACTAGTTTTTCTTCGTCTGACTCCTGGTTTCTCGTTGGTTCCCACCATCTAGCCATTGGACCTGTTTCTGATAGCCTTTTCCTCTTCCTCTGCCCCTGCCTCTGTTCCAAAAAGGAGGGGGTTGTTGGTGTTGGTAGAAGGCTAATGGAGGTGGCGGGCCATGATAGCCGGGGTACCAGGGTGGTGGTGCGGAATGGTATCCTGGTGGTTGGTAGTTATACAGAGATGGTGTGGGGAGGAGTCCTGGTCCTCCTTGGTTTCTTTTCCAACTTCCGTTGCTTGAGGTGCTATTGGATCTTTTTGAACGCGTTGAAGTGACTGAGTCATCATCAGATGAGGTCTCTGTGTTGGAGTTGGTGAAGTCCTCTCTTGTATAAGGGTATATCTTTTCCTTCTCGAAGTTCTTAATGTCCTTCTGGAGTTTGTTACTCTTTTTCTGAAGTAAGTAGTCCTTGTGCTCATTCATTTCGGTGTTTATTTCAGCGAGTCGTGATTTCCAAGCGGTAATGCTAATGGACGATGGTAACCTGACCACCAAGACATACAGGAAGCCCACTAACCGCAACAACCTCTTACCATAAAACAGCCACCACCCGAAGGCACTCAGGGAAAACCTTCCATATGGACAATTTCTCCGATTGAGAAGAAATTGTAGCAAAGTTCAGGATTACGAACTCCAAGCTGAGGAATTGAGCAATAATTTGCAAAAAAGGTACTACCCCAGACAGACTGTAAAATCTGCTAGGAAGAGAGCACGCAACAACCATTGTGACGCCCTCCTCAAGACTCATACTTAACCACAGGAAGACATTGTTACGTGTGTAACTACCTTCACCCCCATGTCCAACAAAGTGAAGAGCATAATGCTTAAGCACTGGCATATCATCAACACAGGGGACCTCAATCTGGAACGTCCCAGATTTGCGTTTAAGCGAACACAAAATCTGAGAGACCTTTTAGTACATACGAGACCACGGGCAAAGCACACAACTGACCAAACCACTCTATGGGGGCTCCCAGCAGTGAAAGGACATTACCAATGTGGACAGTGTAATGTGTGCAGTCTTACCACCCACACAAAGGAACTCGAACTGGGCGACATAAAATGGACCCAACGCAAACATACAAACTGTAACACTAAAAATTGCGTGTACCTTATCAGGTGCCCGTGTAACCTACTTTACGTGGGTATGACCACACGACAGGTCAGGATCAGAATCAACGAGCACAGAAGTAACATAAGATGTGGTCGAAACACTACTAAGATGAGTACACACTACATTGAAAAACAATACACAACAGAACAGCTCCTATGGACCATTCTAGAAACCAACCCAACCTGGAATACTACGACACTATTCCGGAAAGAACAGAGACGGGTCCACAAGCTACGAACCAATGTACGGGGACTCAACAATGAGATTCCCCTGGATTGAACTTCAATGAGTCCCACCAACTGTATGCACTACTTTCAAGACCATCCTAGAGCTTGTTTTATGGCCTTTCCGCCAGAAAATGCTCGTTACGCGACAACATTACCACCTCCGACATAACCACTACACGCTATTTGCCATATGGTTGTTATCAATGTAATGACTATTATATTAACCTAACTAAATGTGTGTTACTGGGATTATTCACACCCCTATCTCTCACTATTAGGTTCTTCATTGCCTCCAGCATGACAAACTTGCACTACAGCAACTCTAGTGTTAAAAGTGACAGTACACACTTCTCAGGCAGGCTGCTTGCCAGACGTCTACCGTAGAGTACACCTGATTGCCCGACAGAGCGCATCACTGCCCTGTGACCATATACTATATACACGACTACATCGACATTCGTAGGCCATCCATTATTGTTGACATAAGTGCGGTATGAATATCACTATACGCTTGCTACTTGTTGGTCCACATTCACCATAACACGCCGTGGTGGAATGTTCAATCAGGACTACTTTTCTATTTTTTTACACATCAAGAGACACTCAAAACTTCAAAACCTCTGAAAACCACATTCAAATATGGCGCCCACACCAGTGCAGACGTGTGCACTAGGGTTAACTCGACATTGCCCAACCCAAGATGGACCTTGCACATGAGCAGATATCCACTATACCATTCCTGAGTCACATAGCAACCGGCAGACGACCCGGAAGCAAGAAACAGGTGAATACACCCACATGCCGGTCTTTGCACCGCTACTTAAACACAGCGGTTTTCACAGTACAGTCTCTACTGAGATGGCGTGAGGTCGGGTAGGTGATCGGGCCTTACATACCTACGAGGAACTGGAAGTACTAATCGCGCTGCCACAATGTAAGCATAGCAACTATATTGTACGACTAAACGCGCCCCTATTTGCCTTATCTAATACCACAACTCCTCATAACCGGTCTCGAGGATACCCACAGCCGCATCTCATGGGGCACTTCCCTTTTACTAGCTAGGTAAGCGCAAAACGATATTTGTTACGCCTAAGTGTACACAGTGACCTAGTATAGACGATGTGACCCATCTTACCAACTCTGGCGGCCATCAAGTGCTTTTCTCACTAGTATGTGTTTCGTGTGTCTTTTTAACATATTGCCATTGTGCCCTGAGCACTATTATGTGTTTGTTCGTTTGTAATGTCACTATATGTCCTTAGTCCACATTTGATCCATTCTTGGACATAGGCTGTAGCTGATCTAAAACTACGTGCACCTTCCGCACCAATGGAAACCCAGGCTCACGCTTGTTTTTTAAGGACCACCGTTAATGGAGGGTATAGACGCATTAACTACATTTACCTGCTCTCTCTTTCTTTTTTGTCTTTCCAGAATACTGTATCTACTCCAAGTGACACTAGACTAACGGATATAGGACACTCATTATAACCTTTTATCACTACACTCTTTCGGTCCTGAAGAAGCGCTTGGGATCTTCTCCTGAGACCAATTGATAGCGCAAAACATGTTGACCACCAAACATGTCCATTAGGAGCATGTTACATTTCTCTCGCTACTGAGGGCCATTATCTCCCTCTAAGCAGCACAACCTTCTGGTTTTTTACTGATGGCAGAGGGACATTTTTTCTAATAAATTGTCAAGCCACCCCTCAAGTCATCTTTTAGCCTTCACTCTAGGTCTTCACTGCCACTCACCCCCCACGCACCCCACAGCTTTATCCTGAAAAGATCTCCGATAAAGTGACCCTTCGGGGGACCCGTAGGGCATTGCAGCGCCAGCCCGATGAGGAGCATTGCCCAATGATGAAGCATGACATCCTTCGGGGTGTGTGAGGGCACCAAGATCAGGACACACTGTCCCCAATAACCACAGTATTAGAACGACCATTGTCTCTTTATTTCTCTCTACATAGGAACAGTGACTCCAGTGGGATTTAGTTAAAGATATAGTACTTCTTCTAAAAGCGATGTTTTGGGATTATATCCAGAAATCCCTCCTTAATCCTCTAGTACTTGGTACTTTAACTGAACAGTTCTTGGATATCAAATGTACTTTTTTGTTGGAGACATTTATGGATCAAATAGAACCTCCATTTGCACGTGCTCTTTATTTACAATTTAGGTATGGGAACTTGCCTGTGAATCTCAGTAAAAGCAAATGGAAGCAGCCCATTGTAACCTCAGTTTGTCCTGTGTGCCTTTCCCCTGAATCCATAGAGCTTTTTATGTTTTTCTGCCCTGCATATGTAGAGACTAGAAAAAGGTGGATAGTCCTGATTTGCTGGCTGATGACTATTTCATTACTGTAGAAGCGATGCAAAATTTAAGATCTGATTATACAGAATGGCTAGTGTTTTCAATAACAAGGTACTTGCTTTTTGGTTGGCGTATTAGGACTAAAATACCCACTAGAACCACTCTTCCCATGACTTTTTTGAGTAGTTTGAAAACTACTGCGATTGTCTTTTTTATATAGCTGTTTTTATATTATTTATCTAGTATAAAATGTTTGTATTTTATTAATGAGGCTGTAAAATGTTTCTTTTAGAATTGTATTTTTACGAGTATGTTTTTACTTGTTGATGTAAATGATCATAAATTGATCGAATAAATTACTTACTCATGCTAAACATTTATTTATTAATTAGGTATATGCATACCTATTGTGATGCTGCAGCCCTGTAGAAATTTATTGTGTGCTATAAAAGTGAACATTTACAAATGTAGCACACTAGTCAGTATTATGTCTATTTTCTGTGCAAAAATCATGCAAATTGATATGGTTCTATAACTCAGCAGTTTTAAAATTTAAACATGATTCATTGACTTTTACCAATATAAACAATCCAGATCAAAAACAGTAATTATAACAATTGCAAATGGTTACTCTAGGCACAGGCGAACCTTTTAGAAACTTCTAGTTCACCATTTATTCAGCATTTATCATTTCATACAACAAAACCATGCGCACACTGATCTTTCCAATACCATCTCCTTGAACATGTAGGGATTATTCCAGTGGTCTATCAGTAAGAACAGATTATAAGTATAGTCTACAGTGCATTTAGCTGTTCCAGTGCACATTTCCTTTCAGAGGCTTCAGCACCAACCAATTTCTCATGGAGAAATTGTGCAAGAGGCCCAGTCTTAACTATTTCACATCTGGATAGAGTGGTTTTCTGTTTTAGTCCAGTATTCCCTCACTCAAGTCTTAGTTTTCACCGGAAGAAGAAAGGGACCTATGCTATACTGTGGCCAGTCGGAATTCAAAACACCTTCAACGCTTTTATCTGGCAAAACTCTTATGGGCCGATAACGTTTGGGCTCTAAAAAGTGGGTGCAAATTACACACTCACCATCTTTTGCCCAATTACGGGCTTTGAATCTTGCAATGGGTAATAATGCATTGGTACATATTATTCCTTATTCCAAGGTGGGTACACATCACTTGAGTGCTATCTGCTCTTACCTACTATAAATCGCAGAGACAAACAATCATAATTTGTACATTATTGCAATCCCGTTGTACGGCAAACAGGATTAGCAGCCCCATTGTGATCAGGACCGTACCTTGTAATAGTAGAAAATGTTGATTTTCCACAGCCTGCTGGGCAGAAAATGTGGATTTTATTACACACAAGGAGGCCAAGATTATGCAATATACTTAATTGCTCCCACTCACAGCGCCAGCAAAAGAAAGTATATGGAACGCCTAGTAAAATTCTAAGAGGTAATAAAACACCAGAATATGTAGCTCTCTTCCTTCAAATACTGCGAACAGGACAACACTCTGAATGAAACCAACGTAAGTCTTTTGAAAAACTCCAATAATTGTCCAACAACTTTCTCCACATCTGGATCGACTCTGAAGATTGAATTCTTCTTATTCTGAAATTAAAAACAAATTTGCCATCAGGGAGGGCTATGAGAGTGAGATATCTTAGCCTATGTGTCTTTAATAAAATCCAGATTTTCTGCTCATTAGTTTGTAGAAAATCTGCATTTTGTGGCAAGGCAGTAAGGAAAGCAGTATGCAAGTTTAAAGTCTTGCTAAACATTTTCTACTGATTTCACTTTAGGTTAAAAAACCAACTCTGACATGTGGCCTCTTTCAATCAGTCTGATTGTAAAATATCTTGGAAACCTCTGCCAAGGACAAAAGCCTTGGGAGCAAAGGCTCCTTTTACAAATTGTGCTCCAAAACTATTCAGATCCACACCATCCTCCTTCATATCCTGTTTTACCCATATTGCAATTGCAGGGCAGACACCAACCTATGCGGATGCCTATAAGAGACTAGTAGCTGGAACACACCAGTCCCTTCTAACTCCACAGTTCTTTTCTCATACTCTTTTAAGCAGCTGACAACACACAGTCTTTAGTTCTTCTGAAAGTAAGGATAATAAATCGTCCCCTGCTTCCACAGGCTTATCATTAACATAGGCATCTTCAGACAAATAAAATATTTATGTTAGAGACCCAATAATATCCAACTGTCAGTCGGGACAAGACCTCAAACCTCTGTCTAGTCCCCGACAAGGATCTCTTCCACTTTTGCTTGTAAACGCTAAGACCTTTACATCTAGCTATGGGGTCAAAGAAACATAATCTGGCAAAGTATGTCTCTGCAATCTCATCGCAGTCAGGATGTCACCTCCTTAGGAATCTCTCTTCTTAGCCAATAGCCCCATACTGGGCCACATTAGGCTATGGTGACTATTCTGGGGACAGTGGATGCGTGATCATGAAGGAATTGAACATACTAACCCCAAAAGGGGCTACAAGAGCTGACATTGTTGCCTATACTACCTCACTAGATGTTCCTTTGTGGCTCACAATCACAACCACTTGATCTGAATCAAAATCAGATGAGTGTGTCAGTTCAATCTCTGCATCCTTTTAATCACTCCCCTTACTCAGGGACTCACAATCATCACTCCCATAATTTTTACTCATCAGAACACCTTTTGGGCCTCCTTTCTGCCCATCCACAGTGTCAGATGCACTGTTCTGATCCTTATCCCTCATTTAGAGGTTACCTGAATTATCCATCTGATAAGCTTCAATTTTCTTAGGAACCACTATGGACTCCACCTCAGATCTCCTTTTCCATTACACTTGACCTACCCATCCACTACAGCTTGCACTCTCATTGACATTAGGTTCCTTCTTGACCCGGCCTCACATACCATCTGCCCCAAAATAAGCAGTAAGCTCCCTCATTTCTTATATTTTGAATCAGTGATAGACCCCACAAGTTTTCCTATAGCTCTATTCACACAACATTCAATTTTTTTCTCCAAAATCAAATCCATATTATCTTCTGCTATATCACCTACATGTACCCCAAATCCTTCTAACTAAACTACCTTATCAATATTCGTCACATAAACAAAGTATAGCCAAAAGCAGTAAAAGGGCTTCTCCATCCTGAGCTATTCAGCCATTCCAATCTTACAAGATAACTGCCTCCTATGTGACTCATTTAGTTTCTAATGCTGTTCCTTAACAAGTGAGATTTGTGGAGGAAGTTTCACTCGCCTTACCCAATCACGCCTTGCTTATCTCCTGTAAATTTACTTGCATACTAACAGCACATGAACTCGCATACCAGTGCCTGTTGCGCCTGCAGCATCTCCCTCTTTCAGGAAACCGCCTTTACAACGACACCTTTACCACACAATGTCTTTACGATGCAGCCTTTACCACTCATGCCTTTACCATTTAGGTAAGTATCTGTGTCTTTACTACACATACCTTTACCACACACTGTAAGTATTGAGTAGTTATAGTTAGGACCACATTTCCATAGCAAATTGATTATTTGGTTTGCTAATACCTTTGCTGCTGTTTGATGAATCCTCACAAAACCTTCCCAAAAAAAGGTTCATCCACCTCAGCAACTTCTTGTAATTTTTCGGGGTGATCCATTAAGCGAGGGCTGAGAAAAAAGGGGGGTTGAACAGCGATACGGCAAAAACGGCTGAACGGAATTACACCAAATTTGGCAAAAGGCTAGATCTTGGTCTAGAAAGTGTGCTTTTAGTGATGTGTTTTAATCTGTTCCGTAGTTTTTGAGAAATTAAGGTACAAAATGTATATATCACACTGCTAAGGATCTGTGGAGCTGACATATCTACAGAAGAGATCTAGTTGGTTTCCATCACATCAACAAAAATGTGGCAGCAGCCATTTAGTACTTTAGTCCCATGTCTTGAAAAAGTTTTTAAAAAAACATATGTGGGGGGGCGTGGCTTGTGCCGCTCTAAGATGGCCGCACCTGCTTGAGGCTCCGTGACTCGTACGGAACCTTCCGATTCTTGGAGCCACTCTGCCCACTCTCAGGAGTAATGGACGGTCAGACTTGATGGAGCGGGGGCGTAGGTAGCCGCTTTTCTTTTTCTTTTTGCTGCTTTTTATCGCCCTGTGTTTTCCGCGCTCTGCTCTCTTCACGACTATCGGCAGCGCCCGCCATTTTGTTCGCGACGCGGTGCTGCCTCTCTTCACGGACCTTTCAATGCTGCATTAGGTGCGGTGAGGGGGCTACTCTGCACTTTCCTTATGACTGCTGCTTCTGAACAGTGTCCCTGCTGATTAAAGCCTCCAGTTATTTATGGACTTTTCTGCAGTCTTGGAAATCTCCTTATTATGCCTTTGTACGCTGAGAGGCCCTGTCTTTTGGTCATGCCGCATTGCTTGGAACTGCTTCTAGATGTACCGACTCTCTAATGTATTAAATGGTTATTCATCTCTGCGGCTTCAGTTCTGGAGTTAGTTTTGCCTTTATTTGAAACAGCTGGATTGCGTTTGCGCATTGCGCATTAAAGGCACACTTCATCCATTCATATGCCAATAAAGTAGTCTTTGTTATTGTTTCGCTGAGGCGGTTTTCAGAGGAGCTTTTTTCCTGTCTGTCTCCCCCTTGCTGTTCCTAGTTGATTTTGGAACCCTCTGGGCTGACGCACACTCCACCCATCACCTCCTTCTCACTAGCGGAGATTCCTCTGAGTGCTTTACTCGTTGTTGACGCAGGTTTCCACGACAACGTCTGCAACACAATTTTATACTGTCAATTTTATGGAGTCTTCTTCCTCTCTTGGTCAAAAGATTGCCTCAGCAGCAATGTCGTCTACCCGCAAAGATTCTAACATGGCTGCATCTTCCAAACGTCCAAAGAAAGATCCTAATTCTCCTACTAAATCTCCACTACCTATAACAATGGAGGACCTTATGGAAGAACTCAAACTTATTAAACCTTTTGTTATTGACACTAATGCTACCATTCAGAGGCTAGAAGAGAAATGGTCTAGCTTGGACGCTAGAGTATCTGCGGTGGAGCAGAGTATTAGCGACACTCAGGATGTGTCACCTCAAGTTGCAGCTATGTCAAAAGATATTGCTCTTCTCAAAATGCAAGCGGAAGATTTGGAAAATCGCAATATGCGCAACAATCTTAGAATTTATGGTAGTCCTGAGGGAGAGGAAGGATCTGACATGCTTGCATTTTTAAAACTGCACATTCCTAAAATTGTCGGTCTCAAAGATGGCACCAGTCTTAACTTGCAGCGAGCACACCGAATGGTCAACCGTCCTAGAGGGATTATTGTTCTATTTTTGGAATATACAGAGTTGCTTATGGTCCTCTCAGCAGCAAAGGACAGAAAACAGATGTTATGGTCTGGCCATAAAGTTTTCTTCTCCCAAGATGTGGCCCGCACAACGGCTGCTCGTCGCAAAGAATTTTTGTCTTTTCGCCCAGCTCTTCGATCTATGAACGCTCGATATGGCCTGGTACATCCCTGCTTTTTTAAAGTTACCTACAAAGATCGTTCACACTCTTTTGATCGCCCTGAGGATCTACGACAATTCATTTCCCGTCATAAAGGAGACGAGATGGACTTTGGAGGGCCCTGAGAACTGTCTCTCTATGTTTTGTCTCAATCATTTGAGTTCTCCTTTTTCTCTCTAATGTTCTGAAGACATTCGTCTTCTTTGTTCTTGTCAGTTAAGGTCTGCTGTTTTATTGCGGTTTGTTGCTGTATGTTCACTTTCTATGGAGGTATGTTTTCTTATCACCTCCTCTGTTTCTCTCCACAGATGTCTCCCTTCCCGTACAAAATCATTCCCCTGATGTTTCTTCCCTCATATTTTCCCATCCTGTTCCTACTGTTTGTGGTTACTTTCATTGTTTGGTAAGTGTTACCCTTTTCATCAGATACCCTTGTTATTGTTGTCGGATTATTTTACTTATATCATCTTATGTTTTTTCCATTTAGTTCCATTTTGTGTGCTTTGTCCTATCTCCAGTGTTATCTCTTACTTGGCTCCCTTTTCCTTATATTTCCTTCCTTATTGGTTCCTGTCGTTTCCGGATGTCTTCGCGGGCCCCGCCGTCTGTCTCTCCTCTGCGGCTCCCCGCCTCTACATTATTTCCTCTCTCTTCTGGATCTGTATTCCGTCATTCTTGACTGAAGCCTTCCGGCTCTACAGGCTTCCTGTCAACCTCTCTTCTTCTAACATGTATCTTTTTCACCTTTTCTTCTTTCCTTTCCTGCTTTTCCTTTTCTGTTTTTTCTTCATTAAACACTAATTCTGTTTTTTTATCTTTTTCTTTCCTTTCATCTCTACAAGGTTTCATGTGTTTAGTTATCAACTGTATAAGTTACAATTTGCATATGTTGTTGCTTAATGTTTTCTTCTTTTACCATGACTGATAATGTTCGCATTGTTTCATGGAATGTGAAGGGACTACGCAGTCCTATTAAGAAACAGAGGGTACTTACTCACTTGTCTAGGCTGCAATGTAAAATAGCAATGCTCTAGGAGACTCATCTTAACGAAAGTGAAATTAATTCACTTAAAAAGCAATGGGTGGGCCATGTTTTTTGTTCCCCATCTAAGGATAGGAAAAATGGAGTGGTTACTTTATTTCACAAGTCTCTTTCACTTGTTTTGGAGAAGGAGGAAAGAGATGTTGATGGAAGATGGCTCCTTTTACATCTTAATATAAATGGTTCTCCTATTTCCCTTCTTAACATTTATGGCCCTACTGGTGTTGATTCACAATTTTGGAAGAACATGTCACACACCCTTCACTTATGTCCTGACACTAATTTACTGGTGGGTGGGGATTGTAATCAAGTTATGGACCCCTTCACGGATAGGAAGTCCAACGCTAGATACATTCCCAACAAAATGCAAAAACTTTCATTAGTACAATTCACTCGAGGGTTTGGTGGATGCCTGGAGAATATTTCATCCGGACACACTAGAATACACTTTTATTCTCCTACTCACAAATCTTCTTCTCGAATTGATTATATTTTTTTGAGTCCCCATCTTCTCCCTAACTTACTCAATGCTGATATCGGGTTTATTCTCATTTCCGATCATGCCCCGGTTTTGATTAATTTAGATCTCCCTTCTGAACCTTCCAAGCCACGTAGATGGCGCTTTAATAATTACTTACTTAAGGATCATAATTTTCTGGAACGTTTTAAAGAGTTTTTGCAAGAGTTTTTCCTTAGGAATGCCAATCCTGATATTCCTTTTCACACTGTATGGGATGCCTTCAAGCCGACTGCCAGAGGATTCATTATTGATTATGTTGCGGTCAAAAAGAAGAAATGTCTGAAGGACTCCGCTTCCTTATTAGCCTCCATTAAACATCTTGAACACGCCTATTTTACCTCTAATAATGAAGATACACTTAAGAAATTAATTCAGGCTAAGTTGTCTTTTAATAGGAAATCGACGGAGGAGGCTTCTGGGACCCTACTTAAAATTAACTCTAAATGTTATGGTGGTCGTAACAGAGTTGGTAAACTACTTGCGAATTACTTGAAAGTAAAATCCCAAAGATCTAAAGTAGTCAAAATTACTGATGATGGTGGTGTTGATCATTTCAAGGACGATGAGATATTAAACTGTTTTACCGACTTTTATAAGACACTATATACCCCAGAATCTTCTCCCTCTGAATAGGCATTGGATTCTTTTTTTTGGAGCGCTTCCTCCGCGTTCCTCCTCATTTCTTGATTGCTCCCTATTAGAAAATGATCTATCCCTTTCTGAACTTAAGTCCGCCCTAGCCCAACTACCAAAGGATAAGTCCCCTGGTCCAGATGGTTTCACTGCCGAGTTTTATTCTTGTTTCTCCCAGACTCTTCTTCCTCACCTCTTATCTCTATTCCAACATTTTATTTCCCACAAAGAAGCTCGTGGCTCCTTTCTTGAAGCTATGATTTGTTTAATACCTAAGAAGGGCAAGGATCCTTCTTCTTGTGCTAGCTATCGCCCCATCTCTTTAATTAATTTAGGCTGCAAGATCTTTGCTAAGGTTCTTGCTCTTCGTATTAATAAAGTTATTCCCGGCTTGATTGGATATGAACAAACAGGGTTTGTCAAAAGTAGATCGATTGCGGATAATTCTAGAACTTTTTTAAATATCATACATCTTGCTTCCAAAAGTTCCTCTCCGGTTGCAGCTATCACCCTGGATGCGGAGAAAGCCTTTGACCGCATTCACTGGCTTTTTATGATGCGTGCTCTTAAGTGGCATGGCTTTGGTCCTGTTATTTTATCTCTTATTAGTTTGTTATATTCCTCTCCTACCACTTCGGTCTTCGTTAACGGATTTCAATCCCTTATTTTACTCTTCAACGAGGCACTCGTCAAGGTTGCCCTCTATCGCCTTTGCTTTTTATTCTGTCTCTTGAACCTTTTCTCCACTCCCTTAGACACTCTTCTGCTTTTCGGGGTTTTACTCATAAATCTATTGAAGTCAAGTTCACTGCTTATGCAGATGATATTTTGTTATATTTGTCTGAGCCTTCTACCTCTTTACTCGCTTTTATCGATCTCTTGTCTTCTTATGCTGCCCTGTCTGGATATAAGTTAAATTTTTCTAAGTCTGAAATTCTTCCATTAAATAAACACTGTCTTAGAAATATGTTTGAGGGGACGGATTTCAAATGGAATCCCAATTGCATTACTTGTCTTGGGATAAAATAATCTTCTTCAATTGCCAAAAGAGTTCAACTCAATTTGGATGATGTTCTATTAAAGATTTCTGGCATGGCTGAGAAATGGTCTCCTTTATTTTTGTCATGGTGGGGCAGGTTGGACACTTCTAAGATGATGATGCTTCCAGTAATTAATTTTTACTTGTCCATGCTACCAGTACGAATTCCTTTAAAAAAATTTAAAAATCTTAACAGCATCTTGAGTAAATTTCTTTGGAGTAATCGGAAAGCTCGCATCTCTCTGTCTGCCCCCAAAGATAGGGGAGGTGTCAACTTTCCCAATTTCCGTCAATACCACTCCTCCTTTTTGATCCGTCAGGTTCTGCCTTATCTCTCTTCCTCAGATGATCCTCCTATATCGGTATGGTTTAGATTGGAGGAATCCGTTATTCATCCACTCCCCTTCTCCTCATTAGCCAGTTTTACTCACTCCCCTCGTTCGTTCAAATCCCCTACTATTCCACACCTTATATTGACTCTTTATCCGATTCTTTCTAAATCGCGTTCTCTGTTACAGTTATTCCTGGACGCTTCTATCTGGCATAATAAGTCCATTCAAATTTCTAATCGTACTATCTTCTGGAAAGATTGGGTTGCCAAAGGGATTATACAGGTTAAACACCTAATGCAAAATATGCAGCTTTTATCTTTCCAGGAAACCTAATCTAAGTGCGGTTTACCTGTTGCTTCCCTCCTTAAGTTTGACTCTTTAAGACTGATTTTAGCTCAACAGCTTTCTCTTCTTTCTGAGACCTCCTCCTCTTCATCTGACCCTCCTTCATAAACTTTACCTACTTCCCTTTCTGTCCGGGCCTCTCATATATATAAATATCTCCATTTTTCTCTCCCCATTCGTCCCAAAAGCAAAGTTGAACTTTTATGGGAAACGGACTTACAACATACTCTTTCTATACACACATGGAATTCCATTTCGGATCGGATTCATCACACTTCATGCAACGCCAGTACCACTCAAACTCTCTATTATTTTTATCAAAGACTATTTTTGACTCCATTAGCTGTTTCCAAATTCAGTTCTGACCTATCTCCCAACTGCTGGTCCTGTAAGAATACTCCTGGCACATATATCCATTCCTTTTTTCTTTGTCCCAATATTTCTATTTTTTGGACAAAGTATGTAAATCAATTGCCTCTATCTAATTTTCCCTTCGATATCCACTCCTTATTTCTGGGTAGCAATTCCATACATTGGCTGGGTGCTCGCAAATTAGGCTTATTTGTAGATTTGTCCATTGCTATTGCCCTTCAAGTAATTACCTCTAATTGGAAGGATGCCTCCAAGGTTTCTTTTTCTGCCTGGTGGAACCTTTTATGTCATCATCACAGGCTCGATAGAGCTTCTGTAACCATCTCGCAGCAACTTATTAGAAAGGAGGCCTTTTGGTCTCCTCTTAGTAATTATATATCCTCCTCTGCATTGCGTACCAAGGACAGTAACTATGTATTTCAGCCGCCGTGAGTGCTACATTTATTCTGTTTTTATAATGTCAATTTTTTATAAACAGTATATGGTTATTTGTGATCTTATTTATTTGTTAATGGAAAGTTTTTATTAGATTATATGATAAGGTTGTTGATACCTTTTATCTTCCTTTTTCCTTTCTTTTTTCCTTTCTCCTCTTTTCTTCTCTCTCTTTTTCTTCCCCCTTTTTCTTTCTTTCACCCCTTTCTCTATTCTTTAAAATTCAAAAGTTAAAATGCTAATTTATTATGGTACTCCTTGATTTTATTTCGCTCTTAACATTGGTATTTGATCCTGATAATGTATGATATATCAGGTTTTCATCCTTTGTTTTTCATGTATTTTCTTTTATTATCCTCTGTATTTGTATTTTACGATTGTTATTATAATTCTGTACCCTGCTTATTTACCTGTTATAATAAAGCTTTCTAAACACACAAAAAAAAAAACATATGTGGGGGCTGGATAGGAAACCCCCCCCACCCCCCAGAAGCCAAAAACGTATTTCTTTTTAAAAGCACTGAACTGAAAATCCACAGAGGATCCGCTGTCCTGTTTAATAAAAAAGCGCAGCCTCCCACACAAAATAAGCCCAGCAGGGTGAGCCACGGCCTGGGGTCGTCCACGCAATATATTTTTTGAGACGTGGGGCATGCAGCCCCCTCCCCAAGCTTCTGGAGGCTAAGGAGACCCCAACCCCTGGGGCCGATATTATTTGTACCAACCAAACCTTAAGAAGGCCCCGGGGACCCCAACTCCCTGGGCTGAGTTTTAATTATAGGAGAGAGGGGATTGCAAACCCCCTCCCTGACCCATCCAGTGGCCCTGGGACCCCATCCCCCAGGGCCCGATGAGTACTGTGTCCCAGGGACCCCATCCACTGGGACACTGGTGTTCCCTGCCCAGGAGAGTGCAGACAGACAATAAAAAACTTTACTGCCTGCACTCTCCCAATCAGGGAACACACATTTGCTCCCGCATGGCAGGAGCACAGGATAAGAAATGAAACTGGCTCCCGCCTAACCCAGGATGGGTGCTGGCAGGAGAGCTGACCAGGACTGCGGAAGCCTTGGGGCTCCCTTGCTGTCCCCGTTGATAAAAACAAAGTCGACAGCTCTCACAACGCCCAGTATGGTTGTTCACTGGAGAGCCAGCAGTGGTAGCAGGGGCTTTGGGGCTCACCCTGTGGCCCCCAACATTTTCCATGTTTTAGGTTCCCCCCATGCACAGTGTTGTCATAAATGATGTCATTTCAAATGTCATCAGTGATGTTATCAGTTCTTTCATTGAACATGTAATGAGCGTTAGTTATAGTTACTTCAGGGTGCAACTTACAGTAACTTCAGTTATCGGTAACTGGTGAATAGCAGTGTTTTTTTAACTTTAAAATGTTATCTTGTAACTGTTATTGCCACCTTACTATAACATCACTTTAACCTTTGTTTTCTTTCAGTGAATTTCTAAGATTTTTAGAATAGCTAACTATAACTGTCACTTTAACGTTTGCTTTTTCAGTACATTTCTCTTTTTTTAATGTAACTTTCAATATATAAAGGTAGGCCTATTGGTTTTGCAAGGAGTGACTACATCAATATACAAAACAAGGGTTTACGAAATGGGTGGCGGGTCCCATCAGGCAACCGGAGGACTTGGGGGGGGGGGGGGCCGGATCCGAGTTGGCGTCTTTTGTCCTATGTTCTGCTGCTGTTACCATTGAGAGATGGGTCAGTGCTGCCAGATTTGCGTGCGGTGCGACAATGTTGGACGCGGTTGGCCAGGAAGGCGCGCGTCTGGATCCCGTATGTGCCCGAGATTCCGTTGAGGATGTGTGAGGTGCTACCCCATGGGGGTGACTGGAGCAAGCTGCGGTCCTGGGAGGAAGCAGGGGTCATCACACTAGGTGACCTTTACGAGGATGGCAGCCTCCTTCCTTTCAATGATCTCATGGAGCGCCATGATCTCCCGCGAGGGGACTTTCTATTTCATGCAGCCCTGGCGGCGGCTGTCAGAAAGCACTGGCGGGGAGGAATGGAGGAACCTAGCACGTCTCTCGCCTGTCAATACATATTGATGGCAGCGGGAACTTTCAAAGCGGTGACTTGTCTTTACCAGCGGATTACTCGGGACTTGCGCCAACCCCTGACAGCGTTACGACTCAAATGGGAAGCAGACTTGGGGGAGCCTATTGAGGAGAAGCCCTGGGGGGAGGTTGTCGAGAGAGCATGGAAGAGCTCTCGGAATGCGCGCTTTCAGCTGATTCAATTCTATGTTTTACATAGGGCGTACCTAACTCCCGGCAAAATCAACGACTATTTTGGGGTATCGTCCGCTTGTCCCCGTTGCACTTTGGAAGCGGCGGGGTTTCTTCACATGTTCTGGGACTGCCCACAATTAGAGGACTACTGGCGAGGGGTGACGACTACCTTGGCGACTGTGACGGAGAGGGAGATAGCCGTGGCACCAGGGTTTTGTTTGTTGCACTGGTTCCCGCACACTGCTAAGACCAAAATCACCAGCAAGTTCATTGATTTGGAGTTGGTCCTGGCAAAAAGGGAGCTTACTACCCATTGGAAGGCGCAAAAGGGGCCTACTCTTATGCGCTGGCGCTGGGAGTTCGTGAAATGGGCAGAGAGTGAAGGGAGCTGCAGACTACGCCTGGCTAAGAGCAATGGGAGCGAGAAATCAATGGAAATGGCTCGGGCGTGGGTGGCGCTCGTGGAACTGGTTAAGCACCCGATTGAAGATGGGGAGGGAGTGCCTTGTGAGATGGAGAGCGCACCGGCTGATTGAAGCAGCTAGCACTTGATGGAGGTAGAGCAGGATGGGTCCTGAGAGGGCCTGGCAAGGAATCTCCCCCAGTGTTTCCGGGCCTCTCTTGGTTGGGATCTGTGAGGCGGGGATTCTGGTGTGTGATGCAAGTGTTTTCGGCGACTGCCTGAGTATTTTACTGGACCAACGGCATGCCTGGGGGGGTGGATGGGGTGGGGGGACTCTGTTGGGGTGTTTGAAGATAGTTGGAAGTTTCCTACTTGAGTTTTTCTATTGGACTGTAACATGTGCAGAGAAGAGCTGACCTGTATGCTGAATTGCCTACGGGGGGGAGTGGGGGACCAACAGACTGCTACTGGGGGCTCCTTGATGGGAATCCTTGATTGCAGCTGGCTCTGGGAGGACCTCAGGAATGCTAATGTCTGTAATTGTAATGCATATTACCTTCCCAACTGCTTCTCTGTACTGCCCATATGACTTCTTTCGAAAATCAATAAAATTTGTTTAAAAAAAAAAAAATCAATATACAAAACAAGCCCATTGGTTTTGTCAAGAAGTCAGGACATTATTGCAATGTCTGTCAATAAATATTTAAATAAGACATTTATAGTCAAAACAGCATTAAACATGTGTTAGTCTTTTTTTACACTCCTCAACCTACATAATACAGCAATAATAAGACAAGGGGTCCCCGTATTCCCAAGCTAAAGAGCAAAAGCTCATGCTCTGGGAATGCTTATGGTTCTATAAAACCCAGGAATCATAGAGTTAATTTTTTAAGTATTTCTGGTGGGGTGCTGCACTCCCTTCAGCCCCCACCAACACATAAAAAACATGCTATCTGAAAGAGACCGTAGTTATAGATCCTTACCTTAGAATTACCCCCAGGTGTCACACTGGATCCGGAGAAATATTTTCTTAGCAGTACCCCTGCGCATCGGCATCGGTCGACTCTGCGTTAGTCGTCGGCATCGTGGTCGCCGGGATGACGTTGCGGTGTCTACTTAGACGCCGCACCTGTGCGCTGACGTCAGTTCTTTCTTTTTCCGCGCCAGCCAGGGCAGATCCAGAGAGAGCGTGCCCGTTAGTCACTTTTTGACTAAAACTTTTTCAACTTTTGTCGAATTCTTTTTCGAGTCCTTCGACTCCTGGTGCACGTAGGGGATGTCCCATCGACGGACCGGCTTCAAGCCTTGTGACTCCTGTCACAAGCTGATGTCTGTCATGGATCCGAACCTCGTGTGCCTCTGGTGCCTGGAGCGCGACCACGACCCGAAGTTGTGCTCCGACTGTCGGGCCATGAACCCGAAGTCTTTGTGGGAGCGGTCCCGAAAGCTTCTGAGGCCCGGCAGTCGGCTCCACCCCGCTCGAGGTCGCAGAGCCATCACCACTCGTCATCGAAGTCTTCGCACTCCTCGGGTAAGTCAAAGCACAAGAAGAAGGCGAAGAAGCATCGTCGCTCTTCGCCTTCTCCCCGTCCGTCGCGGTTACCGGAGCGTCAACGCTCTCCGGCTCCGCCTTTGTAGCCTGCTTCTGGTATGACTCTGCGCTTCCCTCACTTTCCGGGAGCCGGAGCGTCCCCTGCCCAGCTTCGAGCTTTCTACGAAGCGCTGCATAGCATCTTTGGGCATCCCGACTCCGCCGACGCGCCTTTGGGCCCCGCGGACTCGGGGCCTGATCCGGATCGGTGCTGGTCGACCTCACGGTACCTTCCCCGGCGCCGATTCCAGTGGCGATGCCCCCAACGCCGGTTGCTCCCCCAACCGGCGTCGACCCCAGCCTCACCCCTGACTTGGACATGGAGCCGGACCGGCGTCGACTGATGCCGGTACCGGCGCCAACTGGTACTTTTGTACCTCTGTTCTTTCCTGGCGTACCCTACCGCCCTGACTGGCAGCCAGAGGAGGGTGAGGAGGACTGGGAGGGGTCTGGTAACCCTCTAGCAGACCAACTTGAGGAGCCGGACTGGCGAGAGGAGTTGGGTGAGGCCAGTGGTCTGGATACCTCACCAGACCTTGGTATGCTTTCTCCCCCTACCGTGGCTATGGAGGAGGGGGCCTCCTATGCTGTAGTGTTGCGTCGGGCGGCTGAGGCCTTGGGCCTTGAGCTTCCTACGGTGGCTGTCAGGACTAACCTCCTGACTGAGGTGCTTCAGCAGGCAGCGGCCTCTTCGGAGCCCCTACTGCCTTTCAATAAGGCCCTCACTGACATCCTTCTGGGCACTTGGTCCAAGCCCAGCACAGCGGCTCCTGTGGATAGGATGATTGCCTGACGCCACCGCCTGGCCCCGGGCGACCCACTTTTCCTCTCCCAACACCCTACCCCCGAGAGCTTGGTGCTCCAAGCCTCGACATCAAAAAGCGCGTTCCCTACTGCTCCCCCAGACAGGGAATCCAAGAATCTGGACCATCTTGGGAAGAAGATGTTTTTTCCACCAGCTTAGGACTGCGGTCGGTGAACACTGCATGTCTCTTGGGCCGTTACACACACTCTGTGTGGGACACGGTTGCACAAGTGCTGCCACAGTGCCCGGAGGAGGCCCGGGCCGTGCTCACCCGCGCTGTTGCAGAGGGTCGAGACGCAGCAAAGTTGGCCATCAGGTGTGGACTGGATACCACTGACTCGCTGGGTAGAACGATTTCTATGTCAGTAGCCCTGAGGCGCTATGCCTGGCTGAGGTCCACTGGCTTCTCTGAGGTTGTTCAATCGACCCTTTTGGACATGCCCTTTGATGACCGTCGCCTGTTTGGCGACAAGGCGGACAATGCGCTCAAGCACTTCAAGGACTCTAGGGCTACAGCTAGATCCTTGGGCCTTTCTGCTACCTCTCCCCCATGCCGTTTGCCTTTCGCCCCTTTCGTGGCTGCGGAAGGGGTGCCCCACCACGCTCTACCCAGAGCCACAGGCCTGCGCAAGCTACCCAGCCTCCTCACGGCCGAGGACGTGGGACCCAACATCGTGGGTCTGGGGGCCAGCGGGCGGGCCAGTCCACCAATGCCCCCATGCAGCAGCCTCCAAACCTTCCTAGTCTGACTTTTCAGGCCCACCACTTGCCAGTGGGTGTCAGGATCCGACATTACCTCCTCCACTGGCTCAACATCACGTCGGACTGGTGGGTTTTGCAGATAGTCAAAAGGGGCTACTCCCTCCCCTTCGAGACTACCCATCCCTCCATGCCACCTACACCCCATCGCATGTCGGAGGATCATTTGGCCCTCCTCCGCCAGGAAGTTACGGCTCTCTTGGCCAAGGGAGCTATAGAACGCGTCCCTGTGCCAGAAGTAGGCCCTTGTTGCTACTCCCACTACTTCCTGGTGCCCAAGAAGGACAAAGGCCTGCGTCCTATCTTAGACCTCAGGGATGTCAACTGCTTCCTCCAGAAGGAGAAGTTCAAGATGTTAACTTTGGCTCAGGTCTTGTCTGCCCTCGACCCTGGAGACTGGATGGTAGCGTTGGACTTGGAGGACACTTACTTTCACATCCCCGTCTTGCCTGCCCATCGGCGTTACCTATGGTTCACAGTGGGCCACAAGCATTTTCAGTTCACCGTGCTCCCTTTTGACCTTAACAGTGCCCCTCGGGCGTTCACGAAAGTGATGGTGGTGGTCGCAGCTCATCTGCGCAGATCAGGGGTTCCAGTCTTCCCCTATCTCGACGACTGGCTTTTGAATGTGGGCTCACCCCAGGCTGTCGTTTCCCACCTCCAGACTATGGCAGACCTCCTGCATTTGCTGGGGTTCACTATCAACGTGCCGAAGTCGCACCTTATTCCCTCTCAGAAGCTTCTTTTCATCGGGGCGGTTCTGGTCACAGTACAGTTTCTGGTCTATCCTCCTGAGCAGCGAGTCCGGGATATTCGGGCTGTGATAACGATGTTTCAGCCTCTATCGGTGAGAATGACCCTGAGGCGGCTGGGCCTCATGGCCTCCTGCATCCTGCTGGTAGATCATGCCAGATGGCATATGCGGGCTCTGCAGTGGGACCTGAAGTTCCAGTGGGCGCAGCATCAGGGAAATCGTCCAGATCTCGGAGGGAACTGCAAGTCAGTTGCAGTGGTGGCTCACGAACCAGGATTGGGTCAGCGGCAGATCCCTCTCCCTTCCCCAACCAGAGTTCACAGTAGTGACGGATGCGTCACTTCTGGGATGAGGCGGCCACATGGGGGAGGCGGAGATCAGAGGCCTCTGGTCTCCGGCATTCCTTCCCTCTGTCAAAGGAAGAGTAGTGCAGGTGTTCACGGACAACACTACTGCCATGTGGTACTGCAACAAACAGGGCGGAGTAGAGTCGTGTACCCTATGTCAAGAGGCTCTTCGCCTTTGGACATGGCTGGAACATCAGGGCGTATCCCTGGTGGTTCAACACCTGGCAGGTTCCCTGAACGCCAGGGCGGACGAACTGAGCCGCCGGTGCATGATGGATCACAAATGGCGTCTTTACTCGGGGGTGGTGCAAGGTCTCTTTCAGCAGTGGGGAGAGCCCTGGTTAGATCTATTGGCCACCGAAGAGAACGCGCAATGTCAGCAGTTCTGCGCGTTGGAGTTTCCAAGGCGGCACTCGCTCGGCCACGCCTTTCGTCGCGAGTGGAATTGCGGCCTCCTGTACGCCTTTCCGCCTGTACCACTTCTACCCAGAGTGCTGAAGAAGATCAAGCGCGACTGGGCCCAAGTCATTCTTGTGGCTCCGGACTGGGCACGAAGAGTCTGGTACCCCGAGCTCTTGAGCATGGCCATCGATCCTCCGATCAGACTGCCTCTTCGGGAGTATCTTCTGTCGCAGCAGCAGGGGACGGTCCTCCACCCGAACCTGTCCAGTCTCCACCCCCTTGCGTGGAGATTGAGCGGCGACAGTTGGCAGCTTTCGACCTTCCTCCCAAAGTCTGTAATGTCATCTTGGCAGCCAGGCGTCCCTCCCCTAAAATGGTATACGCCTGTAGATGGAACACATTTGTGACATGGTGCATAGTAAAGGCTGTGGATCCCCTTTCTGACCCTCTTTCTGAGGTTCTCATCTTCATTCTTTC
Organism: Calotriton arnoldi; assembly: GCA_963921515.1. Lineage (NCBI taxonomy): Eukaryota > Metazoa > Chordata > Amphibia > Caudata > Salamandridae > Calotriton > Calotriton arnoldi. The sequence continues at coordinate 164,379 of CAWUFW010013956.1, forward strand.
TTCAGCCCAGCAGGGCTCTGCTCTGGGCACTCTGAAAGGCTATCTATCAGCCATTTCGGCCTTTCTTCGCCTTCCTGATCAGCCTTTTCTTTTCAAGTCCCCGATTGTGAACACGTTTTTGAAGGGCATTACTCATCTCTTTCCTCCTTCTCCTTTCGTAATGCCCCAGTGGGACTTGAACCTTGTGCTCACTTAACTTATGTGTGCGCCCTTTGAGCCACTACATAATTGTCCTCTTCGTCTCCTCACTTTAAAGACTGCTTTCTTGCTTGCCATCACCTCTGCTCTCAGGGTGAGTGAGTTTTAAGCCTTATCTTCCAGGCCTCCCTTTCTTGCTGTCCATCCGGACAAAGTAGTCCTCCGTACTAGGCCTTCTTTTCTGCCCAAAGTGGTTACCTCTTTCCACATAGGTCAGACCATCACATTGCCCACCTTCTTCCCTCCTCCGCACCCTTTCAAAGAGGAGGAGAGACTCTACTGTCGGGATCCAAAACTTGCAATGTCTTTCTACCTTGACCGCACTAAAGACTTTTGGGTGAATGATCAACTCTTTGTGGGTTATGTGGGCGCCAAGAAAGGTCGGGCAGTGCACAAGCGTACCATCTCTCGATGGGTTGCCCTATGCATTAAGATCTGTTATTCTTTGGCTAAAAAGGAACCTCCAGAAGGACTGCGTGCCCACTCTACCAGGGCGACGGCAGCTACTACTGCTTTGGGACGTGGAGTTCCGCCGGTTGACATCTGCGCGGCAGCCACGTGGGCATCCCTGCATATGTTCATAAAACATTACTGGACAGCCAAGTCCGGAGAGACGGCTTTTTCGGCTCTTCTGTTCTCCAGGACTTCCTTGTGTGAACTTGGTTCGCAGACCCACCTCCGGGGTTGGTATTGCTGGGGTATCTATTCTTAGGTAAGGAATCTATAACTACGGTCTCTTTCAGATGAACAAGTTACTTACCTTTGGTAACGATGTATCTGTAAGAGACATTAGTAGTTATGGATTCCTTACCGCCCCACCCAGCCTCCCCATTCTGTGAACTGACTTCTAGGGATAGGGACTCCCTTACAGGGCCCTAGTATGTGCACCTGTGGTCAGTGTCTTGCATGGCTCTGTGCTTCTGGCATGGAAAGTCATGTCAGAACTGACGTCCGTGCGCAGGGGTGGCGTCTAAGTAGACACCGCGACTTCATCCCGTCGACCACAACGCAGACGACGAACGCGGAGTCGACCGACGCCACCTACCGACGCGCAGGGGTACTCCTAAGAAAGTTTTTCTTCGGATCCAGTCTGACGCCTGGGGGTAATTCTAAGGTAAGGAATCTATAACTACCAATGTCTCTCACAGATACATCGTTACCGAAGGTAAGTAACTTGTTCTGTGGTGTCCCTGCCCAGATAGTTGTACAACAAAACAAGGACACCCTGTCTGCCCAGAGGACCAGGTAAACGTGTTAAAATACAAGATCTGTCCCATGGGACTTATTTGACAAAGTACCCCTTGTATGCTTTAGGGGTAACCAACGTGATTGAATCATTCAATCCTTACTGCTTACTGAATAATGTCAAATGTAATAGTACTGAGTGCAGGACACTTTTCTCTTTGTTTCCAGAATTCCTTAACTTGCCTTATTACGAACAAGGTGCAATATATACTGTGTTATGATAGTGCAGATGATGCAATGCTCAAATAATGAACATATATGCAAATAACACATACAACAAGACACTGTTTGGGGAATGTGGTTCCTGGGGCCTTCATGTGCCTTGGGGAGAGGAGCATCATCCCCATGTTCTAGGAGTTTCTTTAGTTTCTATTGGACTTCTAACCCTAGTGTTAGCATACGCATAGATTAGGCACAATTGCATTGCACTAGATCTCTCCTCATGTAGCGTATTTTGTAGATCAGTCCAACAGTTCGTACCCAAAATGTGATTATTTTAGTAACAGTCAATGTTCTTGCTACAGAACACAGTCCGCCCATCTAGCACAGTCTTTTACAGTTTGAGACCCATTACCTGTTCAAGTTGCCTGCTGATGGGCATTCCCTGGCTGGCATTTTCAGTTGTGGCAATGCTGATATGGGACCGCAGTGTCCGCTTCAGTTGGGACTTGGCCCGTGGCCAGTGAGCAGCATGGCAAGTCTGTTTGGAGACATCCATCTTGGCACATGCGGCCTCCGGGCCGAAATCCCATGGATGTGGGCAGTTCTAGCATTCAAACGGGGATCACATGCTGTGCTAGTTTGGCAGGTGCAGCCTCTGGGCCGGGATCTGTCTTCAGCTTCTACGGTTATGCAGCTCCTCCACTGGATTAGCCTGGAGTTGGGCATTGCAAGTGTGCAGAACATCATATGGTTGCTTCTTGGACTTGATTTCTGTATGTGATCCGCTGTAGGGGTAGGGATGGGAGACCACTCGCAATATCGGTTGGCTTTGAATTTGCTCCCAAGAGCAGTTAGCAACTTCTAGGTGTTCCGCATGCCGCAAACACACCAGGCTTTGACTACTAGACAGCCTCTTATCCTGAAGAGCCAGGCACTCACCTTTCATCTCTGAGCAGGCTGGCAGACTTCCAGGTGCTAGGCATACCTTTAGCTTCTCCAGTAATTTGTACAGAATACTAACTGTCCCTTCAGCTTCAGAAGACCTGCGGTCATACAGATACTAGGACTGGTCACACAGCCATCCTTTGAGTAATCTTTAGAGCTCACCCATCCTTGGTAATGAAAAACTTAGAACTGAACAAAGTCGGGCGGTTCTGATCCCACCGTTGTACACATTTTCCAGACAGGAAATGTTGATCCACTCCCTAAGGAGTCAGAACTGGTTTGGAGTGGTTCTCATGCAAATGTCATTATCTAGCTGTTCCTCAGACACAGCCTTTGTTCATGTTAATGGCTCAGCAGAAAATAATGGTGCTGCTCAAAGCAGAAGTGAGAGCACAATGAAGCCTGAGGCCTCTGCAGAAGGCTTTCATCAGCCTTCCTGTAGTAACTACTAGGGACTGACAAAAAAGCAGGCCCTACCTAGAAACGTCCTCACCTTAAACAACAGAAACTGCAGCCTACACCCCCCTAACCATCTACCAGATTAAAGAACTAATCCACAGTCTTTTGCTAGCAAGGCCCACATTGATTTTCGAAATGCAGCCATGTCGCCATCCTCCCTCATTTCATTGTCTGGCAGTCCAGCCACAGCCACCTCAAATCATTTTGAATAAAGTCTGCCCGCATAACAGCATATTGATAATAACTGGTAAAACTCTGAATGGACCAACAACGTTTATGACCATTTTATGCTGAATTCATTCAGAATGTAGTATCGAACATGTGGCATTACTAGTCTTAATTGTATCCCATGTTGTCCATTCCTGGCGTAATTTTCTCTTTGACATAGTCATTCCTAGATGCTATTTGAGTACAGTTCCCATTCAAGATACAGATACAAGCAGAGGTGGTAGAAACATATCCCCCTTACAATCGCATCCTCAATTGACAACTCTTCTGGTTGTTTAACTTTAAGTTGCAACTCACGAAATACCTTGCCCAAAGCTTAAAATACTGTGAAAAGCATCAACATTTGCCAGACTCGGTCAAATTACTGTCCAACACACAACCCATGACACTGCATGAAGCACACTTATCTTCCATGGTGAGGGTGGCATTAGACAGTTTTCACTGACCCTTACCACCAGCCTTTTCCTGGCGGTGACAGGCAGTGAAAACGAACCTCTATATTCCGCCCATCTTAATTGGAAGGGCGGATATACATGTAAACCGCCGACGGCTGTGACTCTGTTGGAGGTGTGTAACCATGGTGTAGATGGAGTAGTCTCCAAAGTGCATACACCAAAGGTCTGCTTGCATCTTAATTTGGCGGGTGGACCATTATATGGGCGGTAAGCATACTCCATCGCCGTTACAGGAAGTTCTTTCTTTATCCCTTTGTCGCTGTTTTTCCATCTTTCGTTTCCTCCTTCTTACCTCCATTTATGTTTTTTTCTCTCTTGCTCTAGGTCACACTTTCAGGAGGAAAGGTAAGTGCCAGTACCCAAAAAATGAATGCCTGTGCCCCTCACCAGCAACCTCTGGCTCAAATTAAGCACTGCCCACAACAGAAACCGATTATTACAGCACATCCCAATCTTGGAAGGGTAATCACGGTACAAACGCCGATGAATAGGGAAAAGTTTTATGGCACAGTTCCTGGAGCAAAAGGAACAAATGATGGACGGAATGCTGAACAATGCAAACATTCAACTTCAGTCATAAAGATCTGGGTTTAATTCATCGTTCTTTTGCTCACCACGCCACCCCAGTTTGGATAAACGCATATGCAAAGCAGTCTTGACCCTGCTCCTCATGGTAACAGTCCAGCCCGAACTGGCAAACCAGGTCCTCCCTAGACAGAAACAAGCAGCCTGGGACCGGTTCCGGAGCATCACCCCTCATCAGCCAGGCTAGCTTGAATCCAGTGGCGCAGTGAGCACGGGACCCACGTCTGGGCATACCCTTCCCACTTAGGGCATCAAAAGCAAAAGGAACAAATGATGGAGGGAATACTGAACAATGCAAACATTCACCCCCAGTCACAAAGATCTGGGTTTAATCCATCGTTCTTTCACTCACCACACCACCCCTGTTAGGACCCAGCCATATGCAAATCAGTCTTGACCCTGCTCCTCATGGGAACAGTCCAGCTCGAACTGCCAAGCCATGTTCTCCCTGGACCGGAAACAAGCATCCTGGGATCGGTTTCGAGGCATCACCCCTCATCAGCCAGGCTAGCTTGAATCCAGTGGTGCATTGAGCACGGGACCCACGTCTGGGCATACCCTTCCCACTTAGGGCGACAAAAGCAAAAGGAACAAATGAATGAGGGAAGGCTGAACAATGCAATCCTCCACCCCAATTCACAAAGATCTGGGTTTAATCCATAGTTCTTTTGCTCACCATGCCACCCCAGTTTGGACCCAGCCATATGCAAATCAGTCTTGACCCTGCTCCTCATGCAAACAGTCCAGCTTGAACTGCCAAGCCAGGTCCTCCCTGGACCGGAAACAAGTATCCTGGGACCGGTTTTGGGGCATCACCCCATATCAGCCAGGCTAGTTTGAATCCAGTAGCGCCCTGAGCATAGGACCCACGTTTGGGAATACCCTTTCCAATTAGGGCGACAACTTCCTAGAGTGCACACACTTTGGTGGGATGCCCATGCCTTTCAAGGGTATAAGCATAAAATGTATGATATCTCGTTAAACTCAGGTCATCATTATAATTCTTCCTACGCTGGTGGTAACGAAATGTTGCAGGTGCCTATTTTTTAATGCAGCCAATCAAGGTTGGCATTTTTCCACAGCGCAGGGGAAATGGGTGAGTTGATTAAAGTTCACATGTAGGGATTTCGAATGATGATATATAAACCACCTCACAACAGATTTATATTCGATTTGCAACTGTGAGATCAGCAGAGCTTTCTGGTAATTTCCAGCCAGGAGATGAGACTGAAGGATCCTCAGGGTCTCATGAAGGCAGCTAACTGTTGGTTAGGTAGTATAACATAACATTGATCAGGGTTCAAAGGACCCCTCATGCCTCTGGGCCCCAGTGCCACTGCAGCTGCTGCACCACAGGTATTTATACCCCTGTCTTTCCCCAGGATGTTTCTTTCCTGCACAGCTAAAAAAGGACTCCAGGCAGCTGTGCTAACAACTCCTTAGGAAACTCTTCTCTGCCGGGTAAAGCCCAGCAATGGGACATTCTTTTCTCCGAGCAGTCCTACGGTAGTCCTTGCATGACCCAAGCTCAGTGCCCAGCCTCCTAGGAAGCTAGCAATCAGCAGATTGTGGACTTGGAACATATTAAATAATTGACTCTTCTCGTGCACAGCCCTGCCTTGGCCTAGTGAGAATTCTGTAACACTGCTTTGGGCCAGCCAGCTAGAATTTATACACAGAGCTGACCAGTCAGTTCCTGTGAATGTCCTAAAATTTGGATGACTTCTCCAATGAGCTCCTGCATGTCACTGCATGATTAGGGGATGTCTGAGTGGTGGTTAACAGGAACTCCTCCTGCATTGGGTCCAGCTGACTTAGGTATAGATGAATATTGGACTTAGACAGCCAAGTCAAATTAACTGTGACAAGGATGAGGCAGGAATAGAGGGCAGAAGAAAGAAAACTGTAGTAGGATGAAGACAATGCATATTCAAAGGGGGAGAATCTGGTACCCTGCAACCACAGGACACTATAGCCTGCTACAGTAAAACACTGGGAAAGGAATGTTCAGTGCAGTCTGGAATATTAACGATGGTCAAGGCTTTCCACCATTTTGTATTGCAATGGCATACACACAAGGAAAGTCAATCAGTCAGTCAATCAGTGGCGACCAGGCACCTAGCTTGCCACTTGCCAGTGGCCTCCAGTTGGTGCTTGTTCCAGCCTGATCCAGTTGCTGCGTTTTGACCAAATGACACCGCCACTGCCTGGGTTTTCCAATCTGGGTTTTCCTGCCCGAGTTTTCCCGCTCATCGTTCTTCCCATCAACTGAAGCCCTGCCCACCCCAGGACGTACTTAATGCAGGCCACAGTGCAAAGGCAAGCCCATCTGCGTCCATCCATGTCTATACCGTGCCCAGCGCCAGGATCCCTGGCCCCACGACATTCAACGCAACACTACAACCACAGCTGCAGTCAACACCGGAGCCAACAAATGCTGCCACTACTCTTCCGCCATCCTCCGTGACCTCAACAACACACCTCAGATGCTGATATCACCACCTCCAAACAACTGACACACCACCACCCTGCACCAACTGCCCGCCATGCTCCTCAACTTCCGATCCCTCAGGAAACACTCCACTGAAATTTGTGACCTCCTCAACAGCAACACACTTGACCTTTTCTTCCAGACCGAAACATGGCTTAACCCAGCCTCCAACCCGGACATCACCTCAGCAATCCCATCCGACTACAAAATCATACATCAGGACCAAACCCACAAACCAGGCGGAGGACTCGTGATCATCTATGAAAACACAATTGACTGCACCACCTCCACGGACTTGGACACCAACCTCATGGAACACCTCCACTTCAAAATACGAATTGACTACAATGCCATCCTTAAGGGAACCCTCGCCTACCATCCCCCTGGGGCCCAAGCTGAATTCTGCAACCACAGACTTCATCGCTCCCCTGTCCCTTAGATCAACCAACTACATCCTCCTCGGGTACCTCAATTTACACCTGGAAGACATCACAAACCCTAACTCCACCACCCTCCTTGACAGCCTCAGCAAACTCTGACTCACCCAGCTCATTTAAAGACCAACCCACACAGCAGGCCATACCCTCAACCTTATTTTCTCATCCAACAACAGGATCTCCACCATCCACACAACCCCGCTCACATGGTCTGACCACTACATCATACATTTCAAGATACCCTCCCACCAAGCCTCCCCACCAGAAAAACCCAAAGCATCAACAAGACATTTGGGCAAAATATCTAAAGAAAACTGGACCAAGACCCTACAGGATCGCCCACCTAACCACACCAGCAACCTCAATGTCGACACCAAGCTCTTCAATCAGTGGCTCACTGACTGCGCCAACCACACCGCTCCCACCAGAAACAAGACCTACAAAAACAACAAATGACCTAGTTGGTACACGAACGACCTCAGAGAGACCAAGCGCCACTGCAAACAACTTGAGAAAAAATGGAGACTCAACAAAAACACAACCGTAAGATCCACATACAAAGCCACCCTTAACCTCTACCACCAACAACATACGTGACACAACGCCCTAACTCTCAGACTCTAAGCCAGCTCCAACAACAGCAAAGAACTTTTTATCATTGTCAAGGACTTCTCCAATCCCTCAGCTGCCAACAACATCATCATCCCATCAGAGGCACTCTGCAACAACCTCTCAAACTTCTTTGAACAGAAGATTGCCAAGATCTACAACAAATTTTGACCCACAGGATACTGATATGAACTCCCCCAACCAACTGGACACCTCCTTCATCGCCTCTCAGACCCATCCCCCACTTCATATACAACCTTGGAAGAACCATAATTTCCCCCACGCTCACGGCGGTCATCAAAACCTCCATAATCACCTCCACCTGCTCATCTTGCTGGAAAAATGTAGAAGTCAATGCCCTATTGAAGAAACCAACAGAGGATCCCAACACCCTCAGCAGCTACAGATCCATCTTGCTCCTGCCTTTTCCAGCTAAAGTCATGGAGAAAGCCATCACTACCCAACTCACAGACCACCTAGCACTCCTTCAACTCCTAGACAGCTCCTAATGAGGCTTTCGCACCAACCACACCACAGAGACAGCCCTCATTGCGGCCACCGATGACATCAGAAGCAATGTCGACTGAGGAGAAACGGCCGCACTCATCCTTCTAGACCTCTCCACAGCTTTTGATATGGTTTCCCATTAGTCACTCATCAGAAAACCCAAGCACTTGGGTATCTGCAGACCGGCTGCCAATTGGATATCCTCCTTTCTAACTGATAGAACTCAATGAGTAAGACTTCAGTTAGAACCCAAGAAACTCATCTGCAGAGTACCTCGAGGATCGTCACGCAGCCCAACACTCTTCAACGTCTACTTGGCGCCTCTCACAGACATCTTTAGAGACCATAGCATCAACATAGTATCGTACGCCAATGACACATAGCTCGTTCTTTCCCTTACCGACTCAACCAGCACCGACAAAGCAAACTTCGCCAACTGCATGAGCAACGTCGCTGCTTGGATGAAAAACAACTTCCTCCAGCTCAACACAGACTAAACCGAAGTCCTAATCTTCAGCACCAACCACTCCCCAGGACACCTCTCGTGGCCCTCCAAACTTGGCCCCCCCATGCAAACCATGCCAAGAACCTCGGGATCATCCTGGACTCCACTCTCTGCATGAGCAGACAGATATACGCTGTCTCCTCATCATGCTTCCATATCCTGTGACTGCTGCGCAAGATTGTCACACAGGCTCTTATCACAAGTAGACTTGATTATGGAAACGCCCTCTACTCAGAATCCCTGCCCAAGTCCTAGGCCGACCCCAAACCACCTAGAACGCTGCCACCAGACTCATTCTGAACATCCCGCAAAATAACCACATCTCTCCACACCTCAACAATCTCCACTGGCTCCCAGTCCAGGAAAGATGTAAGTTCAAGCTACTCACCCACGCCTAAAAAACTCTCCACATCACCAATCCAGCTTACCTCAACCACTGCCTCAACTTCTACCAACCCACCAGATGACTTTGATCTGCGTCCTAGGCAAGAGCACACCTCCCTCGCATCAAGAAGACCAGAAGTTGAGGATGCTGCTTCTCATACCTCGTAGCCAAGACATGAAATGACCTCTCAAAACACCTCAGAAATCCCCCTCCCTCATGGACTTCCAAAGGAACCTCAAGACATGGCTCTTCCAGATGAAACAAGCATGATCTCTTCCTCCCCCTTCAAGCATGCCCTACTCTGCGCCTGGATACCCTCACAGGTGATTTGCCGCGCTCTACAAATTCACAATAAATAGCTTTATTCGAACATTAAATCTGATCATAAAAGCAAATACATGAAATCACTGTACATTTTAAAACTATTAAAACAATACATTAAAATCCCAGCCTTTTTACATTATAGATACCGAAGGTCATGTGAGTCCTAACACGCAGGGCCCTTTCAAGAAATGAGCTAACACTAAAACAAATCAATGGGTAGCTCAGTGACTGTAAATGCCATAGGGTGGTTCTGCATGTGGTTATCCCAGAACGCCTCAATACTGGGATTAGATAGCATCTTGAAAAACAAAAGTAAAATCTACAGAAAAACATGAAATGTAGCAAACTCTGTGGAGCTTTCGTTACATGGGCAAACAAGGATGGAAGAGATAGATAGATAGATAGATAGATAGATAGATAGATATCTTTATTGTTTGGTTAATCAAAACCATTACAATTAAAAAAAAAACATTGTGCATATTAGTGGACTTTTCAAAGCGCATTACAGGTGGAGGGACGATGCCCAAGTTATAAAGATTAAAATTTGACCATATTAAAATTGAAAATTAATAGGATAATTGTAAGATGTTTGCTCAGTTCACTTTACATTCGTCAAGCCCCTTCACACGGTGATAGGACTATTAAAACATAAAACGCATCCTGGATAAAAGATAGAAACCATAAGAAATACCATCTGAGTGCTTGTATGTAACTGTTAGATTTATCTGACAACTTTAGACTAAAAGCGATTCTCTATGTTAGCAAAATCGGCGTTTGCCTCGGTTATGAGGCACAAAAAACAATGCTGAGTGCCGACCGTTCCTGACATGAGTGAAGGTGTCTTGCAAAATGTAAGTAATTTACCACCATTAACGTCCATTGATGACTGAGCTTGAAGTGGGGCACTTGCTGGTAAACCAAGCTCAGGCAGAATGTTTCCTCGAGACTTGGTAGGACTCTCGGACTACTCTTTGTCAGATGAAATTCCAGATTGTTTTGTACCGTGTGACTATATGATGGTAATAAGGGTTTTTATTCCATGCACTGAGCTGCCTCTCTTGGTTCTCACACTCTGCCCCTCTACCCCTACTGCATTTGTAACTGTTTGTTTACTTGATGGAGAAACTTTGTTGTCCTACAAGAGAGCTGCAGCGACTGGCTGTTCATAAGTGTCACCACGGCGGGTCGGCAAGATCTTGTCTGGAGTGACCGTAGGACTGGCAATAGTAGTTATCGTCTCAATTGACTGACAGCGGGACAGATGCACAGGAAATGTTGAACTGTCTCTTCTGCACTGCCGCTTAGTCCACAAAGATTGTTCGGCCAGGTTTGTTTCCACGGTGGAACCTGATCTTCTGAGGAAAAAGCTCCCAGTCAGGTGAGAAGGAGACAATGCTGTATTGATGGAGATGTGTGACTTTTGAGGTACAGCTGCGGGTCCCAGTTCCCGTACGATTGTTGAACCATCCACACATGTTTTTTTCTCGCCATCTTTTTGTTTAGCAGATGACCAAGCTTGTAGTTTGGCTGATTTATTAGCCATTTTTTTCCTATAGTCCAAGGGGGAAACCTTGCACCCATCTAATATACCCTAGCCTAAATCTGGTTGAGAGGATCATGTCCTAAGTGGCAGTCACAAACTCCAAATATGGTTCTAGCCTTAGGGTGGTTTGGATTAAAGTGTAATCCTTATTATGGGTCTTATTTAGTTCTTCTGCTTCCCTTTCTTGGTGCCTCATATAAAAATCAACTGCTTCAGCTGGGATCTGTCATCCTTATGCAGCCCTTCCGGCTTGTTGGAAGGAATTCTGCCTACCCAGTAAGTGGCACATCCGCTTGACATAGGCCAGACACAGAATTTGGAGAGCCATACTGCATGATAACAGTCCTCAATTATATCTCTGTTAAGTAGGGCATAAGGATTCCTCCATACAGAGAATACAGTAGCAGTGGGGCTAAGATGATGTAGTACTCAAGGTACTCCAAGCCAAATCCTCATGCAATATGAAACTCTGGCTACAGGGAGGGAGACCTAAAAGCTTTCTACACAACCTATTTTCCTACACTTGGATGATAGAAACCTTTTTGTAGCCCAAAAATGCTTGAGCCGTAAGTTAGAACCAGAAGACATTTGCTCTTATAAACTTCTAAAAAGGGGGCAATTGTTTTTTTGCCAATAAAAAAAGCCATGTTAGAAATGAACCCTTTACAATTGAGAAATTGGATTCTAGCCCTGGATATACACGTCAACCAGGAACCCTGCGATTCAAAAGTGACCCCAAGATAAGAAAATGAGTTAACTCTTGTAATAGGTTTGCCATCTATCGTCAGAGTCCGCATTTTAACATTCTTTAGTCTGCAGAACATAACAAAGGTCTTGGTGGGGTGGTATTCACGGCCAGCTTCAAGGATGCCATAAAATCGATGTAGCCCCCTATTAACAGTATGCAGGGCTTTTGGAGTTCTAGCAAGTAACACTGCATTACCTGCATAGGTTAGGGAGGGTATAGGGATATTTTTAATCATGGGAATGGCTGCTCCCTTGGCCAACAGTGCCTCTTCTAAGCCACTAACAAACAGAGAAAAAGAATTGAGGGAAGGACGCACCTTTGGCTCACCCCCTGACCTGTTCCAAAAAATGGTGCATTCACAGCCAGGCCCATACCTGGCGGTTGCGGATAGATAGTGGTGTAGGGCCCTTAAGAACACTACAAGGCCCTCATCGATCCCTAAGCTCTCCTACTTAGCCCACAATTTGGACCTCACCACGCTATCGAAAGCTCATGAGAGGTCCATAAATGCTTTGCTACAGTGTGTTTGTTAATTATGAGATACAGTTTGGGCATTGTTCCATAGTCTTCAGCACAGCTCAAATCCTAGGACACTAGCCCAGCTCTAAACCCTAACCACTGGAGTCTAGAGGGAATGCCGTTGTCCTCCACCCAGACTAGCAGCCTGTCTAAAACTATCCTTTCTACTAACTTGACCGTGGAGTCTATGAGAGATATTGGGTGATAGCAGCTGGGGTTACTTTGAGAGCCTTTTTAAAATAAAGGAACATTATGGCCATTCTCCATGATTGAGGCAGTGCAGTTTTGCTCACCTGGTTAATAAAATTTGTGACAAGGGGGGCCCATAGTTCCATATTTGACTTGTACAGATCCATCGGGACATCATCAGGTCCAGGAGCTTTGTTCGAAGGGCTGGCGTTGATTGCCTCAACAAACTCATCTAAGGAGAAATCAATTTTCAGCAGGAATTTCGGCTGAGATTTCATGCCCTCCTCATTTGTATTCCCCGGCTCTATACATAGGAAAAATTATCTACCCATTTGTCAGGACTTATACTGGTGTCCAGTGATGACTTGCAGCCAGTAGATGGTTTACTTTTATTTACCGTGTGTCGGAACAAACTGGCATTTTTAACCTTACATGCGGTAACTACATGCGGTGGTTTACCTCTTCCATTCCCTTCGTCCCACCCCTTCCACTACCTCTTCCACTCCCTTCGTCCCACCCCTTCCACTCTCTTCGTCCCAACTACGATCTCCCTCAATTCTTCTTCTTCTAGCTCCTCTCCTTTCTCCCTTTCTCCCCCCCTTACCCCCCTATATTCCTTCAGGCCGCTCTCCCGGGAGACTCAGGTCTACCCTTTGTCCCCCCCTTCTCTTGCTCCCTCCTCTCCCACTCTTCCCCCTTCCCAATTTGATCTTCCCCCTATCTCGTCTGCTTTACCTCCGGCTTTCACTCCCCCTCCCCACCCTGCATCTTCCCAATATTCCAATGCCATCTCCCACCCCCTAATCCCCCTAATCCTACCCATCTCCCCCCTGCTTAATCCACCTTTCTTACAACCTGGTCTACCGATCAACTTTCCTTACCTTCCCCCTTCCCTCCCCCCTTCTCATCCCTTCCCGCTCTTCCCCTTCCCTCGCACCCTAAATTCTTCTCTTACACCTCCCATCTCTCTTCAACCTCCCCTTCCTCCTCTTATACTTCACAACCCTGTCTCCCCTCTCGGTAACTCCGCCCTCTTCCCTCCCTCTGACCTTGCAGTCCCATACTCCTCCCCCAACTACCATCTAGCCCAATCCCCCCCACTCTGCCTGGTGCCTGTCCCCCTACATTCACCCTTCATAGCCTACGGTACCTGTCCAGCACCCTCTCCTCTCTTCTTCCCATTCCTCTGGCCTCCCTTTGACCCCCCTCCCTCCCTGTATAGCCCCTTCCCCTCTCATCTCCCCATACCTATGGCCTTCCTTTGACCCCTCTCCTTCCACTCCCTGTACAGCCCATTCTCCTCTCATCTTCCCGTATCTCCAGCCTTCCGTTGACCCCCCTCCTTCCCCCCTCCACCTCCCGCCCTCCCTCTCTACTCCTCAACTGTCCCCTCCTACTTATGATCTCTACTCTTCCCCTCTGCTCAACACTAGTAAAAATATCTCTGTAACACCATCCACTCCTTTCTACCACCATCTTTCCCCACCCTCTACCCTTGCACCCCAACTGTCTCCTCCTACTTATGATCTCTACTCTTCCCCTCTGCTCAACACTAGTAAAAGTATCACTGTGACACCATCCACTCCTTTCTACCACCATCTTTCCCCACCCTCTACCCTTGCACCCCAATATCCCCCCCCGTTCCCCCACCTCTCCCTGCCCTCCCTCGCCTACTACACTCCCTCCCTTAACCATCGAGCCACCCAACATTCCATGCCCAGCCCTCCTCTCCCTGGAAAACAAACTTGATTCTCTCATCTCTTCCATTTCCCAGCTTGAAGTGTCCATCTCACTTTTAAGTACTAAGATATCCCCCTTCCCTAACAACCTCCCGAGGAGTTCCTTGCTCCCGCGCCCCAATAAAGCCAACCACAGTCTGTCCTCCTCAGACACCGCCAACTTACTGGCTAGCTACAAGACTAACAACGTCAATCCCCCTCCACTTTCCTCTCCTAATAATTCTACTCAATTGACTATTCAGACCATCTCTTCTGTCAGAACTAACCAGCCTTCTTCTTCCCTGGCACCCTCATACAAGAATCTTATCCTTATAGCCCTTAACAGCCCAAACACCCCCACCACCAAAACAGTTGCGTCAGAGCTGCATTGTTTGCTCCACAACTGCAGATCGGCAATCAAACACAAACTGGAAATTTCTGACACTATCACCCACTACAATCTTGACATGCTCTTCCTCACTGAGACCTGGTTTAATGACTCCTCTCACACTTTGTTTGATCTTCTGATACCTACCGACTACTCTATCCTCAGAAACGACAGAACGGACAAAATTGGGGGAGGTGTCGCTATCATCTTCAGAAACTCCCTACAAATTAAAGCCTTTCCTACCATCTTCTTCCGTACATTCGAATGCCTATCCCTAGAACTTCAAGTACATCACGGCTCACCCTTCAGGTTCCATGCCATCTACCACCAGCCCGGTAATTGCTCTTCCTTTTTGGAGGAACTCACCGACTTCATCAGTGACCAATATTCTCAAAGTGACAGACAGATCTTCCTAGGTGACTTCAATCTCCACTGGGGCTCTTTGGAAGACTCGGCTGCCAACAAGCTTGCCACCTTTCTCTCAGCCAATGATCTTTTCCTACACTGCTCGGAAATTACACACTCTAAGGGCTCAATTCTGGACCTTGTTATATCTAAAGCAGACCTGCTTACTATTGCTCCCCCTATCCATGTAGACTGGTCAGACCACTTCCTCATTCCCTTCCGTTTTCACCTATTGCACGTTATAACTCTCGGTCAACCTAAAAGGGCTTCTACCTGGTTCCTTAACACTAAAAACATTGATCTTGACACTCTGTGTGATTCTGCAATGCATTCACTTCCTAGACTAGACCCTAACGTGGATGTCAACGATCTCACCTCCCATTGCCTCTCAGTCCTAGCAGTTGAAATCGATAATGTCGCTCCACTCCAAAGCAAAAGGAAAAGACCCACCCCCTCAGCACCCTGGTTCAATAAAGCTCTCTATGATGAAAGGAAGAACCTTAGAATCTTGGAGAAACATTGGAGACAATCTCCATCCACCTCCAATCTCTCTCATTTACACTCAGCAAGATCCAAATACCACAAGCACATCTTCCATGAAAAAGCTTCTCATTTCAGATCCCTCCTCGACTCAGCTAAAAACAGACCCAAAAAACTTTTTGACCTCATCAAAAACCCAAACTGCTCTCCCCAAACCATCAAGCCTGAGGATTCTTCAAAGAAAGCAGCAGAATTCGCTATATTCTTTGATGAAAAGGTCAAATCACTGGTGGATCAGGTCTCCCACCCCACCCCCATTGAGGAGCGGAAATCCTTAGTCTCTTGGCAGAACTTTGCCGCCATCTCGGAAGATGACCTCCTCAAATGCATCCTCGAAACCAAACCCTCCAATAATTCTTCTGACCCCATCCCTAGTGTCATCGCCATTTATTTCTACACCAATACTCTCTCTTACTGGACCAGGCTAGTTAATCTCTTCCTCAGTCAAGGCTCCCTCCCTTCTGCCCTCAAAACAGGACAGGTTACCCCTCTTCTAAAAAAACCCTCAGCAGATGCGAACGACCTCAACAACTTCCACCCCATCACCAACCTCCCTTTTCTTTCGAAAATCACCGAAAAATGTGTGGCGAAACAACTTTCCCTACATATTATGGACAATAATCTCCTTGATGTGTTCCAGTCTGGCTTCATTCAAAATTGCAGCACTGAAACAGCCCTGTTGCAAGGGATTGATGATGCGCTGCGCATACTCGATTCTGGGGAATCGTGCCTTCTGATTCTTCTTGACCTCTCTGCAGCCTTTGACACTGTTAATCACAACACCCTCCTTAACACTCTTCAACAGAGAATGGGCGTGGAAGGCACAGTGCTTAAATGGTTTGCCTCATTCCTCTCGGACAGATCCCAAATGATCAAGATAGCAAACAGTCTTTCATCTCCATTGGCGGTAGGTCAAGGCGTCCCTCAAGGTTCTATCCTTGCACCCACTTTGTTTAATCTCTATCTGGAACCATTAGGGAACCTCCTAAGTAAAGCTGGGATCCACTACCATCTCTATGCGGATGACACTCAAATCTACCTCAAGGTGTCTTCCGCACACGATCTCTCACTTCTCAACTCTACTCTCAACTCTATTCACAACTGGATGTTAGTTCACCAACTCATTCTCAATCCCTCCAAAACGGAATTCCTCCTCCTATCTACCTCTCTCTCCCCTCCTCCTGTTCAATCCTGGATGGATCAGCTGAATTTATTCAACAATAAACCCTTCATTGTCGACAGCGCTAAATCCCTAGGTGTCATACTTGACAAAAGACTCAACCTAATCTCCCACATCAACTCCATTGCTAAGAACGCACGTTACCAGCTGCGCCTTCTGTGGGGGATTCGTCGGTTCTTCCCGGAGAAAGACCTAAAAGCCTTGGTCCAATCGCTAGTTCTCTCTAGACTGGATTACTGCAATTCTCTTCTGACTGGCCTACCCAAATCTCACCTCTCCCCCTCAAATCCGTCCTACATTCAGCAGCTCGCTTTATTTCAGGGTCCAAACGTAGTGACCACATCACTCCTATCCTGTCTTCTCTTCGATGGCTTCCCATCGAGGCAAGATCTATTTACAAAACTGCCTGCATCACCCACAAAGCCTTGCACACTTCCTCCCCTCGTTACCTGGCGAATAAACTGAAAATGTCTGGAGGCTCGAGACCTTCTCGGAATGCGGAAAAGTTTCTGCTTGAGCCCCCCTCCTTCAAAAGGGAAAGATCAATGGCTTAATCGTTCTCAGGTAATGCGGTGAGAATCTGGAACTCGCTTCCTCCATTGCTCTGTGCCACCACCTCTATCCGGATCTTCAAAGCTGACCTCAAATCTCTTCTCTTCCAAAGACACTTTCAGAACTAATACCTTCATTCTCTGACCCTTCTAGGAAGTTCGTTCATCATTGTAAATTTGTAATATTTTCTTGTACATTCCTTACCCTTGCTTGATGTGTTTGATATTGTGTTCTTGCCTTCTAGGGCTTTAGCCTACCTCTTCTAGTCTCCTGTTTATTTTTGTAACGTTCTATTTTGTAACATTTCTCTCATGTAACGTAACTGGTTCTATTGTACAGCGCTCTGACACCTTCGGGTAAAATCCGCGCTATATAAAAATGCATTAAATAAAATAAAATAAACTAAGCTGTCCCATACTTGGTACTGATAATCCACTTTCTTTTTGCTCAAGATTAGTTTGTAGTTTTCCTACAGTTGGCTATTTGGGCACAATCTCTAGGGTCAGTTTGAAGGACCTGATGAAGGCAAACACGCTCCCTTTCAAACCAGGGCTGAGATCCTTTTTCCCTTATCCTCACTGTTCTTGTCAAGAAATCTTTGATAAATAGGCCTAACCTTACGAAGTCCTCCACTGCCGAGGAAAGAGTTTGCTCGTTTGAAAGACGTGTTTACCAGTGGCAGTTGGTCAGTACATAACCTGCGCATGATCCTTTGGAAGTCAGCTCTGCTCCACGCTAGCCTTCGATTGCTATCTTCAGCAATAAGCTCTCTTGTGTGTTTCCACAAGGAAAGACAAAATGTACATGCTACTGCACTTAGCCAAATATGCCTAGAGACTCATACTGCACCATACACACATTGCACATTCACCTTTGACCCAGATTGATGTCAAAGTTCCCGGTGAAGTGGGGGGGGGGGGAAGAGTCAGAACCTTTGAAACAGGAGAGGCCAGTAGACATCTGCTCTGAAGGAGAAAGATTAAACTGCATGTCCTCTCACTATTAACTGCACTTGCACCACTGCCAGCCCCACTAAGCTTGTGTAGGGTGGTCAGTAACCATTTCCCCAAAGATTAGTGTCGTTTGTGTACCCCCCTCAACCTCAGAGACAGACTCAGGGGGCTCAAACCATATAACAGGGACACTCTTTATTGAACATGAAGTTTTGTCATTAGTATTGTCAAGGAAAATGCAAAAAACTACAAATTTACCAGGAGATCAATATATAGCAGGGTTGCATGCTCCCCAACGAAAATTGGGGCACATTTATGTCCCACTAACATATAAACTATAAGAACAACCTGTAAGTGGAGTTAGGGGCCGGCCGGCCAAAATATAGTCGTAAATGAGAGGAAAGTTGACTGTCAGGGATTTTACAAGAAAGGAGCAGGTGAATGTTGGCCAGAGGTTGAGGTACTTCACTTAACCAAACAGTGTGCGTCTTGGCAAATCATAAGTCCAGCGTATAGCTAACACTCAGTTTTAGGTGACTTACAGGTTCATATACATGGTGGGTGGTTCCTCAGTCTGCCAGGTCAGTAGAGGAATGACTGTTCTATTCAGAGATCCCTGCCTGCCTGGAGGGAATCTCTAAAGCCTTCGTTGCTACAGCCAGTACGGCAGTTGCAGTAAAGGGTTTGAACTTTGCAATGTGGTCATCATGTTTGTAGGGCCTGTCCAGTACCTTTTTTTGTTTTCCATTAACAAACCCTTGAAGTAAGTGTGTATCTAACCAACAAACAGATGGTCCTAATGCACAGGAAGTTTTCACCTTGTGTTTCTGACCATTGAGCAATTTCCCTGCATGCGACCGTCACGCCTCACGAACTAATCAGGGAGAGGAAATCTAGTGATGGTTGCCCTGCCCTAACTAGTGTGGTGTGACTGTCACTGGGACCTAAAAACCCAAGGGGTTCCATCTGCAGAGCATCTGAGGCTCTGTCTGTGGAGACCAATTTGTTCCCCCTCCTCCACGATTTTGACGTGGCAGGAGCACCCGTTATTTACAGTGACCTTCTGAGGAAGTTATTTAGGTTTGGCACCGGCGGAAGTGAGTTATCAGCAATCAAAATGCGCAAGGGTGCCTGCACTGGCGCTAGGCAGCTTTATTAGTGCCAGCGATTGGGGAACACAGGGGTGAGCCGTATTTTTGACAATACGGTGCATCCCTGCGGTGCATCCCTGCATTTTAAAAATGTCAGATTGCAGTGTTACCTATTTTGGCGCTAGATCCTTCCAGCAGCCTGTGTTAACATCAACGGTCAAGGAAACGCATTCTAAGTGACATGTATACATTTTTATGTGACAAGATGGAACAATATAGGACCGCAAGATTTTCCTTTTTTGTGATAAGGTAACACTTCTATCTTAGTATTAAATTGAAAAGAATTTTAGTTTGCAAATTTACAATAAACAATATTGTTAAATGTGGAACAATTATCTTAGTCTCTTGCTCCAAAACAAAGCAAAGCTGCTCTTAGATAACATTAGCGCTGCACTGGTGGCCTATACCATAACGTGCTCTTGTCTAGTTCAGAAAAGGCATACATTGCCAGCAGCAAACAATGGAGGAAATCTGCAGGGCCACAAAATGTGTCATAGCTAAATATGACTCTTTGTGGGGTGTGTCCTACAGCAGTTTCTCTTGTTTCTTGTGAACTGGGCGGAACATGTCAATGAATTGCACAAAGGCATTTTCAAGCAACCCACTACAAATTGAATCATCTCCTGATGCTCCACATGCAATGCAAGGCAATCATAGAAAAATATGTTTTTTAATTCTTTCTTTAATAAGAATAGGCAGATGGGTCAAAAGTGCAGGAACAAAATGCTACATCCATAGACCAGGAACCTCACTTTTCCAACCGGCAGTGAAGGAGGCAGTTACCTTGAATTTTTTTCTATATTCTGCGTAACTTTTGGGCTTAAATGTAGCTCTCTCAAACCTTTTTTATATGGAGCCATTTTTCACCTTTCAATATTTTGTCATCCTGCCCCTTGAGGCTTTACCTGAAAAGTTTGCAAAGGGTGTAATTTAAACAGAAATCTTTGATAACCTGGTCTTTAACCTGGGTATGTGGTGACAATCAAATGTTTTGTTTGCGAGGTCCCTTCACTGAATGACTCTCTTATCCAAACTTCCCCTATCATTCATCCCCATCATAACTCCCATTCTCAGATACCTAAGCAGCTAGTATCCATAGTGCGCTCCAATGTATTGCTGCCCCCCCAATGAAAAGAATCCCAAGGAGATAGACAACTGCAATTAGTGTGGTTTAACCAAGGGCGTAGCCTTTTATTCACAGTCACATCGCATCAGTGAGGAATGATAACCATGGTTAAGTATACATTATTGTTATGAGAGTACGGAATGAAAGATCAGCAAAACAGCTCAAAGATTGTGCAAGCAATAAAGCAGTTGGAAACACTTCGGATTGAAGAAGTGCCAGCAGGCCCCTTTTCCATATCCATCGCCCATGCCCTCAACCAAGGGCATTCGCGGCATAACTTAGTGGCGATGTCTGCTCCATCACTCAGAGGGATGGGCAATACCTGCAGTTCCACATACACCAGGACACCCCATAGCGTTCCGTCCCGGGTGGGGTACCTGCCACCATGCAACCCCCCCCCCCAAACTTTTGAACTCCAGGCTTCCCGGGGTAGGGCAGAAAGGTCCAGGACCACCAGCAGGTCAGTCCCCCCTCTTGCCTGCCCAGTGCCCGCTCAAAACAACACCTCTCCAAGGGGTATATTCAGTAAATCAGTCCAAATTTTGGGAAGCCCCCTTTTTCTGCTCCCGCTTTGGCTCCTGCCCGTGGAGCGACTAAGGGCGCTCACTACTATTTGCGGGGGCGCCTGGTCCATTTATCAACTCCTGATTCATTTATCTCACATCATCCCCTTCCTACATTAACCCAAGCTAACAACATCCCTTTTCCGAACTCCCAAGTCATGTGCCCAACTCCTACAACTATTTTACCTGCAATTCCTTCCTATCCTCCACCACACACACTAGGCCTGGTTTCCTACCATGGGCTAGCCCCCATCCCACATCTCCACCCAAGTTTACTTCCCCGCCAACTCTCCTTTTTGTATCTCAGATAACAATGCGTCACACACGCACATACTAACTAAAGTGCCTCCTCATCAGTGCACTGTCCATGATCAAAAAATCCTTAAATATATTCAACCCACTCTGAGACTCGTTATCCAACCTCCTGTTCATAAGTGAAACATAGTTCTATGGCCATCACTTACTGGTCTGCATGAGGCCATTCAACCAGGATATTGAATCATATTCTAAGACCGTCGTGTAGACAGCTGGTGAGATCGTTGTTGTCTTCAAATATAGAAGAAGGGGTGTCATAAGGTTTCTGCACATACAGAGCTATGCACAGGATAATAGGACCTCGGAATATAGTGGTGAGCCAACCATAGACCTTAGCACCCAAAACCCCAACCCAACTAGCCTTAGCGTCCCATTAGCACCAATGTACCAATGATTAGACAACCCAGAACACGGTATCTCTCTCTCAGGACTCGCAGAGGCAAGAACACTCTTTCGTCACTCACTCGTACCTGTCCACAATGTGCGTAAGAAGAGACACAGTATAGGTTAAAATGTTTATTTCAACTTACGTGCTCTAAGGTACAGTACACGTGTCAGTACTAATAGCATAATACATATGAATAATATAATCAGCATAGTTACTACTCCATAGAATACGAACGGGAAAGCATCTCATAAAGCAGTGGATATATGTCTAACTAACATTACCACCCTCCCGTGCTGGAAGCCAGTTTATTATGAAAATAGAAGACCTCTGGGTTTTGACTAGCGAACCCCCATACCTCAGTCTCTAGATGCAAAATTACATCAGCAGACAATCACAGCTCTTCTCTCTGGAAAGGTCGTCTCCAAGTGTGTCTAGAGCGGGCGACCGCTATTATTAAAAGCACACTAATTTCTCCATGGCAGCTGTACATGGTGTTATGTCTAGGTGCGAGGGACGGGCCAAATCAGTAAGAACCAGGGACGTGTTATTCGACCTTGTAACTGTTGTTCAGACTGAGCCCAAAGGGAACAGGAGAAAAGGTGAGAAACAGAAAATGCAGACAGTTGTAAAATAACTTGGCAGTAGCAGAGGGCGACAGGACAACGGCCAAGAGTAACGTGCGCAAAAGTCATCATGGCAGCCAGGCCTGTGCCAACGTATCCAGGCAGGCCAGGAGGCCATGAGCCACAAGACACCCTCCCCTGGACAGTCCATCGGCCAAGACGAAAACAAAGGCAGAGTTCCAAACACCTGAGCAGAACTGAGGCAGTCCACCGACAGTGAACGGCAAATCAATCAATCCAAAAACGTGGAAGAGCAGAAAAATGCTATACCGTCCAAGAGGACATCATTGGAATCGTCAAAAAACGTAGACGCCATCCAGTCCAACAGGTCAAAGCTGCAGGAATGTTCCTCAGAGGATGGAGCATCCAAAAGCAATGCGGGACAGCTTGCGTGATATTCAATATAACTTTGTTGTAGGAGATTCTGAGCAGCCGCCCAGATATCCCATTGTGCCAAAATCCCCAGTGCAGCCGCACGCATCATAAAGCCAGCAACGGAACAGTCCCGTTCATGGGCCTCTAAGGGACCCACCAACTGAACAAAATCCGGAACAGACAATGACGAATTGGAGAGGCAATAATCCATGGTCCATGTGAACGGACAGCGGATGCAAGACATCACAGGTTGCACGCAAGTGAAATACGCAAAGCGAAAAGAAAGGGTGTAGGACACACTGATAGTTGCCAAGGGCAGAACATCGAAGCCAACCAGAAGTCGCTCACGGAGCAGCTGGAGGCGTTCGGGATCGAGAAGGGCCCAGTGGTGTGCAGCCATTGCGCAGGAAACAGACCAACAGCAAGACACCAGCCGCCAAAGCGAGGATTAATGGGAAACCACCAAAGACGCTAGAAAAAATAGAATGTATGAACGCCGGTATCACACCGAAAATAGTTTGGAAGGTGGACACCAGGCCAGACCCCACAATCTTAAAAAAGTGCACCAGACCCTCAGTGTTTGATGCGTTAAAAATACGATGAATCAACTCCCCAAAATGTTGGGGGAGGTCAGTGTTCAAAAGGGCATGTATTTCACTGTGGGTACTCACCACCTGGAGAATGAATGTCTCCCGGGCGGATGTGAGCATAACCTCCTCATTCAATAATAGGGCCTTTATTCTGCTCAACTTATTGAAATCTGCCTCCATGGTAGGAATGGAAGGCCAAATAGTTATCAACGATGTCGTGAGGGGGAGGAAAAAGCACATTCTTGCAGCAGACAACTCTGTGTGAGACCGTAACAATATACGGAATGCCAGCCTGTAGGCCACAACAGTCCTCGTTATTTAAAAGCAAATAGCTACCGTTAGTAAGCAAAGTAAAAGTAGGAGAAATAGCAGGAGCAGGAATACCCTTTAGCACACATGCAAGATTCGGAACTGAAACGCTACAAGCCCCGTGCAATTTAATATGTTTACAAATAAGCGAATGACCCACAGTTGAATCACAAGACTCCCCGTGAGAAACACTTCCTTGCCGTCTCTAAGGCATTTATACATGAAAGGCAAGGACCAAAGTTCATGCAGGAAAGCACTACCCAAGGGCTGGAAACGGCCTACAGGATAATGTTTCATGCACAAGCTAAATTCAAACAGGGAAAAAGGTAAAGCTATAACCCCATGAACTAGCCACACCGCAGAATCTAGTTCCGCTACAGAGAATGGTAAAGGATCCACTTTCTCGATATGTAACAAAGTGTAAGATGCATCTTTCATGGACATGAACTGCGGTTTGTCAGTCAAATTAAAAGGCAGAAAAAGGGCAGTGGTGTTTAACAAATTCCAAGGAACTTTACCTAACTTAAGGGTTTGCAAAGTCCAGGCAAACTGCATCACTGAACGCAATTGATTCTGACCATGATACAACATAGAGACATCATCTTGTACAATATCAACAACAGAGGATACAATATTCTCTAATGTGTAAATGCGGGAAGACAGGGTATTTATACTATTGTCAACAACAGCAAGCACCTTCTCCAAATTTGCTTGATCTATTTCCCTAAGACGGGAAGCAGCTTCCATTTGTGACAGCTTCCAGAGTTCATTATACGCTTCATAAATGAATCTCTTCGGTCGGGGACCACGAGGTCCCAAGATAAAGTCGGACAAATCAATAGTGCCTGATAGGAGGGACAAATGGTTCTTAACAGAGTCTAAGGACGAATGTTGTAGCCATTGTTTACATAATTTACCAACTGAATACGTGGTGACAGTACGAGTTTCAGTAAATCTTGGATCAGGCTTGTCCTGTTTGTAGCCAGGAACTGTGCCATGAAAACGCAGTTGGCATGCATTCGATGATATGGGCCATGCCAACCAGGGTGACTGTATCAGTGCAGAAACGTTAAAGGAATTGTTTTGGAACTGAGCCTGTAACCTCAAAAGGGACATATTAAAATGCAAACTATCATTTGGAGAACTCGACAAGGATGGGATGGCTGGCGCATTTAGTTGTTTAATGGTAGCCAACCCCCAACACGTGGTCTGATAAATGGAAGCATTTAAAAACATAATTTGGGCTGGGATGAGGCAAGCGCGGTGCAAGGCCTCGGTGCCTTGCACCTGCCATGGCTTTGAACCCCAGATTGATTTTAAATCCACTGTGTCTTTCCAATACTCATAACCACCCACCGCCAAGGCGCTCAAAAAGGAACCCGAATAAAGTAATTTGGTGTGGGTCAACATTATTTTTGAGTCAATGGGGTTTTCAATTTAAAATAATAGGACCCAGGGTTCGATCGATTGAAATCAGTAAAATAGGTGAATTTATTTCGAAGAGTCTGGGAGCTACCTGGTATGGGGTTTGGGCAGTGTTCCCATTGGGTGTAAGTAACAGGGCTGCGTAGTGCACTCGGTTTGTGGAGAAAATGATTGCCCCAATGCTGGTAGCAATACAAATCGGCATAATTCGCAGAATTCATATACAAGTCCTCAGCATTAAAGGAAGCATAATATTTTAAATCAGCAAACAATGCTTCAACAGCATGCACATCCCAGTCATCAGAATGAATATTACTTTTTACTACATCACCCATCGAGACTCGAAGGACATTTGGTACATTAATAATTTCCGTCGGGCCATGGATCTGAAAGTTTACCGCATCCCATACGATGCCATCAGCAACTGGAAACGCTGAAATGTTCACAAATGTGTGGTCACGCTTCATGATGTGTGAAGAGGAATGTGGAGCCAAAGTTCCAGCAACACTGTTCACAGAAGAGCGTTCAGGTAAATAGTGACCATTGATGAGTAGAAAAAACACTGTGACAAAACCAATGGACATGAACAAAAAAATCAAGAAAAGCACCATCCAGATATATGTCCAAGGTGGAATCAAAAAATTGTCTCTAAACCAGGATACAAAAAGACTAAACTTGGACGGGACCGTTGATGAGTTGGAATCCGAGTCAAAGGAATAACGTGTCGGGCTCAGTGGCGTTGTTGGTTGGTGTGCCACCGACTCTGTGGCGGGATAAGTATATTCGTCCTCGTCGATGCAGGGGGATGCAGGGGGTTCAAATATATTTTCAGGCAAATCAACCATCTCCATGGTAACATCAGTGACTGTTCGTGCAGGCGTGCCTCGAACACATGTCCGATAAATGGCAGGACAAGAGACCGCTGGTGTGACACTATTCAGGATCGGCCAGATGTTGTAGCTTGACATTTTCCACTGAGATGTATCTGTTTTCCTTGCGACCGGGAAGCGGTGGTAAGATGACTGTACGTGTTCCCCTCAAGCCCAGGACTGGAACCGGTGCACGAAAAGAAGGGCCGAATTCTTTTTTGTTCTCCACCTTCTCCCGTACCAGGTCACCAATCTTCGGAAGCCAGCCGGCAACCGGAATCTGGAGAGCGGGGTCTGTGGCTGAAGGCAAATGTGCAATTGCAAGTTTGTCTCGGGCTTCTTGTAAGTCCTGTAACATAGTAGAATGATTATCTACATCAAACTTGGCGGATTGCGCCGCCATGTCTAGACCATCAAGGTCAGGCACAAACATTCGTATGCCAAAGAGCATTTCGTAAGGGGTCCGCCCACCCAGAGGCCTTCTAGGGAGATTATTAAGTGCACGCTGAACGGTATACAAGTGGGCCAGCCAGTTCCTGCCAGTACCTATAACTCTAGCTGTCAAGGATTGCTTTAAGTCACGGTTCATTCGTTCAACGATAGAGTTGCCCTCAGGCCTATACGGAGACGAAAATTTCACCCGCACCCCCAAGGAGCCCATTGCGTCCTTGTAAGCCTTAGAGGCAAACGCCGGACCTTGGTCAGAATGGAAGGTGCCGCATGCAAAAATTCCCACAAAGACACGCAAATCCCTGATGACATTTTGAGCGTCAGCACTCCGTTGTGGCCAGACCCAGATGAACCGTGTGCACGAGTCCACTGCCACTAAGATATATTTATAGGCAGTGTCTAAAGAAAATGGACCGCAGTGATCCAAGTAAACACACCCAAAGGGTCTGTTTGAAATTCCAAGCGAGGTCTGAGGTGGTCGTGTGACCGTGGAAGGCTTGATCTGTTGACAAACGTCACAGGAAAGCACATAAGTACGTGTATCTTTATATAAACCACGCCACCAGTAACGCTGCTGCAAAATGGAAATTGTCGCAGACACACCAGCATGTGCCGAAGCCATGCCTTCGTGTGCCGCTGCCATCAAGGAAAGTCTGCGGTCCGCGTTGGGGATCAGCCGATCACCAACGTCAGGTATTGTTACATAAGGAGCCTGATCGGGACCTATCTGGTAAGAATATTTAGAAGGGAAACCTCTAGGGTAATTCATTCCTTCTTTTGTTGCAGCAATAGCTGCCAAGATATCAGTGTCTATTTTAGACATGGATCTAGTAACTACTGCTACTGAACACGTGAGTACTGCTGATCTGGCAGCTTCATCTGCCAGACTGTTACCAACAGCGTGTGCGCCCACCCGCTGATGGCCTAGGGTGTGAACCACCTGCGTGAGTGGCAGACGTCGTTGTAATTCTGCCACTCGAACCCAAAGCATTTTATGCTTGATTGTGTTGCCTTTAGTGTCTCTATAGTCATTTTGCGACCAAAAGAACAGATTGTCATTGTATGATTGAACACAGTAGTATGAATCGCACACTATTAAAGTGGTCACATCAGGATTTACAAACTCAAGCGCAAGCACCAATGCACGCAACTCGGCCAATTGTGCGGTACTGTCTCCGAGTGTCTGTGTATGCACCACAGTGGATTTGAACTTTCCGTTCACAAACGTACCTGCAACAATAGCACATGCGGCTGAATAAGCATGCTTGGACCCCGTGGCCGGTTGTGCTGAACCATCGGTGTAGATCACACAGTCGTAATCCTCAAGCGGCAATAAAGACAAAGGAGGAGGATGAAAAAATTCATACTGTAAAAACTCCTGAGTCTGAAGAGAAGAGTCAAAAATGAAAGTGACATCCGGAGACGTCAAAGATGTTGCCCATTGAATCCAACGGGGGTGCAAAGCTTTAGAGTTCGGTACACTTGCTTTGGTCACTGCCTCTAAAGCAGGATATGGTGTTACCACCAAAATGCGTTTTCCCTGTGCCAGTGCGCGCTCCTTCAGGATCGCCATTTGCACTGCTGTCAGAACTTTCTCCACAGATGAAAACCGCATTTCTGCGGAGGTGTACAGATGTGACTTGTATGCGATGGGTACTGTATCACCTTCATTAAAGGTTAAGTACGTGAAACCCACGGCCCCTGGAATGATTCTAATCACCAAGTTTGTGTGGTTATCACGCGTCAAAAGGTATTTGGACTCAAGAAGGTCTGTCTGCAAAGACTGCAGAATGGAGGTATGCTCCGGAAGCCAGCAAGACTTCGAAAAAGTAGGTTGTATCAAGGCATACAGTGGCTTGATACGCTGGGCGTATTCGGGAATATATGTACGTCCGAAGTTCAGAAAGCCCAGCAAAGACTGAAGTTTCTTCAGATTAGTAGGAGGGCACAGAAGTGCACATTTCTCCAGAAAATGGGGGCTAAACCCTTACCTTCATTGTTGAGCTCATAGCCCAAGAACAAAACGGTAAATTCAGCAATATGAGATTTGGCAAAGTTAATTTTGTAACCTTGAACAGCGAATTCAAGAATAATGCGGTCTACTCGAGTTAGATGCGGAAACAATTCGTCGTCTGTCAGATAAATGTCATCCACGTACGAACAGGCGTCTGGATCAATGCCGTCTAACAAAGAGACAACACGAGCGGCGAACACGCCTGGACTATTTTGTAGCCCATAGGAAGACGCCTGAATTTGAACATTTTACCACCGGATGTAAAAGCGCACCATTGGCCACTCTCCGGGGCTAAGTTGTGCGTGTAGAATACATTTGAAAGGTCAAGGGTCGTTTTGTATTTTTACGAACAAGACTGTCTACAAGCGCAGAACTATGGGTGTTTTGCACCGCAAAGGTCCGACAATGCGAGTTCAAATGCCGGTAATCCAATACTAAGCGGTACGATCCATCGGGTTTAGAAACCGCGAAAAGGGGATTGTTCATAGGTGATACACAGGGTTCAATTACTCCCTGATATTCCAACTGAGTCAGAATTTCGGAAACGGGGCCTTTGGCTTCACGTTTTATGGGATATTGGGGTTGTGGCTGCGGTAATGACCGCAAAGGTATTTCATGGGGGGGAGAATCTTCGTCCCAACCCACGTGATTGCGGAATAACGCTGGAGCCAGGGACACAGCCCACTCTGCTGCAAGAGCCTCCGCTTTGTCCTTTGGGACAAGTCAAGAAAAGCTCGGAAGGATTACCTCCTCCCCTCTACGCGCATCAAGAACGAATGGGGGTGGCCAATCCGCCTCTGCTAACAAAATGTCATATGAAGAGGTCAGATATTCCCAAAAAAATCCCTTTAATTACACGCTGTACATCACCTTCAATTTGGATGACAATATTAAATAGTCTGTCAGGGGGTGCCACTCTGGTGTCTGCTGTCTCAACAGTAATGAATGTTTCAGTTGCTGTCGCCTCCATATGAGGACGTAGCGCCTCCCGCACTATGGTAACTTCCGCGGCGCTGTCTAGGAGGGTTACTGCCCACGTCCAATTCAGGAGCCTCGTTCTCACCGTCTGTGGCATATTTCGCTGTTACAGCGGCAACTTTCTTTTTCTGAAATGTGGTCGAAAACGTTGAGCGTCTTCCGCTTTTCCTCTGACTTGTTGTCGAGGCTGGTCTCGTCCCTGGGGAGCCTCTCGGTCCCTTCCTCTATCCTGGCGGTCTCCTCCACCTGCCTGTGACGAGGTCTGTTCCTGTGAAGAACGAGGAGAACGCGTATCAGGGATCTGAAACCTATCCGGTGACTTAATTCTCGCTCTATCGCGTAAATCATAAGTGCGTTCAGAAGAAACTGAAACCGGGGATGCGCCTCTCGACCCCGGCTTCTTTTGTTGCTTACCCTGTTTTTTCAGCCTCCAGCTCTTTTTAGTGAAGACTGGTTTCTCATCTTTCTCAGACTGAGATTTGGTTTGTTGTTGTTGTGTTTGCGATTGTGTTTGCTGTTTTGCAAAAGGCTTATTACCCAGGCTATTTCTACCAATAGTTTTGTAAACCTGGGTAATAATTTTCGGTAATTCGCGAGGCTTGTCCAATTCTGGGACCAGAGCCAAAGCGTTAGCTACTTGAAAGTTCACTGCATCGCCCTTGACATTCGCAAGGATCAGCTCAGCTACTACTTCAAACACTCCCACCAGTCTCATCCCTAATTCCACAGCCGCTTCAGGGCCATGTTCGTCCTGTACTTTTTTAATTACAGAGGGGAGAACCGTCATGGAAGGAGTACCAAAACATTTAGAATATACTGCTGCGAATACCTTACCCCAGTTGTCACATGCTGTCAACTCGGGAATTAAGTCTTTTGGCAAACTAATCGTTAAAATACGATGTTTATCCACTGGAGTTGTATGTGGAAAAACTGCCTCCAACTGATCAAACTTTTCTGCAAGCCAATAAGGAAAATCATCCTTATTTTGTGGACATTTGCCCATCACCGAATTCACCATGACAGGACTTATGGTCACTCCGCCTGCAGCAGCTGGTTGGCCGGCAACTCCAGGAGCGGCTCCATGGATGCTGCCTGTAACATATCGCACTAAAGCTCGATGCACCTGCACCAAGGCCGCATACATAGTGCGCAGTTCCGCGACTGGTATTGTCATATAACGCGGATGTGGGGTGTACCCGGCCAAAACAGGCCAAGTGGCCCCCTCAATTGATAAGGGGCCTAAACGAACCGTGGTAGTCGGTTGTGGGAGGGCGCCATTAAACCAAACACGGTGTTGCCAAGCCGTGAGCGGTACTTCAAGATTAGTATAAGGTCTATAGACAGCAGGAACAACGGTGGGTTCATATGCATGGAACAGATTATCGTTCGCGTCCACAGCTGGAAAAGTGATCCAAGAGTAGAACACTTCAAAGTGGAAAGCCGGATCGGCTTGAACCACAAAGACTAGTTCAACTCCCGCGTCTGGCACTCCATACACCCGTAAGTGATCCCGGAGTGCTGTGCGGCTATGCGCCGCTATGTCTATACCCGCCATTACTAACGGGTCTATTCAACAATCTTACACGAGGCAGCACAAAAAGGGTTATATTTAAAAAACCTTTTTTAATAACATCAAGCTTGAAAGAACCTACAAAATCTACAATATAGGAGGTATCGCCGTCACACACGCTTCCGGAAGCGTACGTGAGGGGTTTGTGGACAAGCACAAGTACTACTCAAGCATATCGCAAGTAAGCTGCCCCACTCGTTGGTCGCGCCATGTCATAAGGTTTCTGCACATACAGAGCTATGCACAGGATAATAGGACCTCGGAATATAGTGGTGAGCCAACCATAGACCTTAGCACCCAAAACCCCAACCCAACTAGCCTTAGCGTCCCATTAGCACCAATGTACCAATGATTAGACAACCCAGAACACGGTATCTCTCTCTCAGGACTCGCAGAGGCAAGAACACTCTTTCGTCACTCACTCGTACCTGTCCACAATGTGCGTAAGAAGAGACACAGTATAGGTTAAAATGTTTATTTCAACTTACGTGCTCTAAGGTACAGTACACGTGTCAGTACTAATAGCATAATACATATGAATAATATAATCAGCATAGTTACTACTCCATAGAATACGAACGGGGAAAGCATCTCATAAAGCAGTGGATATATGTCTAACTAACATTACCACCCTCCCCGTGCTGGAAGCCAGTTTATTATGAAAATAGAAGACCTCTGGGTTTTGACTAGCGAACCCCCATACCTCAGTCTCTAGATGCAAAATTACATCAGCAGACAATCACAGCTCTTCTCTCTGGAAAGGTCGTCTCCAAGTGTGTCTAGAGCGGGCGACCGCATTATTAAAAGCACACTAATTTCTCCATGGCAGCTGTACATGGTGTTATGTCTAGGTGCGAGGGACGGGCCAAATCAGTAAGAACCAGGGACGTGTTATTCGACCTTGTAACTGTTGTTCAGACTGAGCCCAAAGGGAACAGGAGAAAAGGTGAGAAACAGAAAATGCAGACAGTTGTAAAATAACTTGGCAGTAGCAGAGGGCGACAGGACAACGGCCAAGAGTAACGTGCGCAAAAGTCATCATGGCAGCCAGGCCTGTGCCAACGTATCCAGGCAGGCCAGGAGGCCATGAGCCACAAGACAGGGGCAAAACTGAATACTTTACTATCACTAAATGTGAATCTGTCCTAGTACTGACGTGTCTGTGTAATGTGTTTCCCTTCACTTATAATTTCCTGCTAATTTCTTTTGCAATACAGAAAACCCTCAAACAACAGAGCCTTCAAGGAAGCCTTAATTAATTCCATCCCAGAACCAACAATAAGCAACATCAGTCTCTGTGTCTTAGGCAACGAACATTTGGTATGACCGTACTGAATTGGCAAAAAAAGAGCTATGATGCACACCTAGAGACTCCTAATTTCTATGTGGCTTGACCCACACGTAATCTTTGGCATGCTGGGATTAATCACAAGAGGAAACATGACCTTAATCTGGTGTGACCATCACATCCTCTCTTTAGATATCAACCTTCCAACTTGAAAAGCCCCAGCAGAAGTAGTACAAAACAATGTCACCTGCAGGCACCTTAAGAAATTAAACCTTTCAGCCCTCGAACATATCTCACTGAGAGCTCATCTAACAAGCAATTAACACAGATAGCTAATGTCTACAACTAGTCTACTACTGGCTCCAACAAATACCAAAGAGGGCGTTCACTGGCACAAAACACAGAATATGGACTCCTGAGATAAATGAAATGATAAAGAAGCAAATAAACCAGGTACAACCTTCCTCAATATACTGCACATCCAACACTCTTCCAAACAAGAACTACCCCAAGGTGTCGCGTGTTACCAGTCCAATACTGTGCTTCAGTGCCCCTTGTCAGGGGCACAGCGCTCTTTGCTCCTTTTCAGGCGTACGGCGTTTGCCCCTTGTCAGGGGTACGACGTTCTTTTCAAATAAATTGCAATTACGATATACTTTATTCTTACTAAAAAGGAAGAAAGAAGTCCCAATAGTCAGAAAAGCATTATCAAGTGTAGTAAATATCTATCTATCTATCTGTCTGTCTGTCTATCTATCTATCTATCTATC
Source organism: Calotriton arnoldi (assembly GCA_963921515.1). Classification (NCBI taxonomy): domain Eukaryota; kingdom Metazoa; phylum Chordata; class Amphibia; order Caudata; family Salamandridae; genus Calotriton; species Calotriton arnoldi. The sequence continues at coordinate 197,453 of CAWUFW010013956.1, forward strand.
TATCTATCTATCTATCTATCTGTCTGTCTGTCTGTCTGTCTGTCTGTCGCCACTGGGTAGTTCTAGTTAGGATCGTGCTTCCATAGGAAATGCATTTTTTGTGTTGCTAATAACTTTGGCGCCATTTAACGAACCTCCACAAACCTTTCCATAAAAAGTTCTCTTTTTTGCCTAGTTTGCGCATGGAAAGTTTCAGGGTGAACCGTCAAGTGGGGGCCAAGAAAAAAGGGGATCCCAAATCGCGTTTTCACCATTCTTTAGACACAGCTACAGCCTAAACCGCTGAACTGATTTACACTGAATTTGTCAGAACACTAAACCTATGTCCAGAAATAGTGCATTTTGTCTCGAGTCCTAAAAAAAGTTGCAAAAAAAACACAAGGAGGGCAGGGTAGGAATACCCTCGCACCCTAGGCCTGGTGCTGGAGTCCCAGAGGAACTCCCTGGGGCCAAAAATGTTTTGTTCAAAAAACATTGCTGCAAATTCACGTAGAATCCGCAAAACCATGGCAAAAGAAAAACAAAAAACACGCATGGTCTCCCATGATTGTTTTAAAGCCCGCCAGGTTGGCCAGGTCCTGGGGGGGGGGGATGTTTATGTTTTGGGGGAGGGGGTGCATGTGGCCGATTTTGGGCCCAGGGGCCCCATCCCCCAGGGCTTGGTGCTAGTTTCTGGGGGAGGCGGGCACGCAGCCCCCCTCACCGGGCACGCAGCCCCCCTCACCGGGCCACTTTTATCCCCGGAGACCCCATCACCTGGAGCCTGGCCATGTAGTAAAGTGGGAGAGGGACTCGTGACCCCCCCCCGGGCAGATTTCGGCCCAGTGGACCCCTTCCGCCAAGGCCTGGCCAAACATAAAACGTGGAGGGAAGCTGTGCTGCCCCCCTCCACGGGCCGATTTAGACCCTGGGGACCCCATCCCCGGAGCCTGACAGCAACAGTAAAGGGGAGGGGGGCTGTCCGGCCCCCTCCCTGAGCCATTAATGGCCCTTAGCAGGGCCGGACTGGCCGTAGCGGGCACCGGGCATTTACCCCGTGGGTCACCAGGGTGGGGGCCGGTTTTGGGCCCCTGGGGGGGCCGGCAATATCAGCCCCCTGTAACAAAATCGTCCGAAACCGGCCCTATCAAACACCTCGGCCGCACCCCCCTCCTTAACCCAGGAGTGCCGGCCGAGCAGTTTGCCAGGGCCGGTTTCAGTTCCCAATCCGGCCCTGGCCCTTTGGACCCCATCCCCCAGCTCTGGCTATGTCCCGGGGAGCCCATCCCCGGGACATAGCGGTTTCCCTGGCCAGGGAAACCTGTGTTTGTTCTCGCTTGGTGTGAGCAATTTCAAGTATCCCGACAAGCGGGTGCAAACACCAAGTCCGCTCCGTGCAGGTGGGAGCTTTAAAAATGCTTCCGCCCCCTGTCAGTGGACTTTAGCCCTGTCTCCCTGCCCGCAGTTATGCGGGCAAGGAAACAGATCTAAATATTTCTCCCACCCGCAGGGAGAAGCACTATTAGCTGCTCCCTGCGGGCGGAAGCAATGCTGGCCTCCAATGATAGTGTGGTAGGTGTCCTGGGTGGACACCATTGCACCACCCTTTGTTGGGCAGGCCCCGGTGGATGGAGTCCCCAGGGTTGAAATTGGCCTGGCGAGGGGGGGGGGCGCGTGTGCCCCCCTCCCTTGTGAATAGGGTGCTGGGCCCCGGGGATGAGATCCCAGGTGCCAAAATCGGCCTGGGGATGGGGCCGCGTGCACACCTCCCCTTAATTTTAATAGTGGCCCTGGGGGATGGGGTACCCAGTGCCTAACAAGGTACAGGGAGGGGGGCACGTGCCCCCCCATTTAAATATACATGGCCCTGGGGGATAGGGTCCCCAGGACCTAAGGAGGCTCAGGGAGGGGGGCCACGAAGCCCCCTCCCTATTTGAAATATATATGACCTTGGGGGATGGGGTCTCCAGGGCCATAATAGGTTCAGGGAGGGGGCCACACGGCCCCCCTCCTCTTTAAAAAACAAAGGCCCTGGGGGTTCCCAGGGCCAGGCATTGTGGCCAAACCCCCGCCACACACAGCCGAAGGCCATACAAAGTGTAAGGGTTGGCTCCATGCAGAAGATTGGCAGCAGGCCCTGTGGCCAACCCCCAGCCACGCACGATCAGACTCCCTACGGTGCGTTGGGTTGGTTGCATGAGGGGGGTTGGCCGCAGCATTATAGTTACCCTAGACCTATCTGCAAGGCTGGACAAATGCAACTCGCATGCCCCAAAACTAAGCAAAACGACTATTTCCAACCTTTTATACGCCGGCGACCTAGTGTTAGTAAGCCGAACCCCAATCGCCTACAACATTTATTAAACATAACACAAGAATACTCTCAAGAAAATGCACTGAGAATAAACTTAGGCAAAACAAAAACAATGGCAATAAACATTTTACAGAAGAAAACATTCCAATGGTTCCTGGACACCCAACGATTAGAACTGTCAAAGGAATATAAATACCTAGGAGTCCTGATTGACAATAAAGGCTCTTTCAACCCTCAGTAAGAAGCACTACAGCGGAAAGGAAACATCATAACCTTCACCATGAAGTCCCTAAAAAAAAATCACTCTGTGGGCCTTCACTGACACCTCTTCTTGAGGTCATTCAAACCAAGCTCATCCCTACAATAACGTATGGGAGTGAGGCAGTGCGAGGAAGGGCTGCAATTACTGTGGAAAGAATAACTACCAGGACATATAGAGCGATTTTCCACATTCCAAAATACACCTCTCCTGCGCAAATAAGGTTAGAGTTCGGGCTCCAGAAACAGACCCTAGCTAGAAGGGGGGCCTACATAAAATGCTGGCACAAAATCAAAGGAGCAGAGGAAAACACATTGAACTGGCGTCTCTGGGTCGAACTGAAACAAAAAGGAACAACACCAGCTGCAGTATACCTTAGAGGCTCTCTAAAACAGCTAAGGCTGGAAACTGTATGGGAATCATCGGCGACATGCAAAACACACAAGATGATGGACGGAATGCTGCACATTGGCAAACATTCACCCCCAGTCACAGATCTGGGTTTAATCCATCGTTATTTTGCTTCACCACGCCACCCCAGTTCAGACATAGCCATATGCAAATCAGTCTTGACCCTGTGCCTCATGGGAACAGTCCAGACCGAACTGCCAAGCCATGTCTTCCCTGGACCGGAATCAAGCATCCTAGGACCGGTTTCAGGCTATCAGCCTTCATCAGCCAGGATAGCTTGACTCCAGTGGCGTAGTGAGCACGGGACCCACGTCTGGGCATACCCTTCCCACTTAGGGCGAAATGCAAAACACACAAGATGATGGACGGAATGCTGCACATTGGCAAACATTCACCCCCAGTCACAGATCTGGGTTTAATCCATCGTTATTTTGCTTCACCACGCCACCCCAGTTCAGACATAGCCATATGCAAATCAGTCTTGACCCTGTGCCTCATGGGAACAGTCCAGACCGAACTGCCAAGCCATGTCTTCCCTGGACCGGAATCAAGCATCCTAGGACCGGTTTCAGGCTATCAGCCTTCATCAGCCAGGATAGCTTGACTCCAGTGGCGTAGTGAGCACGGGACCCACGTCTGGGCATACCCTTCCCACTTAGGGCGAAATGCAAAACACACAAGATGATGAACGGAATGCTGCACATTGGCAAACATTCACCCCCAGTCACAGATCTGGGTTTAATCCATCGTTATTTTGCTTCACCACGCCACCCTAGTTCAGACATAGCCATATGCAAATCAGTCTTGACCCTGTGCCTCATGGGAACAGTCCAGATCGAACTGCCAAGCCATGTCTTCCCTGGACCGGAATCAAGCATCCTAGGACCGGTTTCAGGCTATCAGCCTTCCGCAGCCAGGATAGCTTGACTCCAGTGGTGTAGTGAGCACGGGACCCACGTCTGGGCATACCCTTCCCACTTAGGGCGAAATGCAAAACACACAAGATGATGGACGGAATGCTGCACATTGGCAAACATTCACCCCCAGTCACAGATCTGGGTTTAATCCATCGTTATTTTGCTTCACCACGCCACCCCAGTTCAGACATAGCCATATGCAAATCAGTCTTGACCCTGTGCCTCATGGGAACAGTCCAGACCGAACTGCCAAGCCATGTCTTCCCTGGACCGGAATCAAGCATCCTAGGACCGGTTTCAGGCTATCAGCCTTCATCAGCCAGGATAGCTTGACTCCAGTGGCGTAGTGAGCACGGGACCCACGTCTGGGCATACCCTTCCCACTTAGGGCGAAATGCAAACACACAAGATGATGGACGGAATGCTGCACATTGGCAAACATTCACCCCCAGTCACAGATCTGGGTTTAATCCATCGTTATTTTTGCTTCACCACGCCACCCCAGTTCAGACATAGTCATATGCAAATCAGTCTTGACCCTGTTCCTCATGGGAACAGTCCAGACCGAACTGCCAAGCCATGTCTTCCCTGGACCGGAATCAAGCATCCTAGGACCGGTTTCAGGCTATCAGCCTTCATCAGCCAGGATAGCTTGACTCCAGTGGCGTAGTGAGCACGGGACCCACGTCTGGGCATACCCTTCCCACTTAGGGCGAAATGCAAAACACACAAGATGATGGACGGAATGCTGCACATTGGCAAACATTCACCCCCAGTCACAGATCTGGGTTTAATCCATCGTTATTTTGCTTCACCACACCACCCCAGTTCAGACATAGCCATATGCAAATCAGTCTTGACCCTGTGCCTCATGGGAACAGTCCAGACCGAACTGCCAAGCCATGTCTTCCCTGGACCGGAATCAAGCATCCTAGGACCGGTTTCAGGCTATCAGCCTTCATCAGCCAGGATAGCTTGACTCCAGTGGCGTAGTGAGCACGGGACCCACGTCTGGGCATACCCTTCCCACTTAGGGTGAAATGCAAAACACACAAGATGATGGACGGAATGCTGCACATTGGCAAACATTCACCCCCAGTCACAGATCTGGGTTTAATCCATCGTTATTTTGCTTCACCACGCCACCCCAGTTCAGACATAGCCATATGCAAATCAGTCTTGACCCTGTGCCTCATGGGAACAGTCCAGACCGAACTGCCAAGCCATGTCTTCCCTGGACCGGAATCAAGCATCCTAGGACCGGTTTCAGGCTATCAGCCTTCATCAGCCAGGATAGCTTGACTCCAGTGGCGTAGTGAGCACGGGACCCACGTCTGGGCATACCCTTCCCACTTGGGGCGAAATGCAAAACACACAAGATGATGGACGGAATGCTGCACATTGGCAAACATTCACCCCCAGTCACAGATCTGGGTTTAATCCATCGTTATTTTGCTTCACCACGCCACCCCAGTTCAGACATAGCCATATGCAAATCAGTCTTGACCCTGTGCCTCATGGGAACAGTCCAGACCGAACTGCCAAGCCATGTCTTCCCTGGACCGGAATCAAGCATCCTAGGACCGGTTTCAGGCTATCAGCCTTCATCAGCCAGGATAGCTTGACTCCAGTGGCGTAGTGAGCACGGGACCCACGTCTGGGCATACCCTTCCCACTTAGGGCGAAATGCAAAACACACAAGATGATGGACGGAATGCTGCACATTGGCAAACATTCACCCCCAGTCACAGATCTGGGTTTAATCCATCGTTATTTTGCTTCACCACGCCACCCCAGTTCAGACATAGTCATATGCAAATCAGTCTTGGCCATGTCTTCCCTGGACCGGAATCAAGCATCCTAGGACCGGTTTCAGGCTATCAGCCTTCATCAGCCAGGATAGCTTGACTCCAGTGGCGTAGTGAGCACGGGACCCACGTCTGGGCATACCCTTCCCACTTAGGGCGAAATGCAAAACACACAAGATGATGGACGGAATGCTGCACATTGGCAAACATTCACCCCCAGTCAAAAGATCTGGGTTAAATCCATCGTTCTTTTGCCCACTACGCCACCCCAGTTTGGACCCAGCCATATGCAAATCAGTCTTGACCCTGTGCCTCATGGGAACAGTCCAGACCGAACTGCCAAGCCAGGTCCTCCCTGGACCGGAAACAAGCATCCTGGGACCGGTTTCAGGGTATGTCACCCTTCTTCAGCCAGGCTAGCTTGAATCCAGTGGCACAGTGAGCAAGGGACCCACGTCTGGGCATACCCATCCCACTAAGGGCGAAAAGTGTTACAGCAAACAAATGATGGACGGAATGCTGACAATGCAAACATTCTCCCCCAGTCAAAAGATCTGCCATTGGAATCAGGCTATCCTGGCTGAAGAGGGGTGAAACCCCGAAACCGGTCCTAGGATGCTTGTTTCCAGTCCAGGGAGGACCTGGCTTGGCAGTTCGGGCTGGACTGTTCCCATGAGGCACAGGGTCAAGACTGATTTGCATATGGCTGGGTTCAAACTGGAATGGCATGGTGGGCAAAAAAACGATGGATTTAGGCCCAGATCTCTGTACTGGGGTGAATGTATGACATTGTTCTGCATTCTGTCCATCAACTGTTGTTTTTGCATTTGTCACCCCGAGTGGGACGGGTATGCCCAGACGTGGGTCCCGTGCTCTCCATGCCACTGGAATCAGGCTATCCTGGCTGAAGAGAGGTGAAACCCCGAAACCGGTCCTAGGATGCTTGTTTCCAGTCCAGGGAGGACCTGGCTTGGCAGTTCGGCCTGGACTGTTCCCATGAGGCACATGGTCAAGACTGATTTGCATATGGCTGGGTTCAAACTGGAATGGCATGGTGAGCAAAAACGATGGATTTAGGCCCAGATCTCTGTACTGGGGTGAATGTATGACATTGTTCTGCATTCTGTCCATCAACTGTTGTTTTTGCATTTGTCTCCCGAGTGGGACGGGTATGCCCAGATGTGGGTCCCGTGCTCTCCATGCCACTGGAATCAGGCTATCCTGGCTGAAGAGGGTGAAACCCCGAAACCGGTCCTAGGATGCTTGTTTCCAGTCCAGGGAGGACCTGGCTTGGCAGTTCGGGCTGGACTGTTCCCATGAGGCACAGGGTCAAGACTGATTTGCATATGGCTGGGTTCAAACTGGAATGGCATGGTGAGCAAAAAACGATGGATTTAGGCCCAGATCTCTGTACTGGGGTGAATGTATGACATTGTTCTGCATTCTGTCCATCAACTGTTGTTTTTGCATTTGTCACCCCGAGTGGGACGGGTATGCCCAGACGTGGGTCCCGTGCTCTCCATGCCACTGGAATCAGGCTATCCTGGCTGAAGAGGGGTGAAACCCCGAAACCGGTCCTAGGATGCTTGTTTCCAGTCCAGGGAGGACCTGGCTTGGCAGTTCGGGCTGGACTGTTCCCATGAGGCACAGGGTCAAGACTGATTTGCATATGGCTGGGTTCAAACTGGAATGGCATGGTGAGCAAAAAACGATGGATTTAGGCCCAGATCTCTGTACTGGGGTGAATGTATGACATTGTTCTGCATTCTGTCCATCAACTGTTGTTTTTGCGTTAACTAGGTATTGGCGCAACTCTGTGAAACAATTATTGAGCATATGCTCTCTCAAAATTAGATCATACAGCCATTCGTACCTACATACTTGAATGCCCTTCACCCAACCATTCAGTGCCTTACTGGAGAAATCCAGAAAATCTACCCAAGACTGGCTAGTCAATCTGTGACTGTCCTTAAACCTTAAGCGGTAACCCTCTGGGGTGAGACTAAACTTAGCTGTAAGGGCTGCTTTCATGGGGGTGTAGGACATCTGGTCAGCCATCTCTAAAGCCAAGAGGATATCCATCCTTATAGGTGGAATGTCCCTCTACAGACTGCCCCCCCCCCAAACCTCCTCTGGGACCCTATGTATTCTAGGGGCTACCTCATAGCCTGCAGACCACCTATCAATAACACCCCCACCTCAAAGCTGGGCACCAGGTCTTTGGGTAGGTGGGTTGCTAGATCTCCACTGGGCACTCTACTGTTGCTGCCACCATTTCTGCTGAACTCTGAAAGCTATTTGCCTTCAAGTCCAGCTCCTTTAGACTCAGTTCATGAGCTAACAACATTTGAGTGATGGCCCATCGTGTCAACACATATTCCCCTTTTGTCTCACTGTCGGGGAGCAATTCACAAACACCAGCTGTCAGCTACACCTAGTCATGTGCCCCAGGATACAGGCATCAAATGATTATAAAAGGAAAATGCCAACTTTCTAAAAGTTGCATTTTAGAACTGTGATTTAAAATCTGACTTTACCATTGAAGAAGGTTTTAAATTTCAATTATTTAGGCACCAAACTTGACATTCTACTTGCTCCCAATTGAAAGTTATTACTTATTAAATGTAAGAAGGAAACCCAATGTAATCCTATGGGAGAGGTAGGCCTTGCAGTAGTGAAAATTTAATTTAAGAGTGTTTTCACTACCAGGGCATGTAAAACTTAAAAAGTACATACCCAACTTTTTAAATACACTGCAACCAGCCCTCTGGGCTGTCTAGGGCTTACCCTAGCGGCGACTTACATAAATTAAAAAGGAAGGTCTAGGCCTGGCAAAAGGTTTCTTTTGCTAGGTCGAAATGGCACTTTAAGTTGCACACACAGGCTGCCATGGGAGGCCTCAGATATGCATATATGGGCTACTTAAGTGGGTGGCACAATCAGTGCTGCAGGACAACTAGTAGCATTTAATTTACAGGCCCAGGCTACAGGCAGTACTACTTTACTAGGAACTTACAAGTAAATTAAATGTGCCAATTGGGTGTAAGCCAATTTCAACATGTTTTAAATGAGGGAGTATGAGCACTTTAGCACTGGTTAGCAGTGGTAAAGTGCGCAGGGTCCTAAAATCCAACAAAAACGGGTTCAGAAAACAGGAGGGTGAATGCAAAAAGTTTGGGGATGACTGTAGAGAGTGTAATGTTGGCAGGATACTGTTCAAATGCACATTTCTTTTTGCAGTTGTACATTGATTGGCCCATATATACATTTTCTGTTGCACCTGTACAACCATAGGTTCAGTTTTCCATTGATGGTTCAAATGTACATTCACTAGAATGAATGTGCACTTGTTTGTCCAAATGTATATTCATTAAGGGGATTCTAAATTTGGTACAATTCAGTTTCCTTTGTTCTATATAATTAATGAACTGGACTTGGTACCAGCTTCTTTAAGGAAGGCCATTTCATTTTGTATCCAAGGCAGGATTAACCATTGTTGAACTTTGGCAATTTTACAGTAGTCTGAAGAGAGGGTGCCTGTTTTTACAGCAGGTAGGACTGCCATAATCCAATTATGAAAGCCCCCTTGGTCTTGTGGTCGTCTTCTGTGGCGTTGGTCTAGTTTGATCACTTCTAATTTTAGTTTCTAATCCGATCCTGGGATAGTAACTGAACTTGCAGAACTTGCATTTGTAATGGGCCTGTGAAGTACTGTCTACATATTGGGCCACATGTATCAAAAATCCATTTTGCATTCCTTAAATAGCGAATTTTAGGTAATCGCTATTTAAGGAATGCAAAATGGTATGTAAGAAAATAGCGATTACCTAATAGCGATTCTTAAAGATATGCAATCGCAGTTAGGTAATCACTATTTGGTAATACTACTCCATTTGTTCCTATGGGCCTAAAGGCCCATAGGTGCGAATGGTTTTGCATTAGCTCTTTTTTGACTACCTAATTGGTAATCGCAAATTAGGTCATGTAAAACCAAGGATGCCTAAGGCCCCCATGAAGCACCCCCAACCAAATGTGCACATGTAAAGTGCACACATGCCCTAGAGGCATGTGTGTGCCAAATGGCACTTTGAAAAATGCATTTTTGTGCATTTTTTCAAAAATTGCACATGGTTACCATCGACTTGGAGTCGACTGTAAAAGCATTTCCTAAAAGCACAGTTTATATTTAGAAAATGCTTGGTACATGTGCTTACAGAATCGCAAATTGCCATTCCCTATTTCCATTCGCAATTTTAGGTAATCGCAAAAAATTGTGATTACCTAAAATTGCAACTACAAAGCCTTTCATACATCTTGAAAGGCTAATTTGCATTCGCAAAGGGTCGAATTTAGCAATTCGCACCATTTGCGAATACAAAATGGTTTCCTACATGTGCCCCATTGTTTTTAAGATGCTCTTAGAAGATAAGTTAGTTTTTATGTGAATTCCCACACTATACATAGGTCTTGAACACATTTAGATTGTTTTTCTGAAATGGAAAAGGCAGTTTTTACCCTTATTAAGGTGCACATCGGGGTCAAGTAGATCATAAGTGTGTGTCAAGTTCTCTGGAATTTAAAGGAAACAGTTTTGAGACATCTAAGCATTCATGTGATTTATGAATACATTTCATTTAAATTTGAATGAATATACCAAGAGCGTCTTGGCACTTGGACGCCCAAAACTGAAGCCTTTAAATTCTGAACAAATGTGTTTAAAGGTCGTTGCTAAATGATGTTAGGTCTTGATTTGAGCACAAAGAGAGGTGGAGCATGTTCTACAAAACCACATTTTATAAAATAAGGAGTGGTCACCTAAAGCGGGACATCTGCAATGCAGAACATTCAGAAATGCCTAGTTAACAGGCCTAAGATTCCAAGTGGGTAAGAGAAACAAATCCCTTCTGAAGATACTTTAGTCCAGCCTCAAGAATGGTTTTGTGAATTATCTAAAAGATTCTCTTGGCTACTTAGAATTAATACATTTTTATAAAATGGAATGATAATGATTCAGTTTTACGAAATGGTAGGATATTGATTCAGTTATTCTTAGGCCCAATGCTTTACACTATCTATCGTTTACTGATCAAAGATTTGGGCAATCCCAGTTAAATGGCATTTCCATAATCTAACCTAACTGAGATAGTTACATGAATAATAGGTGTTTGCCTTCAATCGTAAGAAATGGAACAATTTTCCTCACTATTCTCAGAATGAGAAAAAAGGTAGAGGCACCTTGTGTATGTAGGGGATAAAACTGAAATCTGATTCAAACAATATGCCTATGTTTCTGACTCCACTAGCATAACTCCCGGCCAGTTTGCGTGCCGCCAAGCAGTTGTCCAGATAGAGAGGAGAGGAGGTTCCTACTTTACAATCAATCCTGTCTTCTCAGACTTCCATTTTAATGTAATAATTGGCATCAGGTTTTCTACTGCTTTAGAAATGCTCGGAAGTAAGAGGAGGCCTTGGCACAGAGCCATCTAGAAGCACCAGGTTTTGTGTGCTGTTTACGTGTGCCTTGAAGACTTGGCCAAACTACCTGACCAGTGCCCTTAATGGGGCAATGTATGTATTAAATTAAAGGGTTCAAAGAAGACATTTGTGGTGCTTTAGGCGTTATGAAAGTAAAGTCTGACTGACATGGTGTCTATGAAGAAACCTCTGTTAAAATAGTGCTCAAAAATGTACTTCAGGAATAATCTTTCAAACTATGAAATCCTTGATCAAATCGGCATTCATCAAACTTTGTATCTGTTGTGTCACATGCATGCAAGAAAGCTACCTTAGTCAAACATTTTAAGGCAAGCAAAAATGGATTTTGAATTTCCCTGGAAAGAGTAACTTAATATTAAATACAGAGCGTGAGGAAATGTGATTTCATATATGGTGTGGTTGTTGGTCCTCATCGTGTAATAAACTCACAAACCTGTCTTGGGTCCAGTCAGGCTTGTTTGTAATACCTTATCTCAACCATGGGTAGCTGTTGCTTCGAGCAGTCAGGCTTTAACAAAGGAACAAGTGTAAAGCATTTAGAAGTACCAAAACAATTGAATAAGAAAGTCAATACAAAAGAACTCTGACACCAATTTGTAACAAGCATTTGCAATGCAATAGGTCTCGCATTTGCGAGAGTTTGAGCTTTTGGCATTGTAAATGACAATGCCTTTTATTAATGTGTTTTGAAAACCTGCAAGCGGTGCATAAACACCTGCGTTGTACTTATAGTCATTGCTTATCACAAGCAAGGCTGGCAGTAACCGATCCTCTTTTACTGCCAGCCTTGCTTCTCGTAAGGTGTTTATGCACCGCTTGCAGGTTTTCAAAACATAAGTAAAATTCATTGTCGTTTACAATGCCAATAGCTCAAACTCTCACAAATGTGAGACCTATTGCAATGCAAACGCTTGTTTGACTTGGAGAGAGTTGGGACCCAAAGACGTTTCCCTCAGCCTAGGTGGGGTGCAGGAAGACAACATCCCGCCAGAATAGCATACCTTACCTTACCATACCATCAACCGGAAAGTATAGAATAAGCTAAAATGTAGGTGAAATACCTTGTGTCATTCTGAGATTATATCTTTTGGCAACAGCACAAGAGAAGTGCCTGAAATGTTCATCTGATCCTCTGGACTCCAGAGTCCAAGTGGACACCAACGCTGGACCTCAACTCTAGCCAGAACCTGAAGGCCTCTCCGTGAAGGTGGTGATACTAAGAGACAGGACCGGTCACTAGGAACTGGTCCAAGTGTAGTTCAAGGACCTCCATGTTTTGTTTAGAATGAAAGGAGATACCTGTAGCATTGTTCCAGCCACAGGCTAAGTTCCCCGATTGAGATAACATTATCCGTTGGTTTACATAGTTTGCTCACTTTGTGGCACTTAGTGTGCGCACGCTCATTAGTAAGTATAAAAACACTGGGGTGGTATTTAGAGTCCTCACTTTCGCAGTGCCACGCACCCGTGTACATGAAGGCCGTGGAGCACGTGCCTGTCACACTCCCAGGGCACTTGGATAATATGACCAACAGAGTTCCCAGTATCACAGTGTGTGCGCAGTGTAACCAGGAACCATCTAGAATAACAAGAAGCCACAAAGCCCTGACTGTTTCTAAAGCACAATGGCTCTCTCGCTGGATACAATATGTCCTGGTCTGTATTCTCATGTAAAGCGCTCTTCTCCTCACAGGCAAAAAGTCGCGCTATATAAAATTGCAAACAATAAATAAGGAGCGCTAAGGCGTCCATAGCGAGAGGAGTGCACAGAGAGGCAGTAGAGAGCAGCTGGAGGGGCTTTGAACCGTGAGGGAGGAGCGAAGGAACAGAGAAGGAAGGAAGGCTGGAGGGAGACCGAGACTTGAAAGACATGTGTAGGGAGAGATGGGTACACGGGTTGGAAGGGGGAGCAGAGCTCAGACGTACAGTTAGGAGTGCAGATGCAAAGAAAGAAATCGGTGGCACAAGATACTTTAGCAAAGAGTGTGCAGGGGCCAATAGATGGACCCGTAGGAGCAAAGAGATGGGGGTGGAGAGGCAGAGGGATCAGGATGCAGGGTAAACAGGAGTGGATGGACAGATGGAGCTCTGCAGATGCAGAAAGAGGGCACGAGCAGGGAAAGCCTGCAGGGAATGCTCTGGGCGAGACACAAAACGGTACGAGAGAGAGTGCAGGAGCTGAAAGTAGGGTGCTGGGCAAGTATCAAGGTTCAGGGCCAATGTGCAGGTGCAGCAATAGAAGGGGATGCAATACAAGTAGTGATTTAAATGGGCAGGTGTCCAGAGGTACTGAATACCCGCACTTTTTAATTGGAGAGGAGAGTACTTGCACTTCTCGCCACGGAGGAAATACTTTTAGTGGGAGAGTCCCGGCACTTCTCAGCATGGAGGCAGAACTTTTATTGGGAGAGTGTTAGTGTTTGGGAGCTGTGTTAGAGGACAGACATGGTGAAAGAGACGTGGTTAGCGCTCTGCGGAGAGACATGCGCACACAGGGGCCTGTGTGAGAGAGAGGCTCGCAGAGACAGAGAGGGATGCCAAGCAAAGCTCATCCGGAGTAAAACTGCGGGCCAAAGAGACAGTCATAGGGAGAAAACACACTCCACCCTTCTGTTATAGTGAAGGAGAGGGGATGAGGAGGACATTTTAATATAGCAGAAGGGCACATACATGTGTGCAAGGGTTAAAGAGACATGTGTAAACTGTGTGTACTGTATAAATGAGACATGCACACCTGTGTAAGAGTGAAACACGCTCCCGCAGATCTCTGTGGAGGGTGGAAAGAGAAACAGAGATCGCGACGAGTTCTTGCCCAAGATCGCTCTGCCGGTTTGACGGGCGCTGCGATTTCTTGGCCCTAATAAAACTATACCCGCGCCCCCACTGCCCGGTTGTAACATCCGCAACCCCCCCCCCCTCATGAGTACCCCCATTTTCACCCATTGTACTGCTGCTCTGTCGATGTCCTGAGCACTTGTGAAACTAGCCCCCCCCTCGCCTGTACTCACTGTGAGCCTCCTGAGTGCCTATTACACTAGCCCCGCCCCCAGTGCACAGTGGTAACATCGGGCCCCCCTCACCCTACAGAGGTCCTCCCTTCTCGCCTGTACTCACTGTGCCGCTGTTGTGCCAACCTCCTGAGTGCCATCCTTACTGTTCGCGGGCCTCTTGCGGAACAGGTCTGCTATATATATACAGGGAAGCTGCCAAACCGAGCGTGGTGTCCCCGCGCTCGGTAGTAAATAAAACAAACAAGGGAAAGTGAAACAGCGCCATGTGCGCGTTGTAGGCACGCCGTGAGCGTGCACATCGGCGTGGCCTGCGGCTCGTGCCCAGTGGCGGCGCCTGCGGACTTCGCCGCACTTGAATAAGTGCTGCGCGGCTCGTGCGGCCCAGGGACGGGGCCGCCAAAGGAAAAAAAACCATTAGAGGAAGTCCGGCGGGAGCCACCCCGCCTTCGTGAATGCCCATGGTGCGGCCAAAGCAGGATTTTAGGCGGGGCTCCTGGGAGCAAGACGGAGCCCGCGTGTTGCTGCAGTGACCGGCTGAAGACGGAGACCAGCCGAGGAGCAGCACAGAGTCCCCACAAGAGCAGGTAAGTGGGGTGAGGCATGCTGTGAGTGTAAAGCGCGCCGCGCTTGGAGCTCGCGTGCGCATAAAAAAAAAAAATGATATTGCATGAGGCTTGCGAGGACGGAAGGGGGACAGGAGATGTGCACATCGCGTGTCTGTACGTGCGTGTTCACGGGCGCGTTCACATTTCCAGTCCGTCCGGCGCGTGCACAGCTCCTGTCTCCCTTCCAAAGCAAGTCAGTAACAATAGATCTCGCTAGCGACAGCGCTCGCGCTGCGTCGCCAGGCGAGACCTAAAAATAGATCTTATTTTTATAAACGTTTAGACACCAAAATGAACAAAGACCACCAAAGGGTTCTGGAGATTTTACTTTTTAAGTAAATCGTCAATCACTGCTTTTCACTCAAAATGCAAATAAGCATTGGCAAATACCGCAGTTAGCGGTTACTTTGGAAACTTCTGAAAACTTTTGTAAAGTTGTGTTTAGCTACTTCCGCAAGCTTTCGGCAACCAATATTGGCAGGGAGCAAGTCAAAGGAGCCAGTAAGGCTTAGCAGAACAGTTACCTTGCAGTCAAAGCAGTCTCTAGTCCATTTCCAGGCTCTATGGGCAAACTGCCATGAACATCAATGGAGTGGTCCTGACGCAAGGGACATAGGATGCTGAAGATTTTGATGATGCTGATCTAGTCAGCGGGGGTTTCTTCCTGAGGCCACCCTTCAGTCTACAATCACGGTGAGCAACTTTTGCCACAGAGGACGATGTCCCTCGAAGTCCAAGTGAAGCCCATCCAAAAAACAGTTGGCACTGGTCTACTGGTCTCTGGTCACAGCGAAACCAGTGGTTCCCTTTAACTGCAGCTAGTGTCTGTCTTGTGCAACCAAACTGCACTTTGACAACTCTCCCGGGTCCAGCAGACTCAAGTGCAGATTTTGAGGGTCAGGGTTCGGCCTCTCAGGCTGAGCTTTGGTAGTCAGCGGCGAACAAGAAATTGTGGCTACTAACTTTCCAAAGGCAGCTTCTTCACCTTTTTTGTCCTTGCAGCTGTAACAGGAAGTCAGCCAACTGACGTTTGGAGTCCACCTCTTCTGTAAGGGGCTCAGGGAATGATTTTTCCTTGAGTAGAGCACCACAGGCATAGTTGTCTCTGTGCTAACCCAGGAGCAGCAAGTGCAGTCCAGCCTTTGGTGCAGCCCCTCTTTGCCAGGTCCAGGGAACAGAAGGGCAGTCCTTCTTCATCCTCTCTCCAGTACAGACATGATCTGAGGTCCGGGTGCCAGGGGTGCCACTTTTATACCCACAACTTGTATGTCGTGACTACTAGCCAATGAGCTACCAGGTCCCCACCTGCCCAATGACAACTTCTTGCAATGTGGGGCATCTCCCTATCCCAGAGGGCAATATTCTGCCCACTCCCAAGCTGGCAGTGCCCTTCTCTCGGTGTGGAGTTTGGTAGCCCTCCATAGAGGTGTGACTACTTGAGGGCTACATGCCCATGTTAAAATGGGTTTGGCAACTGTTTCCCCTCCCTGTAGCCAACCTGTATACCAGAACAAAAGAGCAGCCACTGTTGTGTGTGTCCACCATTTGCCCTTCAGAGGTGGCTTCCCCTTTGAAGCTCACCTTTTGGGCTCACACCCCATGTGGCTTCCTGACATGGAGGGTAACCGCTCTTCCAACGACAGGCCTCTATTGTGTCCTTTCCTGGGAGTCGTTCACACTTCGCCCCTGGACGGCAGAAGGCTGTCTTATGGCCCGCATCTGCGAATGCCCACTGGAAATTCTAGGCAACAGAGTGACAACTTTCTAAACTTGCCCTTTACTCAAAAGTTACATTAAATTTGAGCCTGGTTTAATGTAAAGATTCTTTTGATACCTTGAAGTACCAACTTTAGTAGTCCCATTTAGGAGTAAGCACAGCTGAGTTGTCAGCATGTAGCCCTATACTTGCCAATTGGGCTACCAACCTTTCCACAGTAAATATGACGATTTGGGGATTTTACTGTTAGGACACATAAAAATACATGTCCTACCTTTTAACATACAGCACCCTGCCTTAGGGCTCAATAGGCCTACCATAGGGGTGACTTAAATATATTTAAAAGGGAGGTCTGGACTTTGTCATTAGTTTAAATGGCAAAGTTGGGTTAGCAGTTTAAAACTGCTCTACCAGTTTGCAGTGGCAGGCTGGGAGACATGTTTTACTTTGTCACACTCAGGGTGGCACAACAAATGCTGCAGCCATGAGGGATACTTTAACTTACAGGACCTGATACCCCTAGTACCATATACTAGGGACTTACAAGTAAGTTAACTTATACCAATTGGGTATAAGTAAATCAAATATACGCTTTTGAGGATCAGAGCACTGGCAATGAGGTCTGGTTAGCAGGCCTCAGTGCACTCTCAAAGTCGAAAAACCAGCACCATCAGTTCAAAACTTTGGGAATGATCATTTAAAAAAAACGCATTTCCTTACACAGAGGCCCTACTGCACTATTGTGCCACTATAATATCTCCATTTATGTATGTATATAGAACAAATAACGGACAACTGTGTATTTTGTTTCTATATAGAGTTGTGTGCAGTTGTAAACCTTAGCATTTTGCATATTTTATTTAATCTTCAGTTGAAAGCAATAAGGGGGCTTTTGCAGCATTGGTAACGTTTCCCCACCACAGAGGATCAGACGCATGCTGTACAGTGGCTGGCACGGATCGGGGGTGGCCAAGTGGAAAAATTAAAATAAACTTACCTCATCACCGTGTCTCTCCTCTGTCGTCTCTCTGCGTCTCTTCCCGACGAGTCCGGCCGGAACAGAAGCAGGAAGCACACAGGCTCCCCTAAGCCAATCACAACGCTACTGTCAGCAGCGTCGTGATTGGTCTGAGCGCCGTGGTTCGGCGCTCAGACGGGGACTAGGAGCCTGTGCATGTTCTCCACCAGGCTGTAATACAGGTGGGTGAAGAGCATGCTAAGTGCGCATGACTCTTTGTCTCGCCCCGCCCCACAAAACTTCCTCTGCAGGAAAAAGTAAAATGATAGTAACACAGTGTTATTATCATTTTATTTTTCCTTTTTTACACTGCTGAAAAGCAGTGGGGCAACGCTCATCCGCCTTAGCGGAGGAGCCGCCACTGATGCTCTGTGTCAACCATTTCTTACTGGGTTCAACTAACAAGGTACCTCCCTTCCTCATATGCTGGGATTCACAGAGCAGGACTTTTGGCAGTTGGGAAGGGGAACTCTGCATCTTGTTGGGCATTGTCTATTGTGTTTTCTTGCTGTTATTCAGCACAGAGTGACAGCAGAGAAAACAGTTTCCCACAGCTGGACGTGGGTGGGATGCTAAATAAACAAAGTTTATTATTTGCACACCCCGAGCTCTATTATGTCAGTGAGCGGTTTCTGTGACATGATAATCAACGATGAGGCAGAGTGGTTTGAAAATGTCAGCAGAATTATATAACATGTTATCCGGTATGTATTTTTATATAATACATTTTAAAATAGGAAAATGTTCATTTAAAAACCTACTACATCCTACTGCTGTAGTGTAATTTTCACGAATTACTGAACATATGTAACTCATAGGCTTTGCATAATTCCTTTGAAATATGTATTTTGAAACCATTGCTGAAAGGACATTAAGATTCAAAGCTTTAAAAAGAATGATTTTCATCATTTATGGGTAGGTGTGGCATAACACTCCATAATTCAAAGGTCATACACTCGGGTAATGGTGGAACATGTCAATGCCTGTTATACACTAGTACAGATAATGGCTGGAGTTCTGGCCTTGGGCTGAGTTTCCTGCCCCCGGTACCCATTGTGCATGGCCCACAGCTGTGTCCAGTGGGCTCTGGGAACTTGGCATGGTCTGTATCCACACCCTGTGGCAAATACCCCTCGTAGAAGTATTAATTTGGCACTGGGCCCAGGTCATGGCTAATGGTCTTCTACATGAGACCCACATTACTTAGGTATGTAACATTCTAGACTTGTCAAAAATAAACAGGTGTCAATGCCTAAGACAGCAGATGTTACAACCCCTCCCCCTCTTTTGGTTTTTTGGTCTCGCCTCAGGCAGCTCATGCGCTGCTCTGGCGAGACTTTTAGTAAGGGGGCTTCAAAAAGCTGACCACACGCTTTTGCTTGTGGCCTAAAGCTTGCGGTTACGCGCACAGTTACGCGCACAGGCGCCATCTGGTTTTCCTCTCTTGTCATGGCTCATTAAGCGTATCGCTCGCGGGCACCCTTACAGCGCGCGCACATCGCACACCACTCGCCAGACGTGCCTCCGCGCGCACATCGCACACCACTCGCCAGACGTGCCTCCTTGTTTTGCGATTTATACACTTTTTCATTATTAAACACACATCTGCGTCGCGTTATTATTAGCGGCCCTTTAGCATTTTGAACTCACGTGCTCTCTCTCAAAGCCAGCGTCGTCCACAATTGATACACTTTTTAGTAATTAAACAAACATCTACGTCGCATAATTGTTAAATAAATAGAGCGCGGCCCCAGCAAACACATCATTGCAGTGCCAGCAGTGTAATTTTGTTTTACTTTTACAAGCACGCGTGTGGCGTGTGAGCGCGGCCCTTTGGCATTTTCAACTGACGTGCTCTCTCACCAAAGCCAGTCTCGTACACAATTTGTACACTTTTGCGTTATTAAACAACCATTTCGGGAGCGTTATTATTAACTAAATAGAGCGCAGCCCTTTAGCATTTTGAACTCAGGTGCTCTCTCTCAAAGCCAGCCTTGTCCACAATTGATACACTTTTTAGGCATTAAACAAACATCTCCGGTGCATAATTGTGAAATAAATAGAGCGCGGCCCTTTTGCATTTTCAAATGACGTGCTCTCTCACCAAAGCCAGGCTCGTACACGGTTTATACACTTTTTCAAGCCAGCGTCGTCCACAATTGATACACTTTTTAGTCATTAAACAAACATCTACGGCGCATAATTGTTAAATAACTAGAGCGCGGCCCCAGCAAACACATCATTGCAGTGCGATTTTGTTTTACTTTTACAAGCACGCGTGTGGCGTGTGAGCGCGGCCCTTTGGCTATTCTTCATATAACCTTGTATCGAGTTCCTTTTATGGTGTGCCTGGTATGGTGTTGCTATGTACGTATTGCGCAAACGCTTTACACATTAACTCAGGGATAAGCCAAACTGCTAGAAAACTTATTTCCATATACAATAAAAGCAAAAAAAATGTAATTATCCAAAACAAAATCCTTAGTGCAAAAACAACAACTGTTACATTGCTAAAAATTATAAGATCCCAAAGGCGAGACCTATTGGCTTTGCCAATGCTTGTTTTGTCTTTGCGGGTTCCCACATGCATATTCATGGCCCACCCATGCTTCTTCATGGCAATCCCAGGTCCAGATTTCTGGAACCGGGGCTGACATCTACAATGAATCAGCAACCAGGGGTTTTCAGTGAGGCAATGAGGAAGGTGGAGAAGAAATGGCCGTGTAACGGAGTTTCCCGCCAGGAAGCATTTCTAACTATGAACAATAGTGAAAGAGCGGAGGGTGGTAGATGAGGGAAGTGTCTACAACTATTCACAGAATCTATCTTTGTGGGAGAAGCAAGCAGCTCTGCCAGCAACCGCATCCATGATGACATCACTGGGTGTTTGAATACGGAAGGGGGAGGTGCTGAAGGCACGTCAGTCAGGCAGATCTGTAGCAGTGACGTCAGCAGAGCCACTTGGCCCATCCTGTACCTGCAGGCGCCGCGAGATCCAACAAGCAGCGCCTCCTCTGCAGCTGGATGGGACCTGATAACATCACCATAAAAAAATGTAAAAAAACATTCTCAGGCTCTTGGCTGAAGTTCAAAGTTTTGTCTGCTGATTTCTAAATGTATTTCAGGTGAAATTCAATATTACTTTGAGTCACTGTAAATACAAGTGTATAAATATATATATATATATATATATATGCCACTTTACACACTATTAAACACACACAAGCTCTTTTGAGTTCTCTTTCCTCTATCCGTGACCATGTTTGTACATTCATGGCACACCTCGGCATCCAGATTAGTTCCTAGTATTACTCGTGGGTCATTCATCCATCCATCCACCCACCCCTTGTAGGATAACGACTAACTGCATGGACTACAAGCAGTAAAAGTGCGCTCAAGAAGTGCAAAAATATTTGACGAAAGGTCGGCCTGCGAAAGGTGCTGAACATGAACATGCTTGAACTCCCTTCTAGAACTGCTGCAATTTCATTTCCTGTTTTAAGTTCCAAGCATGCATAACTCAAAGCAGAAGTTTTGTTACAAAAATTAAATTTGAGAACACTGTGTAATATGCCCTCACTGAGACAAGCCTCAACCAAACTGCCTGTGCTTTTTTTGCCCGTAGCAAATGTTTGGGAAAGTTTTGTACAAATCACGCAAAAAAGATAAATCATAAGCCACCTGTAAAGATCATTTCTCATGGAGCTTGTATTGCAACTGTAGGTAGGTGTAAAGTCGTGGGCCTGAGGCCCACATTCTCAGTAAACCATGACACAGACACAGTGGGTATGCTTACTGATCTGGCCTGGAGCACGTGCACTCGGGCCCTTTTATTAACAGGCCCATGTCACTCGTGACGCCTTTAGTAGATGGGTGTGGGATGTGTGTGTGTGGCCATCCCTCGAGGGAGTGTCTGGTAAAGCTGGTGCCTGCTGAGACACTAGAACGTGTCCAGCAGGACACTACAGTAGTTAGTCACAAATGTCGCCTTCCATTTATAAATATTGGGTTATTATTAAACTGGGTAATCAGGTGCTTTCATGGGATTGTGGGGTTCTGGTGGCATAGTAAGCCAAGATATTAAAGTCTGAGTGCTTTATAGATGTCTTATACAAAACCTGTGTTTTAGGACCATAGTGAACATGATAGCTTCTGCATGTTTAGAATACATACCCGTGTGTGTGTGTCCGCACAAGCACACAGATGTGTACTAATAACTTAAATGAATACAGAAAAGAAGGGGTGTTCAGAAGGTTTATAAAGGGACAAGAGGAAGAGAAACGACGGGGTCAGTAAATGGCCATAGGGTAGGGGTCGGAGTACACAAAGCACATGTCTAGCCCGCTCTAACAGTACAGGAAATACGCAAGACAATAAACATACGAAAAAAATGGGAAGGTCCTAGTTTTATTCCAGTGAACCTCATGGATCTTGGCCTTTTGAACATAAAATCACCAGCAAACACAACGTGCACCAGAAAAATGGAAAAATATAGAAAAAAGACTTGGCCAGATATGAAATACAGTCTTTCACAACTAACAGATAATGATGCAGCCAGTCAGAATTGAAACCGGACGGTCATTCCGGCTGGCTTCGGACGGGCTCAGGGAGCCTGTCGGCCAGTCGGAACTGGCTCGTAATCCCAAAGGACGGGCCTTTCCGCCCTTGGGACTATGATGCACGGTTTCCGGCATGATTTCCAAGCCGGCCTGTCCGACATGGATATCATGTCAGGAAGCGGGTTTGGGGGCCCCAACAGGGCCCCCTTGTGTGCGGCCTCCGGTTGGGAGCTGAGGGGGCACTTATGGTGCCCCCTCTTTTGATCCCTGCACCCAGTGGCAGGCACCTTGAGGTGCCTGCCACGGGGTGCAGGGATGAGCGACACCTCCCATTTCCTTTATAGGAGCATGTATTATGGCCGGTTTACGGCCGTAATACATGCTCCCATAGGGAAATGTTGGAATGCGACCGAACAGTGTTCGGTCACATCCTAATGAGGCGGATGGGACCGCCGACCGGGTGTCGGTCGGTCCCGTTTACGAGTCTGTGTCGGGCAGAAGCAATTCCGCCCAACATCGAAATTGGCCCCTAAATGTAATATTATTTTTAACTAATTTAATAATAATTAAAAATAATACTTGGGTAATAATGCATATTAAGGGGCCGATTCCGATCTCAGTCGGAGGCGCACCCAATACCATTCGGTCGGGAAAAAAGCCATGCGAATGCCTGTTTCCCGACCGATCCGTACAGCATACCGAACGAGTAAGTACGATGCGCACAACAGCACAGAATCCGGCCGAGTCGTATTCACCCAATCCAGGTCCTGTCCTCCGACCGAGGCGAATCCGGAAACGCAGAATCGAGTCGCACGGAAGGGAAAATGCAGCTCCGTCCGGCCGAACAAGTACGATGCGCTTTCCGTACGCGCCGAACCCGTCGCTACGCACGGCACGTCAAAGCATCCGGGAGAGGCGCACATAAGCTCCGATTCGCGCCACAACACGATCCACGGCTACGAGGCGAACACGCCAGCGACGAGGACGACGCGAAGCAACGAGAAAGACGAACGACACGAACCAACCTTGAATCCCTTCGTCCCGATCATACCAATATTCTACATTTACTACCGGAACAGGCACGGACGCGTACGGCGCAGAAGGTAAGTCAGACACCAACCACAAAACACATACAACACGTACACGACACATCACACACACACAGAGGGATGCAGAATTTACTTACACCAGCAACAGCAGCACCATAGGGGCGGGATGCCCATCACCAATGCCTAATATGCACACAGGGGCCTGAATGCGCACCACCACCCCTACCCAGGGGGGGCCGGATGCCAACCACCACTACCACCCTTAGCCAGGGGGTGCCAGATGCCCACCACCACTACCACCCTTACCCAGGGGGCTGGATGCCTACCACTACTACCACCCTTAGCCAGGGGGTGCCAGATGCCTACCACTACTACCACCCTAAGCCAGGGGGCTGGATGCCTACCACTACTACCACCCTTAGGCATGGGGTGCCAGATGCCTAGCACTACTACCACCCTTAGCCAGGGGGCTGGATGCCTACCACTACTACCACCCTTAGCCAGGGGGCTGGATGCCTACCACTACTATTACCCATAGCCAGGGGGTGCCAGATGCCTACCACTACTACCACCCTTACCCAGGGGGGCTGGATGCCTACCACTACTACCACCCTTAGCCATGGGGGTGCCAGATGCCCACCACCACTACCACCCTTACCCAGGGGGGGCTGGATGCCTACCACTACTACCACCCTTAGCCATGGGGGTGCCAGATGCCTACCACTACTACCACCCTTACCCAGGGGGGCTGGATGCCTACCACTACTACCACCCTTGCCCAGGGGGGCTGGATGCCTACCACTACTACCACCCTTAGCCATGGGGGTGCCAGATGCCTACCACTACTACCACCCTAAGCCAGGGGGCTGGATGCCTACCACTACTACCACCCTTAGCCAGGGGGTGCCAGATGCCCACCACCACTACCACCCTTACCCAGGGGGCTGGATGCCTACCACTACTACCACCCTTACCCAGGGGTGCCAGATGCCTACCACTACTACCACCCTTACCCAGGGGGCTGGATGCCTACCACTACTACCACCCTTACCCAGGGGTGCCAGATGCCTACCACTACTACCACCCTTAGCCATGGGGGTGCCAGATGCCTACCACTACTACCACCCTTAGCCAGGGGGGCTGGATGCCTACCACTACTACCACCCTTAGCCAGGGGGCTGGATGCCTACCACTACTACCACCCGTAGCCAGGGGGTGCCAGATGCCTACCACTACTACCACCCTAAGCCAGGGGGCTGGATGCCTACCACTACTACCAC
Source organism: Calotriton arnoldi (assembly GCA_963921515.1). NCBI lineage: Eukaryota > Metazoa > Chordata > Amphibia > Caudata > Salamandridae > Calotriton > Calotriton arnoldi. Next base: position 221,876 of record CAWUFW010013956.1, read on the forward strand.
CCTTAGCCATGGGGGTGCCAGATGCCTACCACTACTACCACCCTAAGCCAGGGGGCTGGATGCCTACACTACTACCACCCTTAGCCAGGGGGTGCCAGATGCCCACCACCACTACCACCCTTACCCAGGGGGCTGGATGCCTACCACTACTACCACCCTTACCCAGGGGTGCCAGATGCCTACCACTACTACCACCCTTACCCAGGGGGCTGGATGCCTACCACTACTACCACCCTTACCCAGGGGGTGCCAGATGCCTACCACTACTACCACCCTAAGCCAGGGGGGCTGGATGCCTACCACTACTTCCACCCTTAGCCAGGGGGGTGCCAGATGCCTACCACTACTACCACCCTAAGCCAGGGGGGCTGGATGCCTACCACTACTACCACCCTTAGCCATGGGGGTGCCAGATGCCTACCACTACTACCACCCTTAGCCAGGGGGCTGGATGCCTACCACTACTACCACCCTTAGCCAGGGGGCTGGATGCCTACCACTACTACCTCCCGTAGCCAGGGGGTGCCAGATGCCTACCACTACTACCACCCTTACCCAGGGGGCTGGATGCCTACCACTACTACCACCCTTAGCCAGGGGGTGCCAGATGCCTACCACCACTACCACCCTTACCCAGGGGGCTGGATGCCTAACACTACTACCACCCTTACCCAGGGGTGCCAGATGCCTACCACCACTACCACCCTTACCCAGGGGGGCTGGATGCCTACCACTACTACCACCCTTAGCCAGGGGGTGCCAGATGCCTACCACTACTACCACCCTAAGCCGGGGGGCTGGATGCCTACCACTACTACCACCCTTAGCCAGGGGGTGCCAGATGCCTACCACTACTACCACCCTAAGCCAGGGGGCTAGATGCCTACCACTACTACCACCCTTAGCCATGGGGGTGCCAGATGCCTACCACTACTACCACCCTTAGCCAGGGGCTGGATGCCTACCACTACTACCACCCTTAGCCAGGGGGCTGGATGCCTACCACTACTACCACCCGTAGCCAGGGGGGTGCCAGATGCCTACCACTACTACCACCCTAAGCCAGGGGGGCTGGATGCCTACCACTACTACCACCCTTAGCCATGGGGGTGCCAGATGCCTACCACCACTACCACCCTTACCCAGGGGGGGCTGGATGCCTACCACTACTACCACCCTTACCCAGGGGGTGCCAGATGCCTACCACTACTACCACCCTTACCCAGGGGGGCTGGATGCCTGTCACTACTACCACCTCTACCCATGGGGGCTGGATGCCTACCACCAACACCACCCCCACTCATAGGATGGACAATGCATGACACAACCAGCACACCACAACCTAGGGAATGCAAGAAAAAGACATCCCCCAACACCATGACAAGCGTGTGTAGACTGTGTCAAATGCCTACAACACTGAACATGACTTTGAACATACAATGTGACCCCCTATCACATGTGCCACACATATATGTGTGTGGCCCCCACAATGCAAGCAGGCCATGACCATTGTGGCAATGGGGTCCAAACCCCCATCATCACAGTGACCAAAATGCAAGTGTGGGGTCCATAGCTGAAGCACATTTTGAACAGTGTGGCAATGGGGTCCAAACCCCCATCATCACAGTGACCAAAATGCAAGTGTGGGGTCCATAGCTGAAGCACATTTTGAACAGTGTGGCAATGGGGTCCAAACCCCCATCATCACAGTGACCAAAATGTAAGGGTGGGGTCCATAGCTGAAGCACATTTTGAACATTGTGGCAATGGGGTCCAAACCCCCATCATCACAGTGACCAAAATGTAAGTGTGGGGTCCATAGCTGAAGCACATTTTGAACATTGTGGCAATGGGGTCCAAACCCCCATCATCACAGTGACCAAAATGTAAGTGAGGGTCCATAGCTGAAGCACATTTTGAACATTGTGGCAATGGGGTCCAAACCCCCATCATCACAGTGACCAAAATGTAAGTGTGGAGTCCATAGCTGAAGCACATTTTGAACATTGTGGCAATGGGGTCCAAACCCCATCATCACAGTGACCAAAATGTAAGTGTGGGGTCCATAGCTGAAGCACATTTTGAACATTGTGGCAATGGGGTCCAAACCCCCATCATTACAGTGACCAAAATGTAAGTGTTGACAAAGAAAGAGCTGCAACTGCCAAACTGCATGGATGATTCCTGGTCACAGAACATAAAACACATCAGTGGCAAAGTAGTGCATGTGTCCCATTGCAACATAAATTGGGGGAGGCAAATACTGAAGTGCAAATAAGACATACCTTTGGCCATGTGCAGACAAACAACACCCATGGGGGCTGACACTGTCAACATTCATCAATGACACAATGACAGAAGTGACCATCAGAATGCAGACCCACATATTTGCACCAATGGGCACACAAATGCAGATACCCTGTGGAGACTGTAGATGTGAGGTGAACAGATACCATACCATGGCAGCAATGGGACACACAAACCATGATCATTGTGCTGACCGATGACCTAGGAGTCCCAGGGACAGCAGGGAAACCCACCAAACTACATACAGCCAATGGCACACCCAAGATATGCCAATGCAGTGGTGCAGATGCACAAACACAAACAGGCAGACCCACACTGCACATCATACACAACAGGTGAGGGGGGTGCCAGTGTCCCCAGGCAACCACACAACACATGAGGAGACCTGAATACCAATCATACAGATGTGCATACAGTGCCACGCAAAGGTAACTCATGGATCCAAATCCCCTATGTGGGCAAGCAGGCATTGTCAGATGAGAGGGAGCACAAATCACACAGGCACGTAGGAACAGCAACTGACACAGCAAGACACAGACACACCACAGCACTACCCCCAGGGCCCCCACAATGTGGTGACCCTGGGCTGCATTACAATCCCACTGTGATGACAAAGCTAAATGTCGTTCACACTGTGAACCACAGTCATGTGTCCTGAGCAACAAACTACCATCACACCTACACAAGCACAAATCAATCAGCACGGCCAGTAAGCCAAGGCCAACATGGAGGCAGGGGCCTAGCCGGGCAACAACTCTCATCTGCACACACTCAACACCACACCCCTCGACCTCCAACAATGTGCAGCAGTGAAGCACACATGCACTGGTGACATTGCACATGCACCCATGACTATTCCAGGGTGGTGGGTGGGAACCAAGGTGCAGAAACACATCACACATGGCCACTCAACAAGACTCCTGAATGTCTGACACACTGCACACTACGCTGTACATGGACATGACGGCAATACCACACCAACCAATGGGATCCCAGCCACAGTCACACACCAATGAAGAAGCCAAGGTCACCCACAAAGAACACACATAGACAACAACCAACATTGCAGCCCGGACCCTGAGGAGTGCCAGCAGTCACACACACAACGTGTCACAATCACTGAAAGATAACACAAACTGGAAATCACATGACAGGGGCAAACAACAAGTGCCAAGGGAAACCTGACTGTGACCCATCTGCGTCTGCACACAAACTCAGCCCTGACAGCAAACACACCTATGGGTGACACCCTGATGACCAGTAATGTGCCATGCACCCACATCACAGAGAACCCAGGAGAAGACTTTGGGGGAACATAGGTCAACTCAGCAAGCATCACAAACAGGTACAACACTAGGGATCACAGCATGCACAGCTAAACGGAAGTGAACACACAGACATGCTCATACAACACACACCTTGGGCGCAGGCAATGTCACAGGAGTACACACTGCCATGAGGGGACTCCACTCCTGTGTGAGGAAAGCTGTGCCATATGTTGCCTCAGTAGGGCCCCATCATGTCAGCTGAGCACTTGGTCACACAATCAACAATTAGCACCAAATGAAGGCTCCCGTCACATCAGCCTGGTCATGGAAGTGCCAACGAAATCATCAGCACAGATCCAACACACTTGTATAGCAATGTTGCACTGACAACACAGATGAGTCCTTCCCCATTGATGCCCAAACCTGCATGTCCAGTGGAGATGGCCACACGGTCAGGGAAGTAGACGAATTGAACAATGGCAGGCACAACAGATGTGCAGGGGTGGAAGCCACAGATGTGAAATTGCTAATGTAAGTAGGAAATCCCATTGCCAAATACTGAACACATGACACCCTCAGATGCTGCTATGGATGACATGGATACACCACAGGATAGGACACATTCCCCCTGGACCACATGGGTTCCTGCACAGTAACACTTCATTATCATGAGACCAAATATCACCATCACTGCAGCAAGGGCATGGTTAGCATCATCAACAACATGTACATCAGAAGCATAAGCACTAGAGAACAGAAAGTTGCTTTATTCAGCATATGTGTGTAATGAAAACTGAAAGTCCAGAAAAAACACAAAGGCCAATGGCCAGTCCATTGTCAAAGTCCAAACAGGGTGACAGTGGCAGATGTCACCCTACGCATGCCTGCACAAAACCAGGGACAATCCACTAGGAGGGGCAACCGGGGGGCAGGCCAGGCACCGCAGGGACAGGATCAGGGCTCACCAGGAGGAAGCAGGGAAGGGGTGGTGGGTGCTGGAGAGCCACTGACAACTGCAGTGGAGGTGTCTGACATGGTGTGTGCCGGCACAACTGGGGGGCATGACTCAGATGTTGTGGACCCTGCAGATGGAGTGGACAGGTCCGCCACTGCAGTGCCCAAGTCAGACAGGGTGGTAGTGGACTCCACTGCAGTGCCTACCACCAGGGGAGGAGAATGGGGAACAGGCAAGGTGGGCTGGACAGAGGGGGAGGACACCCTCACCACATCAGTGGCACAGACAAGCGCAGCGGGGGTGTGGTGCCGGGAGAGCAAGTGGCAAGGGGAGAAGGCCGGATCCTCTTGGGGATGGTATATCTGTGGGTGGGGGAACCTGGGGCAGAGTGTGGTGGGGGCACCTGTGGAGTGGGGGCCTGAGGGATGGAGGAAGGAGACCTGGTGCCTGAGCTGCAGGGCGGCGGCGGGGTCTTGCTCTTACGACTCCGGGGGACTTGCGGGTGGGGGCCTCAGTCTGTCTGCGCCTGGGGGAGGGTGTCCGGGGGCGAGGGGCACTCTGCTCCGTGTGGGTGGGCTTCCTCTTCCCCCTGAATGCTGTATCAGCTGGATCGGAGGGGAAGAGGCCGAGGTCACTGAGGAAGAGCCGCTGGGTCTTTGGGGTTGCAGGTGAGGCAAGGGAGGGTGCTTTGGAGGGAGAGGCAACTGAGGACTGCGCAGTGCTCGTGGATGCGTGTGTGTGTTCCAGGGCCCCATCCCCTGTGAGTCTGGTTTCAGTCCCCTGACTGTGCGTGCGTGTGCGTTTTGTTTGTGGCGTGTGTGTCTGTGTGCTGGATGTGTGTGTGCTGGTGTGTGCCTGTGCCGGTGTGTGTGTGCTTGGGACGGGTAAGGTGCTGGGGAGTGTGGATGGAGCAGAGGCAGGAGGGGTGAGGGACTGTCTGAGGAGGGACACTGCTGCCGTCAGGGAGGAGTCCATGGACCTATTGCCCCTCTGTAGGTCAGACATGCCCGATGAGATGCCCTCCATGAACGACACCAGCTGAGTCAACAGAGCGGTGTGCGCATGGAGGACACTCAGCATGGCTGTCTGCCCTACATGGAGCTGGCGAAGGAGGTACACAGACTCCTCACTCAGGGCAGCAGGGGACACAGGGGCAGGGGGTGCGGTGCTTGGCCCAAAGGAGACACGCTCCCGAACATGGGAGCCTCCACGGATCTGGGGAATGGGAGCCGATGGGAGGGCGGTGGTGGTGCTGGTGGTGGCGGGGACAGCAACACTAGCTGGGGTGTGGTGGCTGCTGACACCCGCCTCCATAAGGGAGTCATCCTCCGAGTTGCTCTGGTCCTCAGCTGAGGTGGATGGTGCTGAGGACTCCTCGGTGTGGCTCCCCTCGCCCTCCGTGCCACTGGGTCCCTCCGACCACTCCTCGGCTGCTGACCCAGTCTGGCTCTCCGGCTCCTCCTGGTCCGTGGAGCTGTCCCCTTCCGTGGCCGTGGATGTATCTGCAAACAATGGGGAAACAGACAGACATCAGTCACCTGCACCAAACGCACACACCACTGTGAGCACAGCACATTACAGAGCAAGCCCTGGCATCATTAGTTGTACATTGCTAAAAGTGCCCTAACTGAACAGGAGAAGCCAATTGTCAGTCTGATGCCAACCATGGCACTCACATCCCACATGGCCTTGCACCCATCTGTCTGGTGTCTGTTGGATAGCAACACCCCAGTGTGGACACATGCACCAACTACACAGTAGTTGGACAGTGCAGAGGACACGGTGTAGCATGTGGACATGCACACATCACAACTCTTGCCACTGAGTCAGTACAGGTTTCCGGATGAAAGGGATGCCCAGAGTCAAATAGGAAATGCATGTGATGCATACCAGCGACAGACACCATGATGCACCCATGTCCTGATAGCCATCGCCACAATGGTGTGCATGTAGCACATGTCACTCCCCTGCAGGATCACCAATAAGTAGACACATGCCATGGCGGAGGCATGACTGCTAAGTCATACATCACTGTCTCAGTGATGTATGACCTGGCAGCCAGACAACAACACTCTGCACTGTGTCACAATAGTAGGTCATGGGGAATGCAAGTCCTGGAGCTGCACAAGTGCACATGTACATCCCCCACACAACACATCATCTTAACCCTCATCTGTCCAGGTCATACCGATTGGACATATGGGAGACCTGTGACACTACCCTCTGAACCTGAGCCCCTCACAATCTGCTGTGAATGGGAAACAGCTGCCTGAACTTCACATTCGCATACCCCAGTCTGCCCGGGCAGCTGATCAAACACCTATGTGACACACAAGTATCGTCTCCTATGGTCACATCTCCAGTGGCATGCTGAGCCCCTACCGAGAAACACCCCAGCAGTCCTGGCAACAAATCCACAGCACACTGACACAGAGGCAGACACCTGAGGGGTCAAATCACTGCGCACAATGTGTCAGCTGATACACGGGAGTGGGAGTACAGAGTGCATTGCATGGCCTGGAGTAGGCATGACTGTCCTGCCCCACATGAATGAGGGATGAGCCCTGGACAGTGGATAGCTGGCTATGTATGTGTGACACACGTAATCTGCACACTCCTGGGGCCCAAACATTGTTCCCACCCGCTGCATGGGCGTGTGCCACATACCCCAGGCACATGTGGTGGCTCAGCTCAGCAAGTGGACCGCATATCAAAGCAACACGCAGATTACATGTCCGAACACAGGCGTTGTGTGAACAATGGACCCACCCATGATGCCCACAACAGAGTTAGGGAAACAGATGCTGTCCCCCACCTTGAGTGAAGCAAACTGCAAGGACACAGTCCCAAGTGACACAATTCCCTGAATGTAAGGGCCACACCTGGGTATCAGATGAGGAGTGGGCAGTGCACAATAGAGGGACATGGCTCCTGGACAACATGACTGCTGTACTGTGGCAGTTGAACCAGGCCAGAGGAGGGCACATAGCATGTAATACAGAGTTCACAGTGCAGTCTTTGACTCACCCCCTCCTTGCTGCTGTCTGGCCTTCAGCTGCCCATCCAGGTCTGGAAACACCACCGCCAGGATCTGGAGCATGTGGCTGGTCAGGGTCCGTGTTCCGCCCCTCCTGCGAGGAGGCGACAGCTTCAGCTGGACCCGTGCAATCCTCCGGGTCCAGCCCCGAAGGTCCTGCCACCTCTTCTGGCAGTTGCGGATCCGGCGCTTGTAGACCCCCACGGACCGGACAGCCCGGACGATGTCCTTCCAGATCTCCTGCTTCCGATGGGCATTAACCTGTCAGGATGACAAAGTGAAAAGGCCATTACTACACATGCAACATATCCGTGCATGACACAGTTGTATATACATGTCTCAATCACAGGGGCACATGATGTACACAGGCAGTGCAACGCTGCCCATGGACAGTTTGCCAGAAGTCACTACATGGTATCATTGCATGGGACGTAAAACCTTGTTCAAATGCACTGTCACTGCACCATACCTGTCCAGTGCATGTCACTACACACTATGGGGGTGACAACTACTCAGTGAGCCTGCTAGCCAGTGGCGTGCAGACTTTCAGCCTTGCTAGTCAGACAAAATGCACATTCAGAAAGGCAGTGCACAGAACACTCACCTGCTCCCCTGGTGTCCCATACAGCTTGCTGTACTGTGGAAGTGAGGCTGTCCAGCAGGGCCTGGTTCTCCTCAAGGCTGAAGGCTGGGGCTCTCTCCACAGTACGTGCCATTGCAGGGTCCAGAGGGGGCAGAGACAGCAGCAGTGCAGTGGCAGATGTCGTCCTGGAGCATGTAGTGCAGGCAAGTGAGCTCTCAGGGGAACAGCCAGCAATATATATGTGCTGGAGAGGCAGATACTGTCCCATGTGTCCAAAGTGATAGGTCCAAGTCGTTTGCATCTTCTGAATCTGGCCAATCCATGGAATAGCAGCACCAATACACGCCCACATCATCCTTCAAATCTTCAACTTCATGACATACATGATTTTGCAACATTGTTGTGGGTGACCAACTGAATTTCCAGCAACCGACTCGTTCGAATTTCGAAAACGCGTCCGTTGCCAGGCTAGGCCATTGTCAATGGCTGCGCACCGATCGGTCCATTGCTGATCAACGCGTACAGGGGTACAACGGTGTTGGACCTGGCCCTTTTTGGCAGGTTCACCCCTGAACTTTTTGCCTGTCTCTTAGCCTTTTCCCTGTGTAGTGTTGGTGATTTTAGGCCTCTAGGCACTTAAGCACTGTGGCCCAGTGTAAAGTGCGTGCGCGCTGTGTGCGTGTGTGATGAGACTGGCCGGCCCTCCCATAGGAATGCATTGAGGATGAGTGGTAGGTGGTAATTCCTGTTATGAGAGGTGCAGCATGGTCAAGTCTAGTATGCCTGAATTCGTGAGAATAAATGCTGCGCAATGGTGTGCGCAGATTTATGGTGACTGGTAGAGAAATGCCACTTCTAGAAGTTGGCATTTATGTGTGCTCTGTGTCTGCCTGTCTGATGTGGATTACATGTCTGGCTCTGTGAGTGACAGGAGCTGGGAGGTGTGTGTGGCTGCAGGAGGGGCAGGGTGAGTCAGCGCTAGGCTGAATGAGACACCTGAGCTGAGAGTGGTGGGAGGAGAGATCCCCTGACCCTGAATAGGATGTTGCCTGCCCTGTACAATGCTGGCTCCACCCCCTGTGGTGCGTCTGATGTCCCTAGCCTGTCTTGTGAAAGGGAAGAGGAGCTGGGCAAAACAAAGTGCTCCTGAACCAGTTGCATCTGGTTCCCCCATGCCCTACACCTTGTAGACAAAGGAAAATGGTGTATAAAAGAAGGGGCTGTGACCCCATGAAGTTGTTCTTATTTGCGGATCCTGATTCCTGCAGGGCGTGCTGCTGCTGGGGCCCAGGAGGACTTGCCAGGAGGGCTGCCTCCCTGGGCCCAGCTATGCCCTGGAACCTTTGGCTTAATTTCTGTTAGCCTGGCCCCTTGCTACCTAAAAAGACTTTCTTGCTGGGAGCGCTTTATCTCTATGATGCCAGGACCTTTTTTTGCAGCCTCTTGCGCCCTGTGAGCGCTGTTCTTTTTCTTCATGGACTTCAGGGCTCCTAGCCCCTGAAGAGCGCTTTTATTTCTCCTTATCTGGAAAGGGGAGCCCTGTGCCTTAATTTCCCCGTGAGAGAGGAGCGCTGGAGCATGGGCTTCGCAGCGCGGAGCTGCTGATCGAGGAATCCCAGCGAGGGGATTCCCCCGCTTCCCGAGTATTTAAGATGGCGGGAGCCCACCCCGCATTGCAGCCTAAATGGAGAGGGAGCCTACCCCTCATTGTCCGCTGTAGGTTTATTTACTGAGCAGGAGCCCACCCTGCTTTATATTTTAACTCTGGAGGGAGCCTACCCCTCATTACCGCCGAAAAGGAATCGCCGCCGCGGTCCGATCCGCGGGTAAACCGGAAGTCAGGCATTCCTGCCTGGGACGTGGGCGGGGCCAGTGACGTCAGCCAGAGCCTCGGAGGCTCCACTTCCGTTTCCCCGGCCGGGGGAAGCCGTGCAGAGAGTCCCGGGTCCCAGGAGGGGCCCGGGTGAAGGGAGAATGGAGGACGGGAGCCTACCCCGCCTCCACCGGCACAGCTGTAGAGTCCCGGGTCCCAGGAGGGGGCCCGGGTGAAGAGGAGAGGCCGCCGATGCCAGACGGGGCTCCCGTGGTGGAGAGGGAGCCCCGCGTGCAGCCACCAAGTAGCCGAACAGCGCAGAGTGCCACGAGGCAGAGACTGGCCGGAGGAGTCCCCCTGCTGAACCCGGTGAGTGATGGCTGGGTTGGGGACACGGCCGCATTGCACTACCGCTCCCAGGAGAGGGGCAGGTTTATTTCAAGAGCCCCGAGTGGTGATGTCCCGAGTCAGCAGAGTCCTGCCAGCAGCCCGGTGAGATCGAAAGGGCTGGGGGGCTCCGTGGGGGCTATGGTTGGTGCTGAGTGAGGCACAGCGCAAGTCCGTAGTCCTGAGCGGCCCCCGCCTAATAGGGGGCTGCTCCAACGTTGGGTGCCATTTCTTTTTCCTGAGAGTCCCGGAGTGGGGCTCAGACGGCACGCGTAGTGCCAGGGTCTTCTTTTAGAGCGCCCCATGAGGGCATGGTTGGTTCAAGAGCCGTGTGGCTCCAACGTGGGCCATATCTGTTTAAAGGCCCCGGTGGGGGGGGCCAAAGGGCACCGCATGTAAGGGCCCTCGTTTGATTTCCAGCTGACCCGCTTGCTAGAGGGCAGCTGCCACGTTTTTGGGGCCATGATGTTTGGAGAGCCCGTGTGCTCCAGGGAGGGGGCCACCGTGATGTAAAAGCCCTTTCCCTACCCTCAGCTGCACCGCACCAGCGCGGGCAGCTGCAACACTTTATATTTGTCCTAAGGGCACAGTGAGTGCCAGGCCTTCAGGTGTGACCCACAGCTGCGCAGCACTTAGTGCCAGCTGCATCGTTTAGGCCACAATTCTTTGGGGGCATTATTGTTGATTTAGATAGGAGTGAGATGCACTCCTGTGCCCCTGACATTCACAGCTGCGCAGCACTTAGGTGCCAGCTGCAACGTTTAGGTTTGCGCAGTGCGCACCACTTGACTCTCGCTGCCCTTGCAGCGCGCCTGACTTTTGGACATAGGGCATTTGAGCCCCTGAGAGATGGCCAGGGGGACTGTTAGATTTATAGGGCGCCAGGCCCTAAATGTGATTTATGCCTCTAAAAGGGTTTTTAATATGAGGTTAGGCGCTAATGTGATTTGTGTCCTAGAATATGGTGCTAGGAAATGTGATGCATTGACTATGGTTTACGCACCCTGTTTCTCCCCTCTAAATGTGCTTTTATGGTTGGGAGGTATTCTCCCCTGAGATTATCTCCTAATGTGATTTATACTTAGGATGTTATTGTCTAATGTGTTTAGACTGGAGAGATAATGGTATAATATGTTTATGCTGGTGAGGTTGGCGCATAAGGTTTTGCGCCTAATGTGATGCTGTGCATCATGTGGTTTATGTTACAGGCTGGTGCTAAGTACAATGGTTGCCAGTAAATTACTGGTGGTACGTTCCTGATATGTCCTACATTTATTATGTGTTCTACATCTATTACCTTTTACTAAGTGAGGGTTCTGACAGTGGTCCACGTGGCCCTGTCATGTGTACATAATCCCCTGTAAATATTGTCCCGTGCCAGTTGGCACAGTGTATTGTATATGCGTACTATTCTAATGTGTTATGACAATACAAAGGCTATTTTTTATATATACCCTTGTGTGGAGTTCCTTTTGTAGTGTGCCTGGGGTGTTGCGCTGTGTGCGTGTTGCGCAAACGCTTTACACATTGCCTCCGGGATAAGCCTGACTGCTCGTGCCAAGCTACCAAGGGGTGAGCAGGGGTTATCTTGGGTGTGTAACTCTCTTGCCCTGACTAGAGTGGTGGTTTCTGCTTGGCTTTGGCGCAAGCCTTAGCCAACCAGAAATCCCATTTCTAACATTGGTGGATCAGCGGTGGGATAGGACTTGCGTTTGCGCAGTACCGCAGCGACAACTGGCTGCACTACAAAACTCTGCATTTTAGATAGTCACATGTTGGGGATTATTGGTCTAAGATTTTTTTTTTAAGTGTTATTTCATTTTTGAAATATGTGTTCTTGTTGCAGTGTAAGTTTTCTGGAATCCCCAGATGGGTGGGATCCAGTGGTGGCAGCAATATGTAGTCCAGTGTAGGAAGTCCCATTCCCGGTTCCCATAGTATGGTACCTAGTTCCCGGTTGAGAGGGGTACAGGTTGTGTTTCAGGGGCAGTAAGATGCTGTCTCACCAGTCTTATGGGGGAGTGTGGATGAATGTTGTGATGCACTGGACGTTTGAGTAAATGGTGTTAGTGTGTGAGTTCTTTGATTGTAAGGAACTAGCATTGGGGAGTGACCCTAGAAGAATGGTGCAGGTGTCTCGATAACCCTCGCGGTTTAAGATGGTTCAGAGTAGCCCAGTTGGGTACCCTTATTGTGAGGCGGTTGTAGGGACTCACATCCTGTCTCGCAGGAGGAGGAGTGAGATTGGGCTGTGTCCCAAAGTGCCCGCACCTCAGTTTCCAGTACTGGTTGGTTCCATGAGGGAGCACCAGGTAGGGGGTCTAGTCTGTCCTGTTGGACCGTTCTTCAAGGTGGTTTTTCCCGTTTTAGGTGAGCTGGGAGTGCCTGTAATCAGACCTCCAGCAGTTCTAGTGTCTGGCAGTACCGCTCCAGTTGGGAGGGTGCAGAGGTCCAGTTTTGAGGGGTGAGAGGGGGAAAGAGTCCCCAGTGGGAACCAGTGGGTCAGGGACCAGCCAGAAGGGCTGAGTCGCCAATGATTGACCATGGTGTGCGCCACTTCTGTCCTGGCACATCTTCACGCCCTGTCAGAGGGACAGGAGGTCGTGAGCTCTGCGCCAGGCAGACTGTCACACGACACGCTAGGGATGTGTCACCCTTGTGAAGTCCTGGTTTTCCAGGCGTCTGACCCAAGAGGTACGTCCCCGGGTTGGGGAGCCAGTAGCCGGTGTTTCCGGATCTGGACTTGCATTTATGATCGCATACAGTAATTATAGTGTACACTACTAGTGAGTGCAGACCATAATGTACCGCATACATTTTTTGAGAATTTTTTTTTTTGCTCCTATATTGTGATTGATATTGCCGGTGATTTTTCATCCGCGCACATTTTCTGAGAGTTTTTGGGATCCTATATTGTGATTGATATTGCCGGTGATTTTTCACCCGCGCCCATTTGTTGAAAGTTTTTTGATCCCCTATTGTGATTGATATTGCTGGTGATTTTTCACCCGCGCACATTTTCTGAGAGTTTTTGGGATCCTATATTGTGATTGATATTGCCGGTGATTTTTCACCCGCGCCCATTTATTGAAAGTTTTTGATCCCCTATTGTGATTGATATTGCTGGTGATTTTTCACCCACGCACATTTCTGAGAGTTTTTGGGATCCTATATTGTGATTGATATGGCCGGTGATTTTTCACCCGCTTACATTTTTGAGAAGTTTTCTTCTGTCCTTTATTGATACTGCCCATGATTGTTACAATGGGCAAGCCTATTGCTTATTGATATTGCCGGTGATTGTTACTACCCGCATATATTTTTGAGAGTTCTTTTGATTCTATTGTTGATTGATATGGCCGGTGATTGTTACTACCCGCATATATTTTTGAGAGTTCTTTTGATTCTATTGTTGATTGATATGATATGGCCGGTGATTGTTACTACCCGCCTATATTTTTGAGAGTTCTTTTGATTCTATTGTTGATTGATATTGCCGGTGATTGTTACTACCCGCATATATTTTTGAGAGTTCTTTGATTCTATTATTGATTGATATTTCCCATGATTGTTACAACGGGCAAGCCTATTTTTTTATTTTTGATATTGCCAGTGATTGTTACCCGCATACATTTTGTTGAGAAGTTTTCTCCTATTTTTATTGAGATTGCCCGTCATCTCTGGTCAGCCTGAGGGTGCGGACCCTAGGCTGGAGGATCAGTGGTAGTTTGGAACTACACTGAGAGGGAGAGTGGAGAATGGCTATTGTATGCCAGGGGTTACTGCCCCCACTCTGTGGATTGACAAGGACCAGTGGCATCTGGGTGGCCTAGGTCCTGGTACTGGCCAGGAACAACTAGAAGAGTACCCGTAGGATAGCATAGTGGATCCTGAATTTTTTTTTCTCTTTCTTTTCTCTTTGTTTTTTTTCTCCCGAGTTTCAGGGTGGCGTAGAACCGGAGGGTGTCCCTGCCGTGCGGGCCCGTGTCCATGTTCTATCGCCCCAAGCAGGGAAGCCCATCACGGTGGTCATTGGTCTCCCCTGCGTTTTGGCTGGAAGGGGTTGTGTTGGACCTGGCCCTTTTTGGCAGGTTCACCCCTGAACTTTTTGCCTGTCTCTTAGCCTTTTCCCTGTGTAGTGTTGGTGATTTTAGGCCTCTAGGCACTTAAGCACTGTGGCCCAGTGTAAAGTGCGTGCGCGCTGTGTGCGTGTGTGATGAGACTGGCCGGCCCTCCCATAGGAATGCATTGAGGATGAGTGTGTAGGTGGTAATTCCTGTTATGAGAGGTGCAGCATGGTCAAGTCTAGTATGCCTGAATTCGTGAGAATAAATGCTGCGCAATGGTGTGCGCAGATTTATGGTGACTGGTAGAGAAATGCCACTTCTAGAAGTTGGCATTTATGTGTGCTCTGTGTCTGCCTGTCTGATGTGGATTACATGTCTGGCTCTGTGAGTGACAGGAGCTGGGAGGTGTGTGTGGCTGCAGGAGGGGCAGGGTGAGTCAGCGCTAGGCTGAATGAGACACCTGAGCTGAGAGTGGTGGGAGGAGAGATCCCCTGACCCTGAATAGGATGTTGCCTGCCCTGTACAATGCTGGCTCCACCCCCTGTGGTGCGTCTGATGTCCCTAGCCTGTCTTGTGAAAGGGAAGAGGAGCTGGGCAAAACAAAGTGCTCCTGAACCAGTTGCATCTGGTTCCCCCATGCCCTACACCTTGTAGACAAAGGAAAATGGTGTATAAAAGAAGGGGCTGTGACCCCATGAAGTTGTTCTTATTTGCGGATCCTGATTCCTGCAGGGCGTGCTGCTGCTGGGGCCCAGGAGGACTTGCCAGGAGGGCTGCCTCCCTGGGCCCAGCTATGCCCTGGAACCTTTGGCTTAATTTCTGTTAGCCTGGCCCCTTGCTACCTAAAAAGACTTTCTTGCTGGGAGCGCTTTATCTCTATGATGCCAGGACCTTTTTTTGCAGCCTCTTGCGCCCTGTGAGCGCTGTTCTTTTTCTTCATGGACTTCAGGGCTCCTAGCCCCTGAAGAGCGCTTTTATTTCTCCTTATCTGGAAAGGGGAGCCCTGTGCCTTAATTTCCCCGTGAGAGAGGAGCGCTGGAGCATGGGCTTCGCAGCGCGGAGCTGCTGATCGAGGAATCCCAGCGAGGGGATTCCCCCGCTTCCCGAGTATTTAAGATGGCGGGAGCCCACCCCGCATTGCAGCCTAAATGGAGAGGGAGCCTACCCCTCATTGTCCGCTGTAGGTTTATTTACTGAGCAGGAGCCCACCCTGCTTTATATTTTAACTCTGGAGGGAGCCTACCCCTCATTACCGCCGAAAAGGAATCGCCGCCGCGGCCCGATCCGCGGGTAAACCGGAAGTCAGGCATTCCTGCCTGGGACGTGGGCGGGGCCAGTGACGTCAGCCAGAGCCTCGGAGGCTCCACTTCCGTTTCCCCGGCCGGGGGGAAGCCGTGCAGAGAGTCCCAGGTCCCAGGAGGGGGCCCGGGTGAAGGGAGAATGGAGGACGGGAGCCTACCCCGCCTCCACCGGCACAGCTGTAGAGTCCCGGGTCCCAGGAGGGGGCCCGGGTGAAGAGGAGAGGCCGCCGATGCCAGACGGGGCTCCCGTGGTGGAGAGGGAGCCCCGCGTGCAGCCACCAGGTAGCCGAACAGCGCAGAGTGCCACGAGGCAGAGACTGGCCGGAGGAGTCCCCCTGCTGAACCCGGTGAGTGATGGCTGGGTTGGGGACACGGCCGCATTGCACTACCGCTCCCAGGAGAGGGGCAGGTTTATTTCAAGAGCCCCGAGTGGTGATGTCCCGAGTCAGCAGAGTCCTGCCAGCAGCCCGGTGAGATCGAAAGGGCTGGGGGGCTCCGTGGGGGCTATGGTTGGTGCTGAGTGAGGCACAGCGCAAGTCCGTAGTCCTGAGCGGCCCCCGCCTAATAGGGGGCTGCTCCAACGTTGGGTGCCATTTCTTTTTCCTGAGAGTCCCGGAGTGGGGCTCAGACGGCACGCGTAGTGCCAGGGTCTTCTTTTAGAGCGCCCCATGAGGGCATGGTTGGTTCAAGAGCCGTGTGGCTCCAACGTGGGCCATATCTGTTTAAAGGCCCCGGTGGGGGGGCCAAAGGGCACCGCATGTAAGGGCCCTCGTTTGATTTCCAGCTGGCCCGCTTGCTAGAGGGCAGCTGCCACGTTTTGGGGCCATGTTGTTTGGAGAGCCCGTGTGCTCCAGGGAGGGGGCCACCGTGATGTAAAAGCCCTTTCCCTACCCTCAGCTGCACCGCACCAGCGCGGGCAGCTGCAACACTTTTATATTTGTCCTAAGGGCACAGTGAGTGCCAGGCCTTCAGGTGTGACCCACAGCTGCGCAGCACTTAGTGCCAGCTGCATCGTTTAGGCCACAATTCTTTGGGGGCATTATTGTTGATTTAGATAGGAGTGAGATGCACTCCTGTGCCCCTGACATTCACAGCTGCGCAGCACTTAGTGCCAGCTGCAACGTTTAGGTTTGCGCAGTGCGCACCACTTGACTCTCGCTGCCCTTGCAGCGCGCCCTGACTTTTGGACATAGGGCATTTGAGCCCCTGAGAGATGGCCAGGGGGGACTGTTAGATTTATAGGGCGCCAGGCCCTAAATGTGATTTATGCCTCTAAAAGGGTTTTTAATATGAGGTTAGGCGCTAATGTGATTTGTGTCCTAGAATATGGTGCTAGGAAATGTGATGCATTGACTATGGTTTACGCACCCTGTTTCTCCCCTCTAAATGTGCTTTTATGGTTGGGAGGTATTCTCCCCTGAGATTATCTCCTAATGTGATTTATACTTAGGATGTTATTGTCTAATGTGTTTAGACTGGAGAGATAATGGTATAATATGTTTATGCTGGTGAGGTTGGCGCATAAGGTTTTGCGCCTAATGTGATGCTGTGCATCATGTGGTTTATGTTACAGGCTGGTGCTAAGTACAATGGTTGCCAGTAAATTACTGGTGGTACGTTCCTGATATGTCCTACATTTATTATGTGTTCTACATCTATTACCTTTTACTAAGTGAGGGTTCTGACAGTGGTCCACGTGGCCCTGTCATGTGTACATAATCCCCTGTAAATATTGTCCCGTGCCAGTTGGCACAGTGTATTGTATATGCGTACTATTCTAATGTGTTATGACAATACAAAGGCTATTTTTTATATATACCCTTGTGTGGAGTTCCTTTTGTAGTGTGCCTGGGGTGTTGCGCTGTGTGCGTGTTGCGCAAACGCTTTACACATTGCCTCCGGGATAAGCCTGACTGCTCGTGCCAAGCTACCAAGGGGGTGAGCAGGGGTTATCTTGGGTGTGTAACTCTCTTGCCCTGACTAGAGTGGTGGTTTCTGCTTGGCTTTGGCGCAAGCCTTAGCCAACCAGAAATCCCATTTCTAACATTGGTGGATCAGCGGTGGGATAGGACTTGCGTTTGCGCAGTACCGCAGCGACAACTGGCTGCACTACAAAACTCTGCATTTTAGATAGTCACATGTTGGGGATTATTGGTCTAAGATTTTTTTTTAAGTGTTATTTCATTTTTGAAATATGTGTTCTTGTTGCAGTGTAAGTTTTCTGGAATCCCCAGATGGGTGGGATCCAGTGGTGGCAGCAATATGTAGTCCAGTGTAGGAAGTCCCATTCCCGGTTCCCATAGTATGGTACCTAGTTCCCGGTTGAGAGGGGTACAGGTTGTGTTTCAGGGGCAGTAAGATGCTGTCTCACCAGTCTTATGGGGGAGTGTGGATGAATGTTGTGATGCACTGGACGTTTGAGTAAATGGTGTTAGTGTGTGAGTTCTTTGATTGTAAGGAACTAGCATTGGGGAGTGACCCTAGAAGAATGGTGCAGGTGTCTCGATAACCCTCGCGGTTTAAGATGGTTCAGAGTAGCCCAGTTGGGTACCCTTATTGTGAGGCGGTTGTAGGGACTCACATCCTGTCTCGCAGGAGGAGGAGTGAGATTGGGCTGTGTCCCAAAGTGCCCGCACCTCAGTTTCCAGTACTGGTTGGTTCCATGAGGGAGCACCAGGTAGGGGTCTAGTCTGTCCTGTTGGACCGTTCTTCAAGGTGGTTTTTCCCGTTTTAGGTGAGCTGGGAGTGCCTGTAATCAGACCTCCAGCAGTTCTAGTGTCTGGCAGTACCGCTCCAGTTGGGAGGGTGCAGAGGTCCAGTTTTGAGGGGTGAGAGGGGGAAAGAGTCCCCAGTGGGAACCAGTGGGTCAGGGACCAGCCAGAAGGGCTGAGTCGCCAATGATTGACCATGGTGTGCGCCACTTCTGTCCTGGCACATCTTCACGCCCTGTCAGAGGGACAGGAGGTCGTGAGCTCTGCGCCAGGCAGACTGTCACACGACACGCTAGGGATGTGTCACCCTTGTGAAGTCCTGGTTTTCCAGGCGTCTGACCCAAGAGAGTACGTCCCCGGGTTGGGGAGCCAGTAGCCGGTGTTTCCGGATCTGGACTTGCATTTATGATCGCATACAGTAATTATAGTGTACACTACTAGTGAGTGCAGACCATAATGTACCGCATACATTTTTGAGAATTTTTTTTTGCTCCTATATTGTGATTGATATTGCCGGTGATTTTTCATCCGCGCACATTTTCTGAGAGTTTTGGGATCCTATATTGTGATTGATATTGCCGGTGATTTTTCACCGCGCCCATTTGTTGAAAGTTTTTTGATCCCCTATTGTGATTGATATTGCTGGTGATTTTTCACCCGCGCACATTTTCTGAGAGTTTTTGGGATCCTATATTGTGATTGATATTGCCGGTGATTTTTCACCCGCGCCCATTTATTGAAAGTTTTTGATCCCCTATTGTGATTGATATTGCTGGTGATTTTCACCCACGCACATTTCTGAGAGTTTTGGGATCCTATATTGTGATTGATATGGCCGGTGATTTTTCACCCGCTTACATTTTTGAGAAGTTTTCTTCTGTCCTTTATTGATACTGCCCATGATTGTTACAATGGGCAAGCCTATTGCTTATTGATATTGCCGGTGATTGTTACTACCCGCATATATTTTTGAGAGTTCTTTTGATTCTATTGTTGATTGATATGGCCGGTGATTGTTACTACCCGCATATATTTTTGAGAGTTCTTTTGATTCTATTGTTGATTGATATGATATGGCCGGTGATTGTTACTACCCGCCTATATTTTTGAGAGTTCTTTTGATTCTATTGTTGATTGATATTGCCGGTGATTGTTACTACCCGCATATATTTTTGAGAGTTCTTTGATTCTATTATTGATTGATATTTCCCATGATTGTTACAACGGGCAAGCCTATTTTTTTATTTTTGATATTGCCGGTGATTGTTACCCGCATACATTTTGTTGAGAAGTTTTCTCCTATTTTTATTGAGATTGCCCGTCATCTCTGGTCAGCCTGAGGGTGCGGACCCTAGGCTGGAGGATCAGTGGTAGTTTGGAACTACACTGAGAGGGAGAGTGGAGAATGGCTATTGTATGCCAGGGGTTACTGCCCCCACTCTGTGGATTGACAAGGACCAGTGGCATCTGGGTGGCCTAGGTCCTGGTACTGGCCAGGAACAACTAGAAGAGTACCCGTAGGATAGCATAGTGGATCCTGAATTTTTTTCTCTTTGTTTTTTTCTCCCGAGTTTCAGGGTGGCGTAGAACCGGAGGGTGTCCCTGCCGTGCGGGCCCGTGTCCATGTTCTATCGCCCCAAGCAGGGAAGCCCATCACGGTGGTCATTGGTCTCCCCTGCGTTTTGGCTGGAAGGGGTTGTGTTGGACCTGGCCCTTTTTGGCAGGTTCACCCCTGAACTTTTTGCCTGTCTCTTAGCCTTTTCCCTGTGTAGTGTTGGTGATTTTAGGCCTCTAGGCACTTAAGCACTGTGGCCCAGTGTAAAGTGCGTGCGCGCTGTGTGCGTGTGTGATGAGACTGGCCGGCCCTCCCATAGGAATGCATTGAGGATGAGTGTGTACCACTTGACTCTCGCTGCCCTTGCAGCGCGCCCTGACTTTTGGACATAGGGCATTTGAGCCCCTGAGAGATGGCCAGGGGGGACTGTTAGATTTATAGGGCGCCAGGCCCTAAATGTGATTTATGCCTCTAAAAGGGTTTTTAATATGAGGTTAGGCGCTAATGTGATTTGTGTCCTAGAATATGGTGCTAGGAAATGTGATGCATTGACTATGGTTTACGCACCCTGTTTCTCCCCTCTAAATGTGCTTTTATGGTTGGGAGGTATTCTCCCCTGAGATTATCTCCTAATGTGATTTATACTTAGGATGTTATTGTCTAATGTGTTTAGACTGGAGAGATAATGGTATAATATGTTTATGCTGGTGAGGTTGGCGCATAAGGTTTTGCGCCTAATGTGATGCTGTGCATCATGTGGTTTATGTTACAGGCTGGTGCTAAGTACAATGGTTGCCAGTAAATTACTGGTGGTACGTTCCTGATATGTCCTACATTTATTATGTGTTCTACATCTATTACCTTTTACTAAGTGAGGGTTCTGACAGTGGTCCACGTGGCCCTGTCATGTGTACATAATCCCCTGTAAATATTGTCCCGTGCCAGTTGGCACAGTGTATTGTATATGCGTACTATTCTAATGTGTTATGACAATACAAAGGCTATTTTTATATATACCCTTGTGTGGAGTTCCTTTTGTAGTGTGCCTGGGGTGTTGCGCTGTGTGCGTGTTGCGCAAACGCTTTACACATTGCCTCCGGGATAAGCCTGACTGCTCGTGCCAAGCTACCAAGGGGGTGAGCAGGGGTTATCTTGGGTGTGTAACTCTCTTGCCCTGACTAGAGTGGTGGTTTCTGCTTGGCTTTGGCGCAAGCCTTAGCCAACCAGAAATCCCATTTCTAACAAACTCGTACCCACACACATTAAATGCAATGGGCCGGCCGGGGGCACCGATCGGTCCATTGCTGATCAACGCGTACAGGGGTACAACGCGTACCTGCACACATTGAATGCAGTGGGCCGGCCGGGGGCACCGATCGGTCCATTGCTGATCAACGCATACAGGGGTACAACGCGTACCCGCACACATTGAATGCAATGGGCCGGCCGGGGGCACCGATCGGTCCATTGCGGTACTACGCGTACAGGGTACAACGCGTACCTGCACACATTGAATGCAATGGGCCGGCCGGGGCACCGATCGGTCCATTGCGGTACATGCGCGTACAGGGTACAACGCGTACCTGCACACATTGAATGCAATGGGCCGGCCGGGGGCACCGATCGGTCCATTGCTGATCAACGCGTACAGGGGTACAACGCGTACCTGCACACATTGAATGCAATGGGCCGGCCGGGGCACCGATCGGTCCATTGCTGTTCAACGCATCCCTGTACAAGTGACTGGCATATGTCACCATGCCTGTCTCAGATGAACATATGCCAGCCACAGATAGCTCCCAGGGTGTGAGGGGCACACCTACAACACGACAGCCTGTCCAAACTGTATCATAAGGCATGTAAGGCTGCATTTCCTATTGTGTGTATGTTGGTGTACATGTTGTCCTGTGGGTGTCACCTGGGGGCAGCCACCCCCAGGCTGTGCCCGTGTTCATGGGGACAGGATCCTGGGTGTTACGTGTACATGACCACTGTGATGTGCAACTGTTCATATCTGTGCATGTGCCATGGTCACATTTCACGGTGGTGTATGTGTATGTCATGTCACATACCCCGTGAGTCCCATGTGGGACGGTATGTTTGAGCCAGGGTGTCCCAGTGGCACAATAGTGATGGTCCTCCACAGTCTGTGTGCATGTAGTGTTTACAATGTCTCTGATTTCATTTGCACAATGGGAGACAGTCTCCACATCCACGTTGTGTGTGCATGGACTTTGATGTTGTGCGTGTGTGTGTCACAGACGTCCATGTCTGTCCTGCAGTGGCAAAGTGGGACCACTACCTGTGGGGGTCATGGTTGTTTTGCTCTGGTGTATACCTGATACTCCATGTAATGCCAGTGTCCATGTGGCAATACAGGGTCCCTGGGAATGTACCTGTCGTTGAGCTGTGATGCCTGGGGCACATCTGTCCTCACATGTCACTGTGGGGGGTGATTGTGACACGGCAGCAGGAGATGGGAACTGTGACACGGCCTCATGATATCCAATGGGCCAACCTGGGCCTTATTGATGCCACTTGTTGAACCGTGATGACAGATGTTGGCCATGTATGTACCATACATGTCCTTACGGAACTGCACACTTCATGTAGTTGTGCCTCATAATGATGTATGTTGTGATATTGAGTGTGTTCAATGCCGCATATGTGGGGTGACTGACAATCTTGCTTTCTTCTCCTCTGCACTGCAGGGCTCCTGCTGTCCATCGACCATTCCCAGACCTGGCAACGATGGTGGAACGGGACAGCATCCGACGGTACCGCTTCACCAGGCAGCTGATTGAGGATTTGGCAGTGCAGTTGGCCCCACATTTGCAGCCTGGCCGGCCGTATCCTACAGCGCTGACCCCCAAGGTGAAGGTGATGGCAGCCCTACACTTCTTTGCCACCGGTACCTTCCAACATACTGTGGCGACTGCTGGTGGGATGTCACAGACCATGTTGAGCCGTGTGCTCCGCGATGTTTTGGAGGCAATGTTGCTATTCCTGAACCGGTACATCTATTGCCCTAGACTGCAACGACTCACTGACGTGAAGAGTGACTTCTATGCCCTGGGGAGGATGCCGCATGTCATTGGCTCCATTGATGGGACACATGTGGCTTTGGTACCACCACAGGCCCAGGAGCAGGCCTACCGTAACCGCAAGCACTACCACTCGGTCAATGCACTGGTGGTGTGTCTTGCAGATATGACCATCACACACATGTGTGCCCGTTTCCCTGGTCAGCACACGATGCCTTTGTGATGAGGAGTAGTCGCATCCCCAGGATGATGGCACAGATGCAGAACCAGCGTGCCTGGCTTGTCGGTGTGTACTGACTTTGTGCCATTGTGTGTGATCTGATCTGTAGTATTCCGCCCACTTTTCCAAGTCAGCTAATGTGCACTTGTCTGTCCGTAGGTGACTCGGGATACCCCAACATGCCATGGTTGCTGACACCCCTCAGGAACCCTGTGACACCAGCCCAGATGCGCTACAATGAGGCACATGGTCGGACCAGGAGAGTGATTGAGTGGACATTTGGTCTCCTGAAGAGCCGCTTCCACTGCCTGGACAAGACAGGAGGGTCCCTCCCACATGCCCCAGCGAAAGTGTGCAAGATTATCATCGTCTGCTGCATGCTCCACAACCTGGCAGTGCGGAAGGAGTTGCCTCTCATCCAGGATGACAATGACCAACTTCCACCACCTGTGGAGGATCCTGGCCTGGACCACGATGCCAGTGATGATGATGATGATGAGGGTGATGTCCGCACACAGCTCATCACCAACTTCTTTAGCTGAATGTGAGTATCCTGAGGTGTCATGTCAATGATGTGAGTTGGCATGATATGTGTAGGTGGTGCTCTGGTGCTGTTGGAGTGTGTCCATGGGCTACTTGACTGGATGTGTGTAGCGATGTGTGCTTACAGGTGGTCTGTACTCCCCAACAGTGTTGACATGCTAACTTGGTTCTGGGTGGGTATCTTGTAACATGTATTGTGCATGAGTTTTGCTGTTCTGTCCTGTTCTCCATTGCTTTTGACTGTGTGTCATTTCTGTCCTTCACAGGGTACTTTCAGATTCGTTTGGTCAACTGTGTCCACCGGCGACGTGATTGTACTTCCAGGGTGGTAGCTGTTGTGTCCCTACAGGTGATGTGCGCAACACCCATGGACTTCCTTCCTTCTACAGTTGTTGACTGTGTGCCCGCTGCCAGGTGGGATTACCTTGCATCTGTAGTGGTTACGACATGTTGCAACTGTGTAATAAACCTGTGCTTCACTTTGTGATGTGCGTTGTCTGTGGTCACACATTTGACTGCCATTTGCTTACTGCACCTGTGGGCTACTTGACTACAACTGGGAATAGGTGTGGTGTGTGTGCATTGCACCGTCTTCCCTGGCAACATCAGTGTAGGCAATGAGTCAGATGGCCTAGGTGTGTATGTGTTGTGTAGCCCTGGTGGTGTGTCTCCCTCATATGTGTCACGTTGCCTTTACTCACATGCCTGTGTTGTACTTGCTGTTGCAGTTCGCATACACAGTGTAATTTTGCAGTTCATCATCCCCATGACAGCACCCACGTTGGAATCACAACAGAGGCAAGTATGGTGTATTAGTGTGTTTATTGTGATACATTTGTGTGAATAGTGCATAGGATGGTTAGTGCTGTACATACATCTTGCAATCAGAAGTTCCTAGGTGAATTGAAAGTCCTGGTAGACAAAATCCCCAGTATCGGGGCCACAGTTGTCTGAGACATTGGTCCAACTTGTACTCCCCATGTAATGTGTGGGAGTTGTGTTGCCGTCAACAGGGTGAACAGTTTGTGCACAAAGGTGAACATCCAGAACAGGTTCAGGCTTCCTGGGAGTTGCAATTGGCCATCGGCCTCTCACTTGCCCCTCCTCGGACGACCCCTCTTCTTTGGGGGGCCCCTCAAGTACAGGCTGCTGCGGTGCAGGGGACTCTCCGCCAGAGTCATCCTCCCTCCCTGTGGCAGTTGCAGTTTGTTCAGCACCAGATGTTGTTGGCACACAGGAGGTGTAGACTGGTTGTTGTTCATCTGGCGGAGGCATTGTAAAATGTCCCTGTGCACCGCCGTCATCTCTTGCAGTGCGTCCCACTTGGACTCCACGCGGGACATGTGTGAGTCCAAGCGGGCATGATGGGCAGCCTGCTGCTGTTTCATGTCTCTGAGGAGCCCCACTACCTGGCTGAGATCTCCGGTGCTGGACTGGTACGCATCGGCTATGCGTACCAGTTGTGGGTCATCATGCACACCAGCAACCTCTGCAAGCAGCGACCTCTGTCTCCCACCCCTCCCACCACCCCTGCCGACATGTGCAGTGCGTGCAGTGGCACGCACAGATGACCCTGGTCCCCCTTGGGGGTTGGTGGTGGTGGTGGTGTCCATGGCCCCACGTTGGTCCAGGGTCCCTGTGCTGGTGTTGCTCCTTGTTCTGTCCATGTCGGCAGGGATGGTATTTGTGGTGACAGTCGTTGGAGGGGTGGGTGCAGGGGTGCAGCTGGTGGTCCTGCTGGTGCTGCAGCTGGTGGTCCTGCTGGTGCTGCATGTTGACTTGCACCGGATGTGCCAGGTTGGTCTTCTTCGTCCGAGGAGGGCAGAGGCTGTACGACACCAGTGAGCTCCGCATCCTCTTGAGCCTGGGACTGGGACTCCTCAGCGTCTGCTGCTGTGTCCCCATCATCACCTGTTTTTGGGAGACACACACAATGTATGTTATGTTACTGCAGGCATCAATGGTTGACACACCTGACAGTTGTGACTGTGCCTCTGGGTGCGGGCCTGTACATTGCATTGTCCTAAGTCGTCACAGTCAGGGGTTGATATTGGTGTAGCACATTGTCCTGCATTATTTGGGCATTTCTATGTATTTGTTGGGGTGTGAACATGGTCTGCATTGGTTGTATTTGGTTGACAGCCGGCCCTCCTTCCCACCCAGCCAGTCAGTTATCCCACCATGGACTGTGCTTGCATTGCAGGGAGTGGAAGTTGTCTTTCAGGATGTCAGTCAGTGGTGTCCTGCTGTTGGTTGTTGCACAGTTGCCAGCAGGGCCTTGTGCTCCCCACAGCAGTAGCCAGTGTCAGCCATCTTGTCAGTCCTTATCCACTCCCTGTGATGTGAGCATGGTTCAGGGTGGTGTTGATGGGACAGTTGTGGGGGTGAGCTATGTCTGTGACTATGACTCCCATCATGCTATTGCCTCCACTCCACTTCCCAGCATTCCCATACTTACTTGCTTTTGTGGGGAGTTCAGTGTGTGTGGGTGTGAGAGCAATGGCAAGATGGCTGACAGTGGTGTCCTGCTGTTGGTTGGTGTGCAGTTCCCAGCATGCCCTTGTGCTCCCCACAGCAGTAGCCAGGGTCAGCCATCTTGTCAGTCCTTATCCACTCCCTGTGATGTGAGCATGGTTCAGGGTGGTGTTGATGGGACAGTTGTGGGGGTGAGCTATGTCTGTGACTATGACTCCCATCATGCTATTGCCTCCACCCCACTTCCCAGCATTCCCATACTTACTTGCTTTTGTGGGGAGTTCAGTGTGTGTGGGTGTGAGAGCAATGGCAAGATGGCTGACAGTGGTGTCCTGCTGTTGGTTGGTGTGCAGTTCCCAGCATGCCCTTGTGCTCCCCACGACACAGCAACAGTGTCAGACATCTTTGATGGGCCTTTCCACTCTCTGTGGGATGTGCATGCGTGAGTGTGAGCTTGCTGGGCCATGTGGTGGGGGATGTAGAGCTGTGCCTACGACTCCCATCATGCTATTGCCTCCACCCCCTTCCCAGCATGCCCATGCTTCCTTCCTTTTGACTCTACTTCCCTGTGGGGTGGGCTGCCTGTGCTGACAGGATGGCTGGGAGTGTTGTCCTGGCAGTTGTTTGGCTAAAAGTCCAAAGAGTATCCCTGTGCTTCACACAACATAACCCAGGGTGGTGGTTCTTTGTGGGATCTTCAGTTAGGATGTGAGGCATTGCATTCTCCCAGGTGGGTTCTGTGGAGTATGTGTTGAGGGGTGTGTGAGGGGAGGTGCTTGTGACTATGGTCAGTGCTGCAAGTCCTCCTTCCCACCCAGCCAGATATCCCACCATGGAACGTGCTTGCATTGCAGAGAGTGCAAGTTGGCTTTCAGGATGTCAGGCAGTGGTGTTGTGCTGTTTGTTGGTGCACAGTTGCCAGCAGGGCCTTGTGCTCCCCACAGCAGTAGCCAGTGTCAGCCATCTTGTGAGTCCTTATCCACTCCCTGTGATGTGAGCATGGTTCAGGGTGGTGTTGATGGGCCAGTTTTGGGGCTGAGCGATATCTGTGCCTACTACTCCCATCATGCTATTGCCTCCACCCCCTTCCCAGCATGCCTATGCTTCCTTCCTTTTGACTCTGCTTCCCTGTGGGGTGGGCTGCCTGTGCTGACAGGATGGCTGGGAGTGTTGTCCTGGCAGTTGTTTGGCTAAAAGTCCCAAGAGTGTCCCTGTGCTTCACACTACATTACCCAGGGTGGAGGTTCTTTGTGGGATCTTGAGTTAGGATGTGAGGCATTGCATTCTCCCAGGTGGTTTCTGTGGAGTTTGTGTTGAGGGGGTGTGTGAGGGGAGGTGCTTGTGACTATGGTCAGTGCTGCGAGTCCTCTTTCCCACCCAGCCAGCCAGATATCCCACCATGGAACGTGCTTCCATTGCAGGGAGTGGAAGTTGTCCCTCAGGATGTCAGTCAGTGGTGTTGTGCTGTTTGTTGGTGCACAGTTGCCAGCAGGGCCTTGTGCTCCCCACAGCAGTAGCCAGTGTCAGCCATCTTGTGAGTCCTTATCCACTCCCTGTGATGTGAGCATGGTTCAGGTTGGTGTTGATGGGCCAGTTGTGAGGCTGAGCAATATCTGTGCCTACTACTCCCATCATGCTGTTGCCTCCACCCCCCTTCCCAGCATGCCCATGCTTCCTTCCTTTTGACTCTGCTTCCCTGTGGGGTGGGCTGCCTGTGCTGTGCTGACAGGATGGCTGGGAGTGTTGTCCTGGCAGTTGTTTGGCTAAAAGTCCAAAGAGTGTCCCTGTGCTTCACACAACATAACCCAGGGTGGTGGTTCTTTGTGGGATCTTCAGTTAGGATGTGAGGCATTGCATTCTCCCAGGTGGGTTCTGTGGAGTATGTGTTGAGGGGGTGTGTGAGGGGAGGTGCTTGTGACTATGGTCAGTGCTGCAAGTCCTCCTTCCCACCCAGCCAGCCAGATATCCCACCATGGAACGTGCTTGCATTGCAGGGAGTGGAAGTTGTCTCTCAGGATGTCAGTCAGTGGTGTCCTGCTGTTTGTTGGTGCACAGTTGCCAGCAGGGCCTTGTGCTCCCCACAGCAGTAGCCAGTGTCAGCCATCTTGTGAGTCCTTCTCCACTCCCTGTGATGTGCGCATGGTTCATGGTGGTGTTGATGGGACAGTTGTGGGGGGGCAATATGTGTGACTGCGACTCCCATGATGCTATTGGCTACACTGACTTGGCCAGCATACACAGAATTCCTTCCTTTGAGTGGTCTTCACTGTGTGTTGGTGTTGTTGTGGTGGCTACATGTCTGGATGTGTTTGTTAGTTCTATTTGTGCCACTGCCTAGCTGTAGTTGTAGTTGTGTTTGTACATGTGATGGCACAGTTGGATGTGACTTTTTTGATGGCATGTGTTGTGTTTATCTGACTGACATACTCATTTTGTGATGATTCTGTTCTGGTTGCTGTGTAATTGCTATGAGTGCATGGTTTGACTCTCCCTTGACAGTGATGTGTGTGTGTTTTGTGGCAGTATATTGTGTACATTTGTTGTGTACTCACCAGGCTCTGGGATGTCCTCTAGTCCATATACGCTCACTGGCGGAAGGATGGCCCGCACCTTCTCCTCCCAGGGCCTGAGGTATATTGGCTTGGCAGGAGGGCCACTGCCGGTGTATTGGCTGTTGATGTAGTCTTTCTTGAGCAGGTCCCGTACCCTCCTGCGCACGTCATACCACCTGTTCTGGATGTCGCTCTTTGTGCGCCGACATGGTGATTGTGCGTTCACCCTGTTGATGATCCTCTCCCACATCTTGGTTTTCTGGGAGATGGGGGTCTGTTGGACCAGTGTGCCAAACAGCTGTGGCTCTACCCTGAGGATCTCGTCTACCATGACTTCCAATTCACAATCTAGGAACTTGGGATTCTTCTTGGGGGCATGGTGATGGGTGGTGATGGTGAGTGATGTGTGTGTTGGTGTGCAGGTGAGGGTGTGTGAGTGTGTGTTTTGCTGGGTGTATGTGAGGTAGGTATTTGTTGGTGTGCTGATGGTGTGTGGCTTGTGTGAGGGATGAGCTGTGGGTGTGTGGTTGCTTTCTCTTGGGTGCTGGCAGTGGAATGGCATTTGCAAAGGATCATGGTTGTGATTTGTGTCCTTTATATGGGTGGAGTTGTGGGTGTGTCTTTGTTCTCTGTCCCCACCCCCCAGTATTTATTGGCTTAGTAATTGCTTGTTTGGCCTTTTTTGTGTGATTTTTCCTTTGTACTGTCTGTGCATGTTGGAAACGTTCTTGTGACCGAGTCGGACCCTGCATTTGTCTCGTACGGTATTCTCCGTTTCGTTCACGCTGTGTTTGTGCAGTTTTCTATGCTGCGTACGCGTCGGTCGCGGTGTTTTGTGTTACTTCGGCTCGGTTTTGTATGCGTGTCGGTCGTACGGCTTGTCCTCCGATACGACTCGGTCGTGGTTTTCGCGCCTTGCATCGTACTTTGCGGTTTGGAGTTCGCGTGTACGTTTCGGTCGGATTTGTTCCGGGTGCGTGTCGGTCGGTTGGATTCGCGTGTTTTTCCGACCGGATTGCTGTTTTCCGTGCGGCTCGGTCGTTCGACTTGGGTTCGGTACGTGTCGGTCGGATTTTGCACGCATTGCATCGTACTTGGCGTGTCGGAATCCACAGGTACGTGTCGGTCGGTATAATTTCCGGATCCGAGTCGGTCGGTGCTTTTTCCGGCCCGAATCGGAATCGACCCCTCAGTGTTGAAAACGTGGTTATGATCGTGTGCAAGCGAAACAGTGCTTAATTTGAGCTGGTGGTTTCCAGTGCTCAGCACTAGCACTTAATTGTCAACACCGAGGCTTGTGACAATCTGCCACAACGTGGCGCCGTCTGGCAAATTTAGAGATTTCCTCAACTACAGTTAATTAATAATTCAATATACATTACAAATTACTATTTCCTGCCGCCCAAGCCATTCTTATAGCTTTGGGGGCCTGAAATAGTCCGAATTGTCACACTTATAGGAGTGTGACGGTTAGTAGTTGTGTTGTTACTACCATTAGCAGAATGGCAGGGGCAATGCAATGTGTTGTGCAAGGTGCACTGGCCTCCTGAGGAGAGCTCTGGCACTTATTTTTTGTACAAGTTAAGCACTGAGGCGAAGGACAGAACGCCTCTGTATGCCGGATGTCACTGGGAAGAAACTATTCATCTAACATTTTTCTGGTAGAAATGGGCATGGTTGAAAAGTCAGGCTTATGGGCAATCCGTAGAAAAAATAACTGCAAGGTCAGCATGGTCTCTTGGACAGCCAGTTATGGTCAAAATGGTTCTCAATTCACTAATCATTTCCTTAACGTATGCTGAATTATTAGAACATGTATATATTCAGTGAAGAAAACACAGTTGAACGTTGGGTATGGTTCAGCAAACACAAAGCCAAAAAATACGGAAAATCGCCAGCAGCGGTGGCTGCTACCTGCTAGTGGGGGGGAATAGGTTAAAAAAAAAATCACTTCACTCCCTGCCGGCCGCCGCCTCTACTACGTCATCTTCCTGGCTTCTTGGGGGAGGGAGACAGGAAGCAGGAAGCACCAGGGCTCCCAGGCTTCCTGCAGCCCTCTGAGCGCCGTGACACGGCACTCAGCCAGGGGCTGGAGGGTTGGGCATGTTCTCCATGCAGGCTGTAATGCAGCCTGCATGGAGAACATGGTATGTGCGCATGACTGTTTTGGGCGACCCGAGAGGGCCGGCCAAGCACTCATGCTCACATAGGGAGTGCAAACCACTCCTTCCCCTGCTTTGAGAGCAGCCCCGCCCCACAAAGACGCTGCAACGGGGAAAACTAAAATGATAATAACCTAGGGTTATTATTATTTTATTTTTCCTTTTTTTACACTGCAAAAACCAGTGCGGCGATGCTCCTCCGACTTAGCGGAGGAGCCGCCACTGTTCGCCAGTCGTATTCAATGCACAACGCACACCATAATTCACACCCAGTCATGTTCTCCTTATTATTGTCAGTTTTTAAATCACATGCCATCAGCAACTGAATATGCTGAGCATGGTGGGGCCTAACCGTGTACATTGTGTTGTATACCATAGCTGGTGAATTTTAGGGTTGTTTAAGTTTTCTGTTTGCTGAACAAAAAATTACTTTTGCCTGTGTTTTTTCAGTGCTCCTTTTGTGATGTAGTGTATCCACCTTCAATGTATTCACTCCTAGCTGCACGTGGACTTTAGCTGTGCATAGCTGGGGTGACCACAGGTTATGGCCTTTGGCCTGGTCCTAGGCCCAACCCCAAATGACAGACAACCCCTCTACGCATGGCATTCAGCTGTGCACAGTGTAGGATGGCTACAGAACTTGGCCTTTTTTATTTGGCACAAGTGTACTTGTAAACACAGATTCAATCATTTATATTACTACAGTTCAATAGTCAAAATCAATTTTATTACCACAATACTGCTGAATAAAAGTGAGAAAAGCACTCTTTATTGATGCCCAGATTTTATATAGCAAATATTATATACAGTGAAATAACACTCCTAGTAGTTAGGAGGCCTCTTCAGTGTGATTTTACGAACAACACAAATTTGACCCCTTTCATCCTAGTTTTGCCAGTATGCTATTTTTTTAATTAAAACAAATGCCCATGAAAACTGCTATTGCATAAACCATATATGCAGTTGCACAGAGTGTAAAATGCAATTTATTACCATTGTTGAGGGAGGGTAGTGACATTATGACCCATTCGAGGATTTGCCTCTCGTTGGCCATGGCCTCTCCCTACACTCAATAATAGCAATAAACAGTCTAGTACACTCTGTACGGCCTAGTCACAAAAGTAAATTTACACTTTTAGATTTACTCAAATGTTAACTTACTACTACACCTAGTAGTAACTTTACATTTTTTGCTACTCATCATATCCGAGTACACATTTGCTACTAGTGGAGCCTGCTAGAACAGGATTTACGAATCTAAAGTAATTGCTAGTAACTTTTCACATGAAGGCGGAGATCTCTGTATTGGAAAGTATAGGGAAAATAATAAAGTTTAATCATTATTAAAAAAATATGAAACCTGTTTTAATGTAAAATAAAACATGTAAATTAACTTAAAATAAATATTAACCTAGATCAGATAAAAATGTTATAGCACATTGACTCATAAAATAAAATATTTGATAAACAATTAAATGAAATATATTAATTTAATTAGTTATTTAATATTATTTAAAAATACCACCCTTACATTGATTTTTATATTTAATGAATTATTAAAGCTTTACAAGTTTTATTTAATTATTTTATAATAAATATACATTTATTTAACTCGAGAATAAATTGAATTCAACTTTTAACACTTAAAACAATAAATGTAGTTTAACATCCAATGTAATTTATTTTGTGTAATTTTATTTCCAATGGGTTGTCATTTTAATTCTCTGCCTCCATTCTTTTCTGTGCAAGTGTGTTGCAGTACATGTAAGAGGGCAGGTGTGGTGCTGGACTTACTTGAAGGGTGGGCTGGAGTACATTTACGACTGTATTAGGTTGTTCTTAGGTCTCATCAGCACTTGCAACGCCCTAGTGCCCATTGTCAGTGTAGCTTTTTCTTGCCTGTGTTGCTTTTCCCTCCCACCCTCCCATTGTCTGTGTTGCCCCTTCCCTCCCACCCTCCCATTGTCTGTGTTGCCCCTCAGCTGCTATAGGAAAATAAGCACTATGACCTTGCCAGCGCTTGCCACGTCCTAGTGCCCATTGTCAGTGTAGCTTCTTGTTGACCGTGTTGCTTCTTCCCTCCCACCCTCCCGTTGTCATATTACTGCTACTTACCTGCCACCCTCCCATTGTCTGTTTTGCCTCTCAGCCGCCTTAAGAAAAATAAGTGCTATGGCACAGCCTGCGCTTGCCATGTCATAGTGCCCATTGTCAGTGGAGCTTCTTCCCTCCCACCCTCCCGTTGTCTGTGTTGCTTCTTCCCTCCTACCCTCCCGTTGTCTGTGCTGCTTCTTCCCTCCCACCGCCCGTTGTCTATGATGCCCCTCAGCCACCATAAAAAAGCACTATGACTGGCTGCATCATATCACTTTTTTAACTATCATGTTGCTTACTCCCCCGCTGTCCGTGCTGCCCGTTGCCTCCCAACCCCACTCCTGTCGTCCAAGTTGCCCACCCAGAATTGCCATTAAAAAAGCGCTATGGCGCGGCAGCACTGCATGTGTCATAGCTTTTTTTCCCTAACTTTTAGCCATGCTGCACAGCAGCTACTCTGCTCTACAACATGGCTAAAAGACATTGTCAAAGTCAATAGCTCCGTCATAGGCAACAAATATTGGCTTTGCCAATGTTGGTTTTCTAAGATGCGCAGAACATAAAGAGGCTAAAAATGTGGCTCTCTTATTCCAGATGACATTGGAATCCAAGATTTTGTGCTCGAGCACAAAATATATGCATTCAGAGTTCGTGGTATGCAGATACAACGCAAACGTTTTCACACTCGTGGTGTGCAGTACGAAAAGTGAAAAATGATTGTGTAAGTAAACAATTTTCTTGTCTACCACCATGAAATTGTAATTGAAGAATGTTGCAGGGATCAACATTTTCGAAGGGCCTTAACCTACATAGGACAGACAAATCAGGATACTTATTGCTGTCCTCCGAATGGCTTCCATTTTGAAGAACCACTGTGATGGCTGTAGCGCGGCGGGGCCATGGAGGTAAGGCCTACGCAGCGCTTAAATCAGTGAAGTTCCACATACTGATAATTTGCTGACGGGAAGACCCCGAGCGTTCTCCCACCGTTTATTTATCTCCTCGGGTCGAGCCCGCCCCGAGGAGTGCATGCTTGAGACAATGTATGGGAGAGCCCGGGTGGCTCTCTACATCCCTCCTTTTCTTTAGTGGTCATCACCATAGTCTGCATGCTTAGGGGGATGTGCACACAAAGTCCTTCCACTTCTGACTAGGAGCAGGGTTCGGCCAGAGACCATACTTCTGGCTCCGGGAGTTGGAACTGGCCACTGCATCCGTCTGGGTGTGCGGGGGATTTTGAACAATGATATTTTGGCTGTGTCTTTGATGCGCCAGCCGCCGCTTCTCCGCTCCCAGCCTGTGGGTGTCTCGGTGGGGAGGTCACAGGTTCTGGTGAGCTAGCGGGCGGGAGATACTGAGCTCCATCCAGATCTTCTGCCTCCTCTGAGCCGGCATCCGGCCCGTGAGCTCGCTTAAAACATGAGACATTCCCGGTGACCATGTGTTGTCCTCTTTTCGCCGTGACAACGGTCCATTGTTCCGGTTCGTACAGCGTTCTGAATTTCCAGCCCGGATGTCTGTCTTTAACCACGACGCTGTCGCCCACCTTCAGCTGTGGTTCTTTTGCTCCTCGGGCCTCACTCGCCTTCTGGTTGGTGACAGTCCTCCTGGCCTGTGTGGCGGCGTCGTCTCTGTCGGGAGGTTTCCACGGTGGATCGGCTGGGATGCTGTCCCTCGGGGCTCTTTTGAAAAGCAGGTGAGCAGGAGCACATTTGGTGGTGCTATGCGGCGTTTGCCGGTAGGCATTTAGAAACTGGTTAAGTGCTGATTCGACGTCCATTCCCTCATCCACTGCGATTCGTAGAGCTCGGTTAAGGGTCCGCATAAACCGTTCCACTTCCCCGTTGGCTTGAGGCCACAGAGGGGTGATCTTCCTGTGGCGGATCGCCTTATTTTCCATGTACTCTTGGAACTCATGGCCTTGGAACGGGGGTCCATTGTCCGACCAGATCTCATCCGGCAGGCCTAGGAGGGAGAATGTCTTGTCCAGGATTTTCTTGACGTGGGGAAACACCGTGGAGGACACCACCTCCACCACTGAGAACTTGGAGAATGAGTCGACGATCACCAACATGTGGCGCCTGTAGGAAGGTGGAATCTGACTGCATGGTTGCCCCCACTTTTTTCCTGGTGTTTTGCTGGTTTTCGACTTAGTTTGGCTGGGATCCTGCTATTCAGGACCCCAGCCTATCTGCTTTCCCCTTAAATTGATTGCATGTACTTTAGGTACACTCCAGATTGGATTCTGGGGTACCCTTGTGAGTCCCTAGTATATGGTATACTATGTACCCAGGGCATAGGTACCCCAGAGGCCTACCAGGAGCTGCAGCATGTATTGTGCCACCCCTGGGAAGCCTTTTAAAATGACACAACTGTTCTGCTACAGCAGCCTGTGTAAGGTGGTATATGCACCCCTTACTGAGATATAGGTTCCCTATATCTCTCCATATCACTGCACATGTAAACCTATCAGTCACCCCTATGGCAGGCCTTAACAATCCTGAAGGCAGGGTGCTGGGTTTCATGTGAGAGGGTGCCCATGCATGAGCAGAGCCCCTCTGCAGCTTTCGGAAACTTTATTCCGGGGTTGTCTGTGATGCAGCCAGACAATATACTCTTAAGTGCATTATAACCCCGCGGTAAATGCTAACTTGAGAATGGCTGCATGGAAACATGTCGTGTTTGGTGTCAAACACCTTGGAATCATATCTCCACCCCAGTACTGGGGTGGGAGGTATGATCCCTCCCGTATAGAGGGAGCCACATGGCATCACCGGTACACCGGGTACCAGCTTAACAGAACCCTGGCATCACAAAATGAATGCTGCAGCCACAGATATGAGTCTGCCCTCCTCCTGCTGGACGAAACTCCGGCAGGGGAGGCCTGGACAATAGGTTTCCTGTCACAGGGAGGTGTGACCACCTCCCAGACAGGCTTTAGTGTATTGGGGCTGGGTGGGTGCACTCTCAGAGTGCTTTGAAGTCTGCACTGGGGGCACATTTGGTGTCCCTGTGCATAGTCCAGCTCAAACCGGTTGCAGGGGCACACAGCCCCTGCTCTGGTGCAAAACTGGACAAAGGAAATGGGTGTAGCCACCCCTCTTTCCTGACCCTCCCATAGGTGGGTCCCCAGAGTTTGTCCAACCCCTTCCTTGGGTATAAAATAGGAACCCCCGACTACAGGACTTTAGATTACACCTGGACTAAACTAAGTACTTCGACGATCTGCACGATGCTGGACGACTGAAGAATCTCCCTTGGAGTAAAGGAGTTACTCCCCTGCAAGGCAGGCACCTTTAACGCAACTGACCGGTTGGCATCTCCGAGCTCCGACGGACTCCGAAGAATATTGCCACACAGGAGGTGGGTTTTCCTAGATCTCTCAGGTCTATCTGTGCCCACAGCAAGTCTGAGGCCCGTACCCCTCGTGGAGACCGTGCAACCCGAACCCCTGGACACCGCAACCATTTGCAGAAGCATCAGCTTTCCGGCGACCCCTGAGGCTGAACTTTGGGTTACTTGTAGCCCTGACCCCGAGCAGTAATTGCACCGAAGATTGCCGGCCTACACTCAACGAGTGTTCCGTGGGCCGCCATTTCGTGATTCCTCTCGAGGTCCCTTCGCGATCCCTGGTCCGTTGACCTGTGGGTCCCCAAGAAGGCAACTCTAACTTTTATTGGGCTTCCCTGGTTGCTCCAGACGTGCCCTGACTCTCCATCGCTTGGTAAATCCCCAGGACCTTGCTGGTCCGCACAGAAGCATCTTTTCTCTTCCTGCGTGGGTTGCTGTTGCCAAGGCTTGTTGTGGTCAATACGATCACCGACACCCCAGCACTCGGCATCCTTTGTGGGACAGCTCGAATCCGGCTCCTGGTCGTCGTCGACGTCTCCAGTACCCCGTGGCTGCAGAGTCAAGCTTCACCTCTTCGCACCTGAAGCACCCGACATCGGTGGGCATTCGATTGCTCCGCTCCTGGTCACTGGCTAGTGACCCAGACTCTGTCCCCTCTGCTTTCAGGTTCTTCACATCTTCGATCCAGGCTTGGATCACACCGGACACTTTTCTCCTTCACGGCAGCAGCACTTTGCAGCAGATCGCCATTGAAAACGACGACGATTCCCGACACCCTTTGACACCTATGCACCCGGCTTCCCTGGGTGAGGTAACTCGAGTACTCTGGTGCTCACGTGGGTGTTGGCCCTAGAACCCCTTAAGTCTAAAGGGGTTTGCTGAAAGTCCTCTCCTAAGTGTCCTTTATCTTTAAAATTCCAACAGCGACTTTCCGCATTGAATCCTACGGCGCTCGCGGCTGTGTTCACACACTGCACACGTCCCCCGTGGGTCCCCTGTGTCACTACCTTGGGTGGTTCCTTGGGGTCCCAGCGATTCTACGTGCTCTAGGCACTGTGTCTAGTCAAGTCGTGGTTCTTATACCACTTTCTTAGTATATGGTTTGGTCTCCCCCTGGAGCTCACTGTGTATTGTGCTATTTACTGTCGTTTTAATACTGTGTATCTTGAACTCTAATCTCATAAAGAGATTAGTAGTAAGTGTTTAGAAATAAATACATATATTTTATATATATCTTGTGTGGTTCTCCTTTCATTTAGTCATTAAAGAGGTTATAATCTGGTAAACCAAGCTGCTTTACACTCCTTCAAGACCTAGCCTGAAGGCTGCTCTCCATAGCTACCACTAGGATAGCTTTCAATAAAGGTTGTCTTTAAACCTATCATCAATAAGGGTCGTTTGGACTGGTGCAAGGTGCCCACTATATCTAGTGGACAGCATATGCCAGGCCAACTTCTCACATTGGTGTGCAGCGGTTGGATTCAAGCTTGCTATTGCTTTACCAGATAATCTCTTGAAGTGACTAACTGAAAACCACTATAGGTACATAGGTACATATAAATCAAGTTTAGAATACAGTAAGTTCTACTGAACTTAGAGTTGTGTGTCAAGGGCTTAGCACACCCTTTCTACAACTCAAGAGAGTTTTCAGTTCCCACTAGAGTAGGTAGGTGCATACACCACACCACACCACACTAGAATGTCTGCAAGACCTGAAGTCAGTGACTCCTTGCCCACTAGGTATGACAATCTCACATTCCAGGAATTGAGAAATATGTGTACCTCTAGGAGACTGAAAACAGGGAGACATGCAAGCACTCAACGCCTCATAGAGGCTTTGCTGTTAGATGACCTCAGAAAGACACCAGGGTCTGATGAGGCAGGCAGGTTGGGTGGGGCAGTAGAAGAGGAAAGGCCAGGTAGTGAAAACTACTATGAACCAGACTCTGATGCTGGCCAGGGGGATCAACATGATTCCCACCTGGAAAATCCAATTCTTCCTGAAGGAGAGGAAGGCCTCAGTGGCCCCCTCTTCAATCCCCCAGGAAGGGTTCATAGTCTACCAAGAAGATCAAGATCTCCTTCTCAGGAATCTAATCATTCTGGTAGTTCTATAGGGTCCTCTGCTTCTCATAAAGGGCATCCTCTTATGAGAAGAAGTGCCAACTGCTTGAGTTTGAGAGAGCTAAGCTCAGAATCAAGAGAGAGCAATTGGCCTTAGACAGGGCATCCCTGGAGCTTCAGAAAGCTTCACAGAAGTTGGGGCTAGAGCCCCATGGTGGCAGCAACAGTGTCCCTAAGAGTAGAGAAGAGACTCATCCCCATAGGAACCTGAACAAGATTGTCCCTCCCTACGAGAGTGGGGATGACATCCACAAATGGATAACTGCACTGGAGAGGGCCTGTAAAGTACAGAGGGTCCCTCAGGAGCAGTGGGCAGCAATCTTGTGGCTCTCCTTTGCAGACAAAGGTAGAGACAAGCTCCTCACTGTAAGAGAAGAGGATGCTGATAATTATAAAGTCCTGAAGAGTGCTCTGATTGATGGGTTTGGCCTAACCACTGACCAATACAGGTTAAAGTTCAGAGACACCCAAAAGGCACAGACTCAGGACTGGGTTGACTTTGTAGATTGTGCTACTAAGGCTCTGGAAGGTTGGATACATGGCAGCAAGGTGCATGACTTTTTAGGATTGTACAATTTGATTATGAGGGAGCAGATCCTTAATAATTGTCAAAACCAGCTTTTACACCAGTACCTGGTGGACTCTGATCTGACCTCTCCCCAAGAATTGGGAAAGAAGGCAGACAAATGGGTCAGAACCAGAGTAAAGCCAAAGAATCAGGGTGGTGACCAGAAGAAAGATTCTACCAAGTCCCAAGAGAAAGGTGGGGATAAATCCAAGGATAAATCCACTACAGGGCCCCAAAAGTCCTCTCCTGGGGGTGGGTCCCAAACTCCTTCCTCCCTGAAAAGAAACCTTATTGCCATAACTGTAAGAAGCCTGACCACTGGAAAAATGACCCCAGTTGCTCCCAGGCTAGCAATAAGGAAAATGTTCCTCCCAGCAATACTACCACTCCTCCTGGTACTACAAGTAGTAATCCCCCAGGTGGTTGTAATGCACCCAAAAAGTTTGGTGCATTTTCATGGGGAACTGAGGTGGACCCCAGTTTATCAAGGTCCTCCTCCCAGGCCTTTTTAGTCTGTGATGGTGGCATGGGGTTTGCCACTTTTACTGTGAGTCCCAATACTTTGGGCAAGTACAGACAGGAGCCCTTAATCAATAGTCAGAAGGCGTTGGCATTCAGGGACACAGGGGCTAGTGTCACCATGGTGACAGGGAAACTAGTCCCCCCTCAACAGCTTTTACCTGAGTTCAAGTACCAGGTGACCAACATTGATGGTATCAGAACAGATCATCCCATGGCCATAGTCAATCTCAGCTTGGGAGGGGTCACTGGCCCAAAGAGAGTGGCAGTGTCCCCAAACTTGCCTGTAGATTGCCTGTTGGGCAATGATCTGGAGGTTTCAGCCTGGGCTGAAGTTGAATACCAGGTCCATTTAAAAATGTTGGGCCTCTCTGAGAAGGTTGGTGGGGCTGTTAGGGCCTCAGCCCCATCCCAGGGAAATCTTGGAGAAGTGGAGCCTGAAAGAATGGCCCACTCTACTCCCCAAGCGAGCAGAAGGGTTGAAGAAAAGTCTTCCCCCCCAGACTATAGGTAAGGGTCAGCTTCCTCAGGGAACTGATCCTACCCCTAGTGAAGGAACTGCCCCAGAGGTGGTCAGGCCTGGCCTGGCAACACCCATGATGGCAGGGGACCCTTCCAAGGTGGTACCCAGTCTGGAGCAGGTAACCTGCCCCTCTCTACCCTCCCTCTGTCAGCCCAGGGCTGCAGAGGTCAGGA
The DNA here is from genome assembly GCA_963921515.1 of Calotriton arnoldi. Taxonomy (NCBI): domain Eukaryota; kingdom Metazoa; phylum Chordata; class Amphibia; order Caudata; family Salamandridae; genus Calotriton; species Calotriton arnoldi. Next base: position 262,208 of record CAWUFW010013956.1, read on the forward strand.
GGTCAGTGGACCCCTAAGGGCTCCCTGTCCAGAGGAACCCCTCATCCACAGATTAGGGGCACCCAGTCTAGTAGCCCTAGCCAGGTGAAAATTCCTCAGCACACTGAGGGATCCCTCTTACCATTGGGTAGGGACCTCCCCAGATGGATTCTGCTGGGCAAAGGCAAACCTGGGACCAAGTGGTTTCAAACCTACCATGTCCCTCCAGTGTTCCAACCAAAGGGACCCAACCCCCAGCTGTAGGCAGCCAGAGGTTGACCCTTAGGGCCAGATACAACTCAGTCAAGGAAAGAAAGGCCTCCATGGTGACCAGTGATCTGAGGAAGCTGAGACCAACTTTATTAAGGCCTCACTTCTCTACTCAGACACCCCACCAGCCTTTTACTTTGCCAAAACACACCACAGGTAGTAATTCCAAATGGTGGAGATCATCCAATACCCTTGGGGTTAGGAATTGCTTAGTGGACCATAAGACAGTGGGTAACCATGCTAGTGCAGGTTCTTCCTTATATGGCCACTTAGTCAATAAAGGCTCAACTGGACAAGGTTAGCCTTATCTCCTTTCGTTTGGGGGGTTATGTAGGAAGGTGGAATCTGACTGCATGGTTGCCCCCACTTTTTCCTGGTGTTTTGCTGGTTTTCGACTTAGTTTGGCTGGGATCCTGCTATTCAGGACTCCAGCCTATCTGCTTTCCCCTTAAATTGATTGCATGTACTTTAGGTACACTCCAGATTGGATTCTGGGGTACCCTAGTATATGGTATACTATGTACCCAGGGCATAGGTACCCCAGAGGCCTACCAGGGGCTGCAGCATGTATTCTGCCACCCCTGGGAAGCCTTTTAAAATGACACAACAGGTCTGCTACAGCAGCCTGTGTAAGGTGGTATATGCACCCCTTACTGAGATATAGGTTCCCTATATCTCTCCATATCACTGCACATGTAAACCCTATGGCAGGCCTTAACAATCCTGAAGGCAGGGTGCTGGGTTTCATGTGAGAGGGTGCCCTTGCATGAGCAGAGCCCCTCTGCAGCTTTCTGAATCTTTATTCCGGGGTTGTCTGTGATGCAGCCAGACCATATACTCTTAAGTGCATTATAACCCCGCGGTAAATGCTAACTTGAGAATGGCTGCATGGAAACATGTCGTGTTTGGTGTCAAACACCTTGGAATCATACCTCCACCCCAATACTGGGGTGGGAGGTATGATTCCTCCCATCTAGAGGGAGCCACATGGCATCACCGGTACATCCGGTACCAGCTTAACAGAACCCTGGCATCACAAAATGGATGCTGCAGCCACAGACACGAGTCTGCCCTCCTGCTGCTGGACAAAACTCTGGCAGGGGAGGCCTGGACAATAGGTTTCCTGTCACAGGGAGGTGTGACCACCTCCCAGACAGGTTTTAGTGTATTAGGGCTGGGTGGGTGCACTCTCAGAGTGCTTTGAAGTCTGCACTGGGGGCACATTTGGTGTCCCTGTGCATAGTCCAGCTCAAACCGGTTGCAGGGGCACACAGCCCCTGCTCTGGCGCGAAACTGGACAAAGGAAATGGGTGTAGCCACCCCTCTTTCCTGACCCTCCCATAGGTGGGTCCCCAGAGTTTGTCCAACCCCTTCCTTGGGTATAAAATAGGAACCCCTGACTACAGGACTTTAGATTACACCTGGACTAAACTCTGATACCAGAAACGAAGTACTTCGACGATCTGCACGACGCTGGACGACTGAAGAATCTCCCTTGGAGTAAAGGAGTTACTTCCCTGCAAGGCAGGCACCTTTAACGCAACTGACCGGTTGGCATCTCCGAGCTCCGACGGACTCCGAAGAATATTGCCACACAGGAGGTGGGTTTTCCTAGGTCTCTGAGGTCGATCTGTGCCCACAGCAAGTCTGAGGCCTGTATCCCTCGTGAAGACTGTGCAACCCGAACCCCTGGACACCGCGACCATTTGCAGAAGCATCAGCTTTCCGGGGACCCCTGAGGCTGAGCTTTGGGTTACTTGTAGCCCTGACCCCGAGCAGTAATTGCACCGAAGATTGCCGGACTACACTCAACGAGTGTTCCGTGGGCCGCCATTTCGTGATTCCTCTCGAGGTCCCTTCGCGATCCCTGGTCCGTTGACCAGTGGGTCCCCAAGAAGGCAACCCTAACTTTCATTGGGCTTCCCTGGTTGCTCCAGACGTGCCCTGACTCTCCATCGCTTGGTGAGTCCCCAGGACCTTGCTGGTCCGCAGAGAAGCATCTTTTCTCTTCCTGCGTGGGTTGCTGTTGCCAAGGCTTGTTGTGGTCAATCCGATCACCGACACCCCAGCACTCGACATCCTTCGTGGGACAGCTCGAATCCGGCTCCTGGTCGTCGTCGACGTCTCCAGGACCCCGTGGCTGCAGAGTCAAGCTTCACCTCTTCGCACCTGAAGCACCCGACATCGGTGGGTATTCGATTGCTCCGCTCCTGGTCACTGGCTAGTGACCCAGACTCTGTCCCCTCTGCTTTCAGGTTCTTCACATCTTCGATCCAGGCTTGGATCACACCGGACACTTTTCTCCTTCACGACAGCAGCACTTTGCAGCAGATCGCCATTGAAAACGACGACGATTCCCGACACCCTTTGACACCTATGCACCCGGCTTCCCTGGGTGAGGTATCTCGAGTACTCCGGTGCTCACGTGGGTGTTGGCCCTAGAACCCCTTAAGTCTAAAGGGGTTTGCTGAAAGTCCTCTCCTAAGTGTCCTTTATCTTTAAAATTCCAACCGCGACTTTCCGCATTAAAACCTACGGCGCTCGCAGCTGTGTTCACACACTGCACACGTCCCCCGTGGGTCTCCTGTGTCACTACCTTGGGTGGTTCCTTGGGGTCCCAGCGATTCTACGTGCTCTAGGCACTGTGTCTAGTCAAGTCGTGGTTCTTATACCACTTTCTTAGTATATGGTTTGGTCTCCCCCTGGAGCCCACTGTGTATTGTGCTATTTACTGTCGTTTTAATACTGTGTATCTTGAACTCTAATCTCATAAAGAGATTAGTAGTTAGTGTTTAGAAATAAATACATATATTTTATATATATCTTGTGTGGTTCTCCTTTCATTTAGTCATTCAAGAGGTTATAATCTGGTAAACCAAGCTGCTTTACACTCCTTCAAGACCTAGCCTGAAGGCTGCTTTCCATAGCTACCACTAGGATAGCTTTCAATAAAGGTTGTCTTTAAACCTATCATCAATAAGGGTCGTTTGGACTGGTGCAAGGTGCCCACTATAACTAGTGGACAGCATATGCCAGGCCAACTTCTCACAGTGCCCATCAGGAAAACTCCCAAAGTCGATGCTGACTTTAGACCATGGGAGTTCGCATGGCTCTTCTGTGATGACTGGGGCGGTTGCCGTATCCCCGCCCGTGATGGTGCACGAGTGACATTGACGCACCATGTCCTCCACTCGGGTGTCCATCGCTGGGAACCAGACTTTGTTTCGCAGCCAGGCTTTGGTTTTCGCCATCCCTTGATGCCCCACGTGCGCTAACTGGATAATATGATCTTGCAGTGCCCTGGGAATCACGATGACGTGCCCTCTCAGGACGACGCCCTGCTCCCCTTCGCTCAGTTCATGTCGGATCTGCCAGAGCTGTTGCCGAGTGTGGCTCTCGTCCGCCCGGAGTGATTGGGCTCCGTCCAGGAAATGGGTCCACCCATTGTTCATTAGAGCATCCTTCACCCTGGCAAGCGTCTCGTCCGCGGCCGTGGCTTGGCCGATCTCCTCCAATGTCATTGCTTTCGGACATGCCTCGTATGAGACCATCTTCACAAATGCTTCCGAGTATGCCACATCCGTAGGTAGGGCTCGAGCGACCGGTGGCTCGGGGTGCCGCGAGAGGTAGTCTGCTGGGTTATGTGCTCCAGGACGGAACACGACCTTGAAGATGTATGCCTGCAGCTGAACGGCCCATCTTTTGATCCGGGGAGGCGCCAGCCTTGAGGACCCAGCGAAGAGTGGGAGCAGCGGCTTGTGGTCCGTCACTACCTGGAATTCCTGTCCGTACAGATAGAGATGAAAATGCTGGCACGCGCACTTTATGGCCAGGGCCTCCCTCTCGATCTGGGCGTATCGGGTCTCAGTGTCAGAAAGCGCCCGGCTGGCGTATGCAACTGGCCTCCAAGACTCCCGTTCATGCTCCTGTAGGAGGACAGCTCCTAGTCTCACTGGGCTTGCGTCCACCACCAACTCCGTATGTCGACCTGGGTGAAAGTAGGCCATGACCGTCTTGTCCATGAGGGCTGTCTTGATGGCATTGAACGCCGTGTTGGCAGCCACGTTCCACTCCCATTGTCGGTCACTGCGGGTGAGATTGCGGAGTGGCTCTGACAAGGATGCCAGGTTCGGAATGAACCTGCCACAGTAGGTGGCCGTGCCGAGGAAGCTGTGGACCTTTGTGGGGGATTTCGGGGTGCTCGCCGCTCGGATGGCCATCGCCTTCTTGGGGTCCACTCTCAGACCTTCCCTGGTGAAGATGTAGCCAAAGAAGTCGACCGACTCTTGGTAAAAAGAACACTTGGCCTTGTGGAGGGTCAGTCCGCAGTCTTGTAGCCGCTGGAGGGTGGCACAGAGGTGTGTGTGATGTTCTTCCAGGGTGTTCGAGAACACCAGGATGTCGTCACTCAGGTTTATGACGCCTTGCAGACTGGATAGTGCTTCCTGGATGGCATTTTGGAAGACCTCGGCTGCAGACGACACCCCGAAACTCAGTCTTTTGTACCTCCGAAGGCCGACGTGGGTTGAGAACGCAGTGATGTACCTGCTCTCAGGCTCCAGTTCCAGCTGATGATACCCCGCGTTCAGGTCCAGCTTTGAGAACCACTTGGCACCGTTCATGTCCGCCATGATGTCATCCATGGTGGGTGTGAGATGACGTTCCCTCTTGACTGCCACATTTGGGAGCCTCATGTCCACGCACAGCCGAATGGCACCTGGCTGTTTCGGCTTGGGAGCTACGACCAACGGGGATACCCACGGGGTGGGGCTGGATACCTTTTCGATGACGTCGAGATCCTCGAGTTTCTTTAGTTCCGCCTCTACTTGCGGGCGGAGGTTGAACGGTACCCTCCGGTGTCTTAGGGCCGTCGGCCTCACTTGGGGTCAATATGGAGCTTGAACTGCTTCCCTTTCAGCTTGCCGAGCCCTGTGAACAGCACCGGGAAATCGTGCAAGATGGCGTCAGCATGAGAGTCGTGGACCTGACGAGCAAAGAAAACCAGGCCGAGGTATTCTGCAGTGTGGCAACTGAGGAGGGTGCCTTTCCTCCCTTCCGTGATGTGGAGGCGGGCCTTCATGACGTGTCCATCACTAGTGACTTCAGCATCGATTACCCCTCTGAGGGATAGTGGATGTGTCCCTCCATATGTGTAGATCCTGGCCTTGGTTGGTGCGAGAGGGGGTCGTGGCGACAGCTGTTCGTACTGCTCCGAGTCCATGACATTGACCAATGCGCCCGTATCGATGAGCGCCTGAACTGCTGACCCTCCGACCAGGACAGAGCACAGCGGCGGTGGCCTTCGGTGTTGTCTGACCTGCTGATGAAAGATATGACAAACACCTCGTCGTCATCTTCCTCAAGCGCGAGGCAGCGCCCACGTGTCGCTCCATCATCTTGTGACTGTGTATCGTCGAGCGATACCTGGCGTAGACGTTGTGTCATTCCTCGAGGCCTGGGGAAAGTCTGTCGAGACCGGCTGCTTCTACACACTTTGGCAAAGTGGTTTACCTTTCCGCAGCGGGAGCACGTCTTCCCTTTAGCTCCGCACACTGCTGTTGACGGGTGTTCTACTCCGCAGTTGCCGCACGCTCCGCTTGTAGACAGCCGGGGTGCAGGGCGGGCTGTATTTGGGCGCCGTTGTATGGCCTCGACCCTCTCTTCCTTGATGGTCGTGTACTTCAGCGGGGCTGGCGCAGCGGTGGTCCTCTGCAGGGCAGCTTCCATTTCACCCGCCCGGGCATCTGAAAGTTCGTGAGACCTGGCGAGGATGAGATTCTCGTCCAGGGAGATCCCTGGTTGCCGAAGGATCAGTTTCCGCAGCAGCGCCGAGCGGCACCCTTGGATGACTTGGCCGCGTATTTCCTCTCTCTGGTTTGCGAACGCACACGAGCTTGCCAACCTTCGCAGCTGCGTGTAGAACATGTCCACAGACTCGGTGTCGGACTGCGACGCTTGTCTGAATTTGAAATGTTCGAAATCAGGGTTCAGTTGCTGGTCAAAATGCCTGTCGAGCGCGCGACCGCCGCCTCATAGTCGTCGTCGTCCCCTGTGTCGGGCAGCGTTTCGAAAAGATTGTAGATTTCTGCGCCGCCATAGTATATGAGCAGCGATCTTTTTACTGCGCCATCCGTCTCTCTGGTGCCCCTGAAATAGTGGTTCAGTCGTCCAATCCACGCTTTCCACCGTGGGGCCGCCGTGGCCTGGTCGGCAGTTTTGCTGAAAGGCTGCAGCTAGACCACAACCGCGTGGCCATGGCTTGGGGGCGGGACGTTGGCACCCCTCTGCTGATCGCCAGCATCGGCCGGCGGGCCTGCGGCACCTGCTTGCGGCTGTGTGCTCATGTTGGTGGCGGGCAGGTGCACAGGCGTGGCGAACCAGTCCCCTTTCGTGTGCCCGTTCCCTTTCTCTTGGGAGCGTCACCCACTGGCGGGTGAGCGTTGCGGCACGTCGCTGGCCGGCTTGCGCGGACTTAGCTTGCGGGGACTTGTGCGCTATGTTGGGGCCTATTACAGTCCAGGTGAATTGTGCCCGTGTGGGCTTAGAGATGGCGCTGGCAGCCTTGGCCTGCAGGCTATTTGCAGGTTTCGCAGGTAAGTAGTTATCCCATGCAGGTAGGGGGGGGGGGGAGAAAACTCCTGATTGGGCAGCTCTGTGCCACACTTTCACAAATGTCCTCCCTTGTTGTGAACTTTTCTTGACAACTGTTCACAAGTGTCCCCCCCTGTTCCTCCGTTATTCACTTAGTGCCTTTTCTTTTGTGTTCAAGGCTGTGTTGGGCCAAACAGACTCTGTGCTCCCCTCTGTGGGCGTGTGCTGGCTGGGCCGAGTAGCGGGATGGTGCGCGCATAGCAGCGCGTGAGGTGTGCAGCCCCAGGGGGGATTTTTTTTGTCTGAAGCACTCACCCGCTGGCAGACTGATGGGGCACGCAGCTCCAGCTGCTGACGTGTACGCGCTCCTCTTCAGCGCGCTCCTCCCGGGAGACGCCGGGGCATGCCGGCCGGCACCGGATACAGGCAACAGAGGCCTCTCGGCCGCCTGGGGCGTGGCGCCTGTGCAGGGGTAGGCCCCCTGCGGGCAGCAGTGTTCACGCGGTGGCGACGGCAACGCGCAGACTTCTTCACCGGGAAGCAGTGCTCATGCAGGGGTGGGCACCCTGCGGGCCACAGCACTCGCGCGGTGGCGACAGCCACGCGCAGACCTCCGGTCCAGGACTTGGCGCCCGCGCAGGGGTGGGCTCCCTGCGGGCTGCAGTTCTTGTGCGGCGGCGACGGCCGCGTGCAGAATCCTTCCGCTTGGGTGCACGACGGTGCAGCCACCTCCTCCGGGCACGCGACCCAGGCAGCAGAAGGCGAGGGGAGTCAACAGCGGAGGCAGTGCCCCTCAGGAACAGGAGCTGCAACGGCCCCTTCACAATACCGCCAGAGGTGAGACCGAGCAAGGAGTGCATGCTTGAGACAATGTATGGGAGAGCCCGGGTGGCTCTCTACAATGGCCACAGGGTTTCAGATCTCGAGTTCACGGTTATCTCGATTTTCATGTAAATGAATACATTCAATAGTATATCACATGTTGTAGTCCCCAAAACTAACTGCATGAAATCTTTCATGTAAAACGGTTACCGTTTGTATAAAGAGTCAAATTGCAGCTATGACTTTCTTTATGTAGACTAGTCTTAAAATTCTTTTAACCAGACTGCACACTGTAAGAAATTATCTAACACAAGGGCAGAAAACATTTTTTATGACCATTTAAAAACTGATGACTTGCATTTTGGAACACTGATTGAGCGCGTAGGAGGACAAAATGGCGCTTTGCCTCATGTCGGGCTACTTAATAACTTGAACTCCAAATGTAGGATTAGTTATGGAGCTTGATGGGTAATAGGAGTGCTTACAAACAGACTTACCAAAAGCATTAACCGCTGTATAAAACAAGCTTTGGCAAAGCCAATAGGTTTGATGTTGGATTGCCTGTCTTTTGGCTTTGCCAATGCCTTTTTTTTTGCCAAGGTTTTTCTAAAACTTTATTGTTGGAGGCTCTGCGGGGCATCTCAAACTTAAAAATTAAACATTGACTAAAAGCTAAAGTATTTTATTTTGGTCTTATAAAGCACCAATTGCCATATTGGTCTGTGGCACAGAAAGACCTACTTTGTGTGTGAATGTGCACCTTGGGAAAGAGCAGAAGGCTGCCACTCAGTGAAGTTAGCCAATGGCTAGAGTGGGCTGACCCACTTCCTCATGCTGCATGATGTGGTGGGGAGAAGAAATATGTGAATGGCACATCAACAGGCCAATGGATGAAGAGGGCTGGCAAAGTATCTTTTATGTATAATTTTACTAAAATTAAAAGGCCTTTATGCATATATATATATATATATATATATACACACATATATATACACATATATATATACACATATACTGTTTTCTTATTGTATGTACATGCACAATTTTGGGGTCCTCAGGGAGTGGTATCACATTTGCATTGTCAAAACGCTTGGCGATCTGCTTACATGTTCCTGTCAGCTGCCTCTTTCTTTGTTTGCATGATAGTTATTTTTTGTACATGTCAACTTTCTTTTGCCTTCCTTATACATTTGTGAACACCTCCACGATTTTTGCATCCACAACAGCACCTATCAGCACCTATCAGGCACTATATCGATAATAGCATTATGTATTATTTTGACACGCAGGGGTTTTTTCAGGCACTATGCAAACTCCAGTTTTATCACACCCCCTGCTGCTTTGAGCTGTGCTGTGTGATGACTATCACACTGAAAATTAATTTCAGTGTCCTTCACCACGATGACTTCAATGTATACATTGCAACTGCAATGGGAAGGCACTTTTCTTGCTTTCAACATTATTTCATGAATTAGATGCAAACCGTTGCAATTTGTGCAGGCATTTAGTACTTGACAGCATATTACTCCAGGGCATAGCTTCACTTTGAACATGTTTCAATATGGCCGCCATTGTCTCATTACTTTTGATTGTCAATTCACAGGTCAAAGTCCTATGTCGGTTTTGATTATCATGTATGTAATGACGTTTTGAACTGCACTCTGTTGTGTGATCAAGACCGTATACCGGCCGAAACGCGTCACGGAGGATTTATGAAGTAAATAAATCCCTATTTTTGTTGATCATCTCACCGTCTCTGCCTGAGAGCGCGCTGCATTGCTTGGGACTTGTTTGTATATATGTATATATATATATATATATATGTATATATATATATATATATATATGTATGTGTGTGTATCTATATATCTTTCTATCTATATATAGATATAGATATATATTACAGAGTGGCGGTAGCCATTCTGTAAATATAGATACAATTCCAAGAGATTTATGATTGGAAATAACTTGTGACCATTTAATGAATCTCCACAAAACTTTACAGACCTATTCTTTTTTCTAAATTCGCTGATGATGCAGAGTTTTGTGGTGATTAGTTAAGGGGGTAGAAGGAAAAAAGGGGAGTCCCAAAACATGTTAATATATGTATTTTCAATAGACATTTAAACAGACGTAGCAACAAAATGACTGAACAGATTTATATGAAATTTGGCAGGAATATCTATTATGATGTGGAAAGGGTCCTTTTTTGTGATTTGATCTGAATTTGTTCATTTGTGTTTAAGTAATATGGGGCAAAAAGTTAGTAATCTATTGGGCTACGCTATAACACAGTACCTTCGCTGCATACCGCGGTACCTGGCAATAATGAAATACAATAGTATTTGTTAATCAAAGCCCTTGCAAAATAAAAAGGTAGCCGTATTGTTTAGACAACCCTTTGCCTTTGTTCTGTGTTTTAATGTGAGATATGGCTTATTAATCTTTTTTTAATGTGTAGGAAGAAATGAGGCACTTTAGCAAATATTTATATATTTTAAAAGAAAGTACTGAAGTACCACGGTACTCTTTCGAAAGTATCTAGAAAGTACTGTAGTACTTTTTGACAAACAAAAAAACCTTATATATGACATAATTAAATTAGCCTTAATATATGGTGGCTCTTAAAAGAGTCATTGTTTTTATATATATATATATATATATATATATATATATATATATATATATATATTCACTGAAAAAACCATAGGTTTCAGGGACGTTATAATTGGACATTTCACTAGTACAAAACCAGAGAAATTACGCCCGTTATAGTTAGTTGAGCTAACTATAACTCGCGCCCCCAGCAAGGCACTGCTGATGACGTCACATATTACATCATTCATGACATGGTCAGTGACATCACTGATGACATCTCAAATGACATCACTGATGACATCATCCACGTGATAATCTGATGCACCTCCTCACACCCTAATATAACCTTTGATACACCCACTCTAAAATGCAGACTACCATTTTCGAAACCATAGACACACCAATACCAGTTACTACATACCCATCACTGATTCCTAGGTCTACACACATGTCCACTCATTCATCCATACAGTTACTCATACATGCAGTCACTCATCAATACAGCACTATCATATGCACTCATACACCTATACAGACACTCACACACCACCACTCACCCATAGAGTTACTCACACACCTAGTCAGTCATGCAAAGAATCAATCACACTCCCATTTACTCACCTATACAGTTATACACACACCACTTCACTTATTCATACAGATACTAACACATACTTACTCTTTTCTACAATCACTGACACAAGCACACACTCATCCATACAGCCACTCTCACAATCACTCACTCTCACATATAGTCATTTATATACTCCAACACTCACATATACTGCCTTTCACATATGTAGTTACTCACACATGTACCACTGAGACATCCATTCACTCACCAACACACCCATACACACACTCACCCACCCATACAGCCCTTCACAGATGCACTCTTGAACCCATACACCCAGTGAATCACCTACTCACACATCTATGCACAGAGTGTCACACCCCCCACCCACAGAGACACTCAGGCACCCATACAGATACTCAGACAACCAATCAATAACCCCTATAGACACTCATGTAGCTACTCACCAACCCATGCAGCCGCTTACACACCAACTGACAGACTAATACAGACATTCACTAACCCATGCATTCAGTAAGACACGATTAATCATTCACTTATACAGTCAATCACGCACCTACTAAATCATCTATTCAGACACTTATACACCCACTCATTCTTCAATACACCTTGGCATATATATATATATATATATATATATAAAACATATTTAAACTTTACTGAAACACATAGTCACTGGATGATGTCATCAGTGATGTCATTTGAGATGTCATCAGTGATGTCACTGACCATGTCATGAATGATGTAATATGTGACTTCATCAGCAGTGCATTGCGTGGTGCGCGAGTTATAGTTAGCTCAAATAACTATAACAGGCGAATTTCACTGGTTTTGTACTAGTGAAATCTCCAACTATCTATAACGTCCCTGAAACCTATGGTTTTTTTAGTGAATTTCTACGGTTTTTAAAGGCTAATTTCTAACTATAACGTCCCTGAAACCTATGTTTTTTTTAGTGAATTTCAAAAGTTTTTTAAATGCTAATTTCTAACTATAACGTCCCTGAAACCTATGGTTTTTTCAGTGAATTTCAAAGGTTTTTTAAATGCTAATTTATAACTATAACGTCCCTGAAACCTATGGTTTTTTCAGTGAATTTCTAAGGTTTTTTAAATGCTAATTTCTATCTATAACGTCCCTGATACCTGTGATTTTTTCAGTGAATTTCTAAGGTTTTTTAAATGCTAATTTCTAACTATAACATCCCTGAAACCTGTGGTTTTTTCAGTGAATTTCTAAGGTTTTTTAAATGCTAATTTCTAACTACACCTAGATAGGTAAGACATGTGCAGAAAGAGAAAGAAAGGTGCAGAAAGAAGCAAGAGAAGTGCAGAAAGAAGCAAGAGAAGTACAGAAAAAGGCAAGAAAAGTGCAGAAAAAAGCAAGAAAGGTGCAAAAAGAGGAAGAAAGGTGCAGAAAGAAGCAGGAGAAGTGATGAAAGAGGTAAGAGAGGTGCAGAAAGATGCAAGAGAAGTGCGGAAAGAAGCAAGAGAGGCACAGAAAGAAGCAAGAAAGTTGCAAAAAGAAGAGAGTGAGGTGCAGAAAGAGGAAGAAAGGCGCAGAAAGAGGAAAGAGAGGTGCAGAAAGAGGCAAGAGAGGTGCAGAAAGAGACGAGAGGTGCAGAAAGAGGCAAGAGAGGTGCAGAAAGAGGCAAGAGAGGTGCAGCAAGAGGAAGAAAGGTACAGAAAGAGGCAAGAAAAATGCAGAAAAAGGAAGAAAGGTGCAGAAAGAAGCAAGAGAAGCACAGAAAGAAGCAAGAGAGGTGCATAAAGAAGCAAGAGAGGTGCAGAAAGAAGAGTGAGGTGCAGAAAGAGGCAAGAGAGCTGCAGAAAGAGGGAAGAGAAGTGCAAAAAGAGGCAAGAGAAGTGCAGAAAGAGGCAAGAGAGGTGCAGAAAGAGGTTAGAGTGGAGTAGAAAGCCAAGAGAGGTGCAGATAGAGGCAAGAGAGGTGCAGAAAGAGGCAAGAGAGGTACAGAAAGAGGCAAGAGAGGTGTAGAAAGAGACAAGATTGGTGCAGAAAGAGGCAAGAGATATGCAGAAAGAGGCAAGAGAGGTGCAGAAAGAGGCAAGAGAGGTGCAGAAAGAGGCAAGAGGGGTGCAGAAAGAAGAGAGTGATCTGCAGAAAGAGGGAAGAGGGTGTAGAACAAGGCAAGAGAGGTGCAGAATGAAGAGAGTGAGCTGCAGAAAGAGGCAAGAGAGGTGCAGAATGAGGCAAGAGGTATAGAAAGAGTCAAGAGAAGTACAGAAAGAGGAAGAAAGGTGTAGAAAGAAGCAAGTGAGCTGCAGAAAGAGGCAAGAGAAGAGCAAAAAGAGTCGAGAGGTGCATCAAGAGACAAGAGAGGTGCAGAAAGAGGAAGAAATGTTCAGAAAGAGGCAAGAGAGGTGCAGAAAGAGGCAAGAGAATTACAGAAAGAAGCAAGAGAGGTACAGAAAGAAGAGAGTGAGCTGCAGAAAGAACCAAGAGAAGTGCAGAAAGAGGCATGAGAGGTGCAGAAAGAGGCAAGAGAGGTGCAGAAAGAGGCAAGAGAGGTGCAGAAAGAAGACAGTGAGCTGCAGAAAGAGGGAAGAGAGGTGCAGAAAGAGGCAAGAGAGGTGCAGAAAGAAGAGAGTGAGCTACAGAAAGAGGCAAGAGAGGTGCAGAAAGAAGAGAGTGAGCTGCAGAAATAAGCAAGAGAAGTGCAGACAGAGGCAAGAGAGGTGCATAAAGAGGCAACAGAGGTGCAGAAAGAAGAGAGGTGCAGAAAGAGGCAAGAGAAGTGCAGAAAGATGCAAGAGAGGTGCAGAAAGAGGCAAGAGATGTGCGGAAAGAGGCAAGAGAGATGCAGAAAGAGGCAAGAGAGGTACAGATAGAAGAGAGTGAGCTGCAGAAAGAGGCAAGAGAGGTGCAGAAAGAGGCAAGAGACGTGCAGAAAGAGACAAGAGACAACTAGATTGCTAACATTCTATATTTATTACAAAAGTGTGACACGCCTGACGTCATCTTGATGTAATCAAAACTGTAATACCTAAAGCATTTCCTTTAGAAATTATAGAAATGAGAGGGTCTTATTTGCATAGAAATTATGGTTAGTGCTCTAAAAAACTAAAATGAGGACATATTTTCTGAGTTCTCAAATAGCGACAAAGCACTTTTAAATTATTCGTTATCTTTATGTTTTTTTATCCAGTTGACCACTTGATTAAATGTTACGCTTAGGGGAGAGAATGTGGTGTTACTTCCAGAGCTGCAGACTTTGCAACTGGGGAGCCAAGTTGGAGTTTCTGCTTCAGCTCGACATTCTGTGATTCTGGTCATATCACTTAATCTCCCCATGCCTACAACCAAAATGAGTTTGTCCTTGTATGATGTATCCAATGCTCATGTAAAGCACTCCAATATCTCACCAGCCTCCACTATATAAAACTGCAAAAAAACAAAGGATAAAAAGTGTTTTCCACACTTCTGTCATTGGGCTATACGTGGGCTACATCTGGGTGATATTTGTGCTACATTTGGGCTCCTTTTTCTCTGGTGGCCATCTTGGGAGACTTCAATTAAATTCATTAAACTTTATTCGATCTGATTTAGAAACATAGATCATAAAAGTGTACATAAAAACAGTAAATCCTCTTTCTTAATACAATACAGTGAGAATTAATTAAAACCAGTAGGTAAAAATGGGTGTTACAAAGCCCGGTTCAGAGCAACTTCAGGTTAACAGAATAGTAAAGTTCAATGTTTCGCAAGATCAGTCTCATGTACTTCGTGCAAAATACGCAATAAGGGGTCCAAGTAAGAGCATCGCTCCAATACCTGACCAGTCTGCACTATATAAAACTGCAAAAAAACAAAAAATAAAAAGTGTTTTGCATACTTCTGTAATTGGGCTATATGTGGGCTACATCTGGGTGATATTTGTGAGACATTTGGGGTCTTTTTTCTCTGGTGGCCATCTTGGGAGACTAACATATATGGGAGTATAACAGAAATGCTTTCAGTTTTTTACTTTGATTCCATCAAGAAGGCATTCAGATGTGTCACACATTTGCCATAAATTCAGAATGTTAGCACTCTAGTTGCTCATTAGATCACTGTAGTAAAGCTACTGCTCACCAGGGAAGTCTGCTGCAGGTATTGAAAGTGATTGTTTCAGTCTGCATGTCAGAATTTTCTAATGAAATAGAAGAGGATTTGAGATTTCACTTAAAACATGCCCTAATTTTTCTTTCTGCAGCACTAACCATAATTTCTATGGCAAAATGAACCCCCTCATTTTGTTCCTTTTTAAATTAAATGTTTTAAGTGTTACCAGTTTATTCCAATCAAGATGGCGTCAGGTGTGCCATAATTTTGTCATAAGTAAGACTGTTAGCGCTCTAGTTGTTCTTTAGAACACGCTGGGAAGCTGCAGTAGAACGCAAAGGAATCAACTGACAGGCTGCTCCTGTTGAAATATAACAGGAAGATATTTGAGATCTCACTTAAAACATGTCCTAATTTTTCTTTCTACAGCACTAACCATAATGTCTATGACAAAATGAACCCCATCATTTTGTTACTTTTTAAATTAAATGTTTTAAGTGTTACAAGTTTATTCCAATCAAGATGGCTTCAGGTGTGCCATACTTTTGTCATAAGTAAGGCTGTTAGCGCTCTAGTAGTTCTTTAGAACACTCTGGGAAGCTGCAGTAGAACACAAAGGAATCAACTGACAGTCTCTGCCCTTGTTGGATGTACATGTTTTACTGAGAATGTCAGACTTCATTCTCACATGACTGAGAAAGATAATGTGAATTTACAGAAAATATGCTCTCATTTTAGCTTCTGGAGCACGTTCCAAACTTCTATGGGACAAGCATGAGAAAATAGTTTTCTCTCAAACATGATTCATGATATCCCAGCAGAAGGTTTTTCACAGGGTAAAATCACCTTAGAACACACCACAATTCCTAAAATTAGTATGGTACCATCAACAAATGAATTCTAATGTAACTAAAGTCTGTTATCACCCTTTATAGTTCTCCTTTTGGTGACCCTCAAAATCTTCTATTCACTACAATGCATTTCAATGGGGTGCTATCATGTATATTGGTCCCAAGATGGCTGCCAGCAATTCCAGGATGAAGTGCTGACAGCCAATCATATCTCACAATGAGATGTGTGGTTAGGCTCCGCCCAGATATCGATATTTTTTTATTTTTGAATTTCTTAGAAACTACTGAACGGATTGACACCATTTTTTTAAAAAAGGTCGCTTTCTGAACCAAGAGCTACTTTTTTGCCAAATTTGGTGTAATTCCGTTCAGCAGTTCGGGCTGTAGCCGTGTCTAAAGTTTCCTATGGAAATTAACATGGGGAAAATGCGTTTTGGGACCCCCCTTTTTTCTCGGCCCCCGCTTGACGAATCACCTTGAAACTTTCAAGACAGGAGCTGATCGGAGCGGGCCATTAGTTTTGAAAATTTCGCGAAAATTCGTCAAACGGCGCAAAAGATATTGGCAAAAGAAAAAACGCTTTTTGAATAGAAACAAGGTCCTAACTATAACTACCTACTGGCGACCGCCAGTAGGTAATATGTGATATATATATATATATATATATATATATATATATATATATATATATATATATATATATATATATATATATATATATTTGTCAAACTAAGTTTATAGGTTTGAAATGAAAATATGGTTTCCATAGGTTGAAAAATGTACACCATCAGGACGATACAGTGCTACATTGCTGTATTTTATATTTAAATGAGAAACTGAAGACATTTTATGATCGCTGCCTTGTGCACATGCCTTCACATCTTTTCAAACTCAGTAGCATTATCGGTAGACCACTTCCACTTTTGTCTCTGACACATACTTGAGAACACAAAATATGTGTTAGGAAACATAGACATTAAGATGAAAAATGTCTCCTTCATCTGAATTTCCAATCTAACTCTAGTTAAGTGTCCTATATCATTGCCACCACAGTGGATAACCATAAAGTGGGGATCGCCACTGTACTAACAGAGGAAAGTAGAGGGAGTAACTGATTCCATTTCAAACCTCTATCACCAATCCATGTTAGTTAAACTCCTTTCAAACCTAAATCATTTTCAATACCTACTTTCCTATCATGCTGTGTGGCCCAAAACATTAAACTGTGCCCAACAAACCAAACTCTAACCATCTTGCACATACACTGCCATACAAGAATAAGGAACACTGAGACAACAAACAAATATATAAAGAGTTTGATGATTGGCCATTAGGAAACTACATAATACCAACAACTTAATTTTGAAAGAAGGACAATTATTGGCGTAAATACAATTTGGGCTACTAATGTAGCGAAATAGTACCAAAACTCAAAGTGAGGTAAGATAATAAACTAGTGTGCAGCAATCACGTTTAACAAGTATTAGAAAACTATTTTAAACACACATTACTGGTCACATGGCAATGAAAAAAAGAGAAAAATAGATAAGAAATAAAATTTAGAATGAAAGCATTATGTGATTGGTTAATAGCACAAAGTGGGATATAAACACAGCTCAACACTAGTAAATACCCCCAACAATGAAAGCGACTCTGCTGACTATTGGAAAGCAGTAGAGCTCATGTATTCTTCAAAGACATTTTCCAAAACAGTTCAGCCCACATTGAACACAAAATATAAAAAACACAATACCTGGAGAAGCAAAAAAGGAAATTCTACTATAGAGATAGGAGAAAAAAACTTAAATAGAGAGAAGGAGGATGCCCAATACCAAACAACAGTACTGGTAGGACTACAATACATCTTTCAATTTATTTCTATACACCCTAACATTAGGAGTAAAAAAAGCTAATAACAAGCAATTGATTAAGACAGCAGCAATAACAGTTACCTATTCCAACAAACAAAATGCTGGCCTACAATAGTAGGAGAAGAACAGCAAACCATTATGAAACACGTATCTTGAAAAAGCTGCTTGAAACATTTCCTTTCATACAGAAAAACACGGAGAAACTCATACAGAAACAAATATTCAACATATTGTTGAAAAAGCATGTGAAAAGAAAACTCTTCATTTTCATAATGAATCAAGCCTAAACCCTTGAACATTTCATTACAACCTATAAAATATATAATTTACGTAAGTAACAACTAACAGGACTAAACGTGTGTAATTAACAGAGCAATTGTGTGCTTTCAGTCACACTTGAAAGCCGGTGTTCTTAAGTCTTACATGGAAATGTAGGCTAAGAAACAAATATGTCAAACTAAACCATGTAGTGAAGATTTACTGAGAAAAAATGCAAAAGCCTATAAAGGGATGGAAATTCACTTCTATTTGTGATATTAGAGAAGCATCCATGCTGAAGCTAAGGACATTTGTAATAAGAGATAAAAATTCATCACTGATTAAAAAATCAAAAATCTCAAAACTGACACATCTGCCTGTTTCTGACCACAGCTAACCTCCAAGGATATTCATAAGGTTGTTTGAGAAATCACAAGTGTGACATCACAGTCCATCATATCAAAATGCTCTCCACACATCACTCAACGGTAATAAAACTTGTGTGGACATTATACATTGTGAAAACACCATCATTGTAATCGGAAGCACTAAACTACACTCGAATTAACTCTAATCCAGCATAAGTCAACTATATTACAGGCTACATCAAATCTAAATACTTGTATCCACTCCCTGAGAACAATAATTGTGCAGACGTTGCATTTACTCAGAATGAATCCAATTAACTGACTTATTCAGTTACAAAACAGATGTTGTTGAGTTTCAAGAAACAATTTCAGAAATCCCAAACCAGATTTGCATTTAAGAAAAGCAATTATGGATTGACTTTGCATTGTGTTTATTGAATACTATCAAATATCACTGTTATAGTCTATTATTAACTTACCATTTGCTATGAAGCCACCATAAGACAGCTGTTTAACTTACCTTACACTTACCATTTATCTCTAGATCTTGGACAATTTAGTCTTTCTAATACCTGAATAGAAATATGGTTAAAATTGGTAAAACTTCTTTTTCTTTTGAGATATTTGGTTAGTTCTGAAAATAATTTTTTCTTCTTCTTTTTGTTTTTTAAGATTTTTTCTAAAAGCCTTTATTTTTGTCAAATATCAACCTGATCAACAAACAAAAAAGTCTTAACAGGAAACAGGAGGACAGCAAAGAACACAAAACTCCTAAGGAGGTTGAGGAGGACACTGGTGAGCCACGACAAGCTCACGATGTATGGTCACATCTTGCTTTCCCACAACAATGACAGGATGGCAGAGGAGACAGGATTTCACAGTGCTGCCATACTGCTCCATAATTTCTCTGTTCTGCCTCAACAGATGCATTGGCACCGCTCTACCAGATGTAGGCACTGATGCAGGGTCCGATGCACCAGGTGGTAGTGAAGGTGCAAATGGAGCAGACGAAGTAGAAGGTGCTACTGGAGGGACAGATGTAGCGGGTGGTAGTGGAGGTGCTGATGACACAGAAGAAGTTAAAGTTGTCGCAGTAGCCGAAGAAATGACTGCAGCTGATCTACCTTCTTCAGCCTCTTCTATCTCCTTCTGACGGCTTCTTTCCACACATGCCAACCTGGTGGAATGAATTGCCCGCAGGTGTTTTCTCATTACCATGTTATCGAATGAGTACTGTTTCGCATTCCCACACGAAATTGCTGTGTTGCAAAGGTTGTATGTTACCAGTTTTGAGTTAACCTTTTCCCCTCTAGGTGGCAAAGAGAAAAAAAATCCCACACAATCGATACCTTTAGTTTCTTTATCCACTCCACCTCTTGTTCCTCCTGTTTTAGCAGCACAGGATCATCTTATTCAGGCAATGCAAGTCTTCAATAGTTTTAAGGTGGCTTTCATAGAAAAGATATTCACTCTTCTAAACAGCACAGCCGTCTCCTTGAAAGAGATCAAATTGCTTTTGATATGGAAACTATGTCCTAACTATAACTACTTTATATATATATGTGTGTGTGTATATATATATATATATATATATATATATATATATATATATATATATATATATATATATATATATATATATATATATATATATATATATATATATATATATATATAAATCCTACTGGCGGGCACCAGTGGCTAGTTATAGTTAGGACCTAGTTTCCATAGGAAAAGTGTTTTTTGACTTGACTATATCTTTGGCGCCGGTTGATGAATCTTCACAAAATGTTCCCAAAAAGTGTCATAGTAAGTCTTGTTGTGCATGGCAAGTTGAACCTACAGCCTGAACCACTGGACGGAATTACACCAAGTTGGCAAAAATGCATAAAATGAATATTTCAAATTGGCCAGTTACAGTGAATCCTGATACCAGTCAAATTGAGAAGAATTTGGTAGTAGGTGACATAGAAATTCTGCAAGAGTTATGAGAATTAGAAGGTAAAGCCTCAAGTACCTGTGAGCAAGAAATTATAGCTGAACGACTAGAAAGGGAAGGAATATGGGTCTCGGAGGAGGGGGGCTCTTCTCTGAAACCCAGATCCAAGACCTTGCCACCAACTATGAATGATGACTTGGATACATTTGCAGAAAGAGTTACCATGGAAATTAGACAAATGAGGGATACATGCAAAATGAGGATGTACAATACAGACTCTAGCTTAAAGGCTACCATGGAAAAAATCTCCAAAAAACAAGAGGTAGTGGTAAGAAGCTCAGACAAAGGGGGCAATCTAGTTCTATGGTCCAAAAAAGCATACATGGCAGAGGCATATAACCATTTGAGAGACCAAGCATGTTATAAGAAAGTCAACATAGCACACTACAGAGAAATTGAACAGGGCTTTAATGTTCTTCTAATGGGGTGGTGGAGTGATGGTCTTATCAGCAGTGAAGAATACAGTTTCCTAAATAATCAAGAACCAAAACTCCCAGTGTTTTACCTTGTACCCAAAATACATAAAACACCAATAGACCACTGGGCAGACCCATTATTGCCTCACAGGATAGTCTTTTTGAGAATGTTTCCAAGTACATTGACACATTTTTAAGATCGTTTGTAGAAGGGCTCCCTTCATACCTCAAAGACACCACAGATTTTCTGAAGCATATCCAGGATGTGCAATGAGAGGAAGGAATGCTATTTATGACGTTAGATGTACAAGCATAAACCACAAGGATGGTTTGAGAGCGACTGAGCACTTCCTTAAAGAAAGACATATAAGATTTTATGTGCTATCCTGGCTGAAGAGGGGTGAAACCCCGAAACCAGTCCTAGGATGCTTGTTTCCGGTCCAGGGAGGACCTGGCTTGGCAGTTTGGGCTGGACTGTTCCCATGAGGCACAGGGTCAAGACTGATTTGCATATGGCCAGGTCTAAACTGGGGTGGCATGGTGAGCAAAAGAATGATGGGTTTAACCCAGATCTCTTGACTGGGGGTGAATGTTTTGATTTGTTCTGCATTCCGTCCATCAATTGTGTGTCTTTTGCTTTCTCGCCCTAAGTGCACCAGGTATGCCCAGACGTGGGTCCTGGGCTCACTGTGCCACTGGAATCAAGCTATCCTGGCTGAAGAGGGGTGAAACCCCGAAACCGGTCCTAGGATGCTTGTTTCCGGTCCAGGGAGGACCTGGCTTGGCATTTCGGGCTGGACTGTTCCCATGAGGCACAGGGTCAAGACTGATTTGCATATGGCCAGGTCTAAACTGGGATGGCATGGTGAGCAAAAGAATGATGGGCTTAACTCAGATCTCTTGACTGGGGGTGAATGTTTTGATTTGTTCTGCATTCCGTCCATCAATTGTGTGTCTTTTGCTTTCTCGCCCCCAGAAATGATAAGCTGGCGCATAAAACACAACATTTTTTATTTCACTCGATATATATGAGCAACAATGAGGTACAGCGATGGGTACTTGTTTTGCCCCAAGTTTTGCTAATTTACACAATGGTGGGAAGACCAAGTACTCAATAACCACCCTTTGGACAGATGGAACAGCAGCATATCGTTATGGCTCAGATTCATTGACAATATTTTCATCATTTGGAAAGGGGATATAGAAAGTGCTGAGGACTTTGTGACTCAGATTAATTCCAACAACTTGAATCTTAAATTCACTAGCCATATTAAAACGAACACAGCTGAATTCTTAGATGTAAAATTGGAAGTCAAAGATAACAAATTAGTAACCTCTTTATACAGGAAACGGAGTGCAGGCGATAGCATACTACATGCACGAAGTTTTCATCCCACTTCCCAGATCAAAGGAATCCCATATGGAGAGTTCCCAAGGGCCAGAAGAATATGCAATACGGAATATGGATTTAAGAAAGTTAAGGAAGAAATTACCCAAAGATTCAGGCAATGAGGATATAGTCTAAAAACTCTTACTGCCACAGGTGATAGTATTGAGAAAGTACAAAGAGAAAGTCTCATCTTCAGATGAAAACAAAAAGCAGAGAAAACAAAGTAGAACATCGCTTTATCACCACATATCACACAGCACATGAGAGATTAAGAACTATGTTACAGAAATACTGGCACCTTTTTAGAAGTGACCCTGTAATAGGCCAGGAGATACTCAAGGATCCCCTAATTACTTTCAGGAGAGCACACTCGATTAGAGATAAGCAAGTTTGAAGTGATGTGAGGGTGAACAAACAGACCACATGGTTACAACCAAAGGATGGTTTCTTTCGTTGTAGCAAATGTAAGGCATGCAAGAATGGGGAAAATATAAGAGAGCTGGTTATTAACAAAAGAACACACAGAATTAGAGGACACTTCACGTGTAAAAGTGAATTTGTGGTGTACATCTTGAGATGTGGATGTGACAAGATTATGTAGGGAGCACCATCCTCCAGGTGCACAAGAGAATATTGCAACATCTGAGAGCAATAAAGAATAACAATACCAGTTATTCAGTTGCCAGACATTATCATGATGTACACAATGGGGACGAAAAATACCTTAAATACAGTGTTATTGATAGTGTGAAGTTGGAAGAGAGAGGAGGCAACCGTGAGAAAAGCTGAGGATTTTGGAAGCAGCGCCCTCTCTGTCAAAGCAATGCCAGCTCCTGCAGGAGGCGGGGAGCCGGCAGGGACGGCGGGGGCCTTGAGGCTCCCCCCGAGGTCCCCAACACTACAAATCGGCCTGGGAGGGGGCATCTCATTTGACATGTCATGAGTGATGTCATGAGTGATGTCATGAATGATGTCACTGACCATGTCATGAGTGATGTAATATGTGAGGTCGTAAGCAGTGCATTGCGGGGAGTAAGTTATAGTTAGCTCAGCAAACTATAACTGCTTAATTTCTCTGGTTTTCTACGAGTGAAATGTGAGCCTAACTATACCGTCCCTGTAACCTTTGTTTTTTCAGGGTATATATATATATATATTTATATATATATATATATATATCACCAATTCCTCCGTTTGTGAACGCTTCCCTTCCACAGGAAAAGAACGAAGAGCGGACCACAAGTAAGGTGCTGTAATCCAACTTTTTATTTCGCCTTCTCAAACACCATGACTGCCATGACGCGTTTCGGTCTCACAAGACCTTGATCCCATGACGCGTCTTAGGAGAATTACGTTACATTTAAAGTGCCAGTACCAACACACGTGAGTTCAAACCATTGCACTAGATATCGAAGAAATACTTGTATGCAAAATATACTATTTGTGCAAATTTCGCAAGTATAAAAAATATATTTGTGCAAATTTCGCAAGTATAAATACTAGAATGTTTGTGCAATTTTCGCAAGTATAAATACTGACATCAGCATGGTACCTCATTTTTTGGAGACAAATATATATATACAAATAAATAACATGGTAACATCATCACGTAAAAATACATGTTCGTATTTTAAAAATGGGACCTGCATGTTATACTATGTCTGTTTAATACATTATTGTAGCTGGGTTACAAAACTCCGTTATCACCATAGCTTAACCCCTTCGCTTCGTCCGTCGGCCAACGGCCGTCGCGAGCACTACCTCGGTAGTGCTGCGCACGTCCGTTGGCCGTCGCGGCCCCGCCCACTCATTTAAACCGCCGCAATGCGGCGGAATTCACGCCGCGGTTAAATTCAGTCTTATGGTTTCTCACTTACAATAAGCTTTAAATTTTAATAAGAGTTTAAACCACCTGCTGAACAGAAGATGTTATTCTCAGCACAAAAACTCCTTCGACAGACTTCATCTATATGACATAATGTCACTTGCAACATGTCTGACTAAAAATAAAAAAATGTATAAAGTGTAAAAGTGTAAAAAGTGTGCTGTGCTGAATATAGTATGCGTGTGTGTTAAAACTAAGTTTTTTGGTTAAAAAGTATATACGGGCATAGTGCCATTGCAGCTATTAGTAGATCATTATGCTAAAAAGTTTAGAATATCTCAGATGTTACGTAAAATGATGGGAGTGTCTATGCTGTAAGTTAAATAACTACAAGCATGTATGAAAGTCTTCGCTAGATATATATGTATGTATGTATATATATATATATATTACACAAACCTCCTTCCACTTTAAAGAAAGCCTGCACTCAAGTCTTTAGGAAATGTCCATTTTATTAGCAACACTTGCCAATAATATTGTATATATATATATATATATTTCAAATGCAATTTTGACGAAGTGGGTGCCCTTCCAAACGGGTCGGGGCTTGTTGGCGTCGTCACCGCCTTCATATTCCATACGAAGAATCACGCTGCATTCGCAGCACAAAATCAAGCCCATCCATTTGAGAGAGTCAAGTTGATTTTATTCAAGCAGGCAGCTCAGTAGCAATAGCATTAGCATGACGCGTTTCAACCGTCCTCGTTTTTAATCATATGCACGTGTGAGGAACAACTTGCTCTGAGTTTAAATGCACTGCAGTTAAAAACAGTGAAGAAGGACAATCATATGCAGTCCACTGATTTTAAAGGGGCACCGGTCACAATGCATTTTCATTCTATCCTGGGACTATGCCATAACTTCCCTACACAATACTCTTTGTTATTTAAATGACAGTGCATTAATTTTTCAACAGTGTCCGAGTTTGCGTGGTTAAAGTCCCTGTTTTATTGATTCTCGCACTACAGTGACCAGCATGCATTTGCAACGATGATCAGAAATGCGGCATCACATCCTTCCTTATTTAAAGTCAATTTCGATTTTTTGCCATGATGTTAAATAGTGAGGTTGTAACATGCCCACCTTTAAGCTTTATCCGGAATAGTTCCATTCAGTGCAGGGGGCAGATACACTTTGTTTCCTCTGTTCGTCTCAGAGCATCGGTCCTCATTTTCAGAGATCTTAAAATGTCTCTTTTCCTGGCTGCCTGTTTTCGTTACCTTTTCTTGCTCCCAAAGTGCAGAAGAAATCTGCAAACCCTGGCTGCTAACAGTGTGTAGAAAGTCTGTAGCCAGCAGGCCTCCCATCGAGATAGTGGCAGAGCCTCCCATTCCAGCGGTGGCTCCACCGGACTCCGTCCTTTCATCAGCAGTGAACGCAGCCGGCGGGCACCCTTCTCATTAAATTTCAAATGCAATTTTGACGAAGTGGGTGCCCTTCCAAACGGGTCGGGGCTTGTTGGCGTCATCACCGCCTTCATATTCCATACGAAGAATCACGCTGCATTCGCAGCACAAAATCAAGCCCATCCATTTGAGAGAGTCAAGTTGATTTTATTCAAGCAGGCAGCTCAGTAGCAATAGCATTAGCATGACGCGTTTCAACCGTCCTCGGTTTTAATCATATGCACGTGTGAGGAACAACTAGCTCTGAGTTTAAATGCACTGCAGTTAAATTCGCGCCGCGGTTAAGCGGTTAAATTCAGTCTTATGGTTTCTCACTTACAATAAGCTTTAAATTTTAATGAGAGTTTAAACCACCTGCTGAACAGAAGATGTTATTCTCAGCACAAAAACTCCTTCGACAGACTTCATCTATATAACATAATGTCACTTGCAACATGTCTGATTAAAAATGTATAAAGTGTAAAAAGTGTGCTGTGCTGAATATAGTATGCGTGTGTGTTACAACTAAGTTTTTTGGTTAAAAAGTATATACGGGCATAGTGCCATTGCAGCTATTAGTAGATCATTATGCTAAAAAGTTTAGAATATCTCAGATGTTACGTAAAATGATGGGAGTGTCTATGCTGTAAGTTAAATAACTACAAGCATGTATGAAAGTCTTCGCTAGATATATATGTATGTATGTATATATATATATATATATATATTACACAAACCTCCTTCCACTTTAAAGAAAGCCTGCACTCAAGTCTTTAGGAAATGTCCGTTTTATTAGCAACACTTGCCAATAATATTGGTTATATATATATATAGTCAAATTGAAAGGTCTTGCTTAACACCGGACCTAAAGAAGGAAGCTACATTGAATTGGTTTGTAGCAGGCTTAAGATCAGCATGCAGTAGCACTGCACGTGTCTCTCATGGCTGGGGTCCTTACTCTTTGTTGACTTCAAGAGATGTCCTCCTTTGACTGAAAACGCCATCGTTTTTTTGCCCATGTAACATCAACTTCTTACACTTTTGGTGTAAAACCTCCACTTGTTACACTTTTTGAGACGCTTTGTATGGTGTTGATTAGGAACACCCAATCACTTTCTAACTGCACTCTTTTAATATCTGGCTAGGTACAGTTTTAGCTTTTTACCTGAGCTCTCCCCAACAAAATACATTACATGGAAATGGTGCAATGGACCTTCACACAGAAACCGTTCAGGCCCCAACCAATGACTGACACACGCACACGCGCACACACACACACACACACACACACACACTCTCTCTCTCTCCTCCACCCACCTCCTTGTCAGGCTGCACACATACTCCACACTCATCTTGCTTCATTTACTGTCCATACACCTTTCACTCCTGGCTCACACAGATGGAAGTGAAAGGCTTTGGTTAAGGGGACCCTGGCAAAATTGTTTTAGGAGGCTAATAGTAATCCTCCTTCCAAAATTACGCTGCCAACATACAGTCCCACATAGCCAGGTCGAAAGGGCACCAGCCAATCTTTCTATGAGGGGCATTTTGGTAGGCTACAGAGTCGTTCTGATTCTCCCTGAAAGTCCCAGGTTGTAAAGCCTGTCTTCATGTTCTGATAGTTTCCCAATCTGAAACACATATCCTGGTTTTCAAGGAATGTTCAAGTGAGTGTAGGTGAACTGTTTTTCAAGCTTACCTCTCTGTGGGTCCTTCTCTCACATGGATCATGGTAGAGGTGTAGCCACCCCTCTGCCAACACAGCACCAGTCTTTTCTCGCTGTCTCTCTGAGAGAAGTTCTTTTAGCCGAGTTTCACATGTCACTATCAAACTAGTGTGTCCTCTGCCTTTTGAAGAAACCTTTGTGAAGATGGTTTTACTTTGTTACATGAAAAGCAAGTGTCCCATTTCTGGAAAACGAATGACTAGTGTGCAGATAGCAGGCCAGGTTATAGAGCATTTCAGGCACAGCAGCTTCCCGTAGCCCAGATTCATACTCTAACACTGTCTTCACTCAGTAACTTGTCCCAGGTGTGTTTTCCTCAATATGTAAATTTAAGCTGATTACAAAATTTATCTTCATTTTTTTCTACATGTGATTACCAATTACCTCAAAAATATTTTTTTTTATTTTGAGGTGGGTATATTGTTGCTATATTTAAAGGGAAGTGTGCACAGTAATGTCTCTGGAGCTCCACAATACCACAGTCCTGAGTCCCTGAGTGTTATTAGTATAATCCTATGCTAATTCAGTCATGTTGTAGTCCTTCGGAGTCCTAAGTATATGTCCAGCTTTTGATTTTGAAAATCTGGCCGCCCTACTTATTTTTAGGAACCAGCACTTATTTTTCCACAAAAGACTTCGATAAAGAGCAAGAGAGAAAAAACACAAAAGGTGGAAAGAAGGAGGAAGAGATAGATGGGAAACAGTGACATTGGGGGAAAAGGGGATGAAAAAGAACTTGCAAGACTGAGGTGAGGGGCAGCAGCTCTCTGGAGGTTGATTAAAGAGGCATGAGGTTGAAGCAGAACTACAGAGACCTGGTATTCGGAACCTGTTGGAAATGGCCCTTTTTGCAGGGTCACCCCTAAACTTTTTGCCTGCCTCCTGTATTTTTGCTGACCTGTTTCTGTTGGTTTTATGATTCTGGGCACTTTACCACTGCTGTTCAGTGCTAAAGTGCATATGCTCTCCCTGTGTAAATATGTCTATATGAATTGGTATATCCCTGATTGGCTTATTTGGTTTACCTGTTAGTCCCTAGTAGTGTGGCCTGTGTGTGCCCAGGGCTGGTAAACCAGATGCTGCTGGTGGGCCTGCAGCACTGATGTGTGCCACCCACAGAAGCAGCTTGTAAAAGTGTGTCTCAGACCTGCCACTGCAGTGTCTGTGTGCAGTCCAGAACTGCCATCTTGGCTGTGAAGTGCACCCACTTCCCAGCCCCTGAACCTTCCCTTGGCATCATGTAAGTCACCCCTATGGTAGGGTGCATTGTATGTGTAAGGTAGGACATGCCTTGGTGTGTGTAGCATGTCCTGGTAGTGAATGACACCCAATTTCTGTTTTTCACTACTGTAAGGCTACCTGTTCCTCATAGGCTAGAATGGGCAGTTTGACTATTACATCCTATAGTCCTAACTGACCCCAGGAACATGGTAGAAAAACGAATTTAGTATGCCTGAGCTCAGAATAATAAAATACATCTTTTAGTGAAGTTTATTTTTATATTCTGTGTTTGAAAATACCACTTTTAGAAAGTAGGTATTTTCTTGCCTAAGCCTTCCAGTGTGCTCTGCTGTTATGTGTATTGGCTGTCTGGTTTTGGAGGGGCAGGGCAGGCTGAGTCAGACCTGGGTTGAATAGAGAGATCTGCATTTAGAGTATGGGGAGGGGTGGCTCCTTGACCTGAATAGGGCTGTGCCTGGCAAGGTGAATGCTGGCTCCACCTCCTACTGTGTGTCTGCTAGCAGACCCCTCTTTCTGAAAGGAAGGATGCAGCCTGGTAAACAAAGTGCTCCAGGTCTGAGCAGAACTGGTTCTGGCTAGGTTCAGTGACTTGTAGCTTCTGAGAACAAAGACTTTTGGGGTATAAATATCTGTGCTCAAACCCCTACAATTTGTATTGCCCCTGGATCTGGAGAGGAAACTCTGTCCGTGCCACTGGAGGAATCTGCAGGAAGTGACTGTCCTTGTGCTTGTGTGTTGTTTCTTGCACTGGCCTGCAGCAGTGACCACTGGACCTTGAAGAAGAGGGAAAAGGACTTTTGAGAGAACTTTTATTTTTGTTACAGCAATTACCCAAGGGCTAGGAAAAGAGCTAGCCTCCTGCTGGAGTCTCAGGCACATCAGACTCCACCACCAACCTCCTGCTTCCTCCCTGCGAGGACTGCTATCTGCTGATGAGGCTCCTGTGAGTTCCAGGGCCTCTAGATTGCTTCAGAGAAAAGAGTGTTGGAAATCGACGCTAACGCACCTTTGCGAGCCGCTGCAGTCGAGAGCGCTGGGAAAATCATCGCGCTGCTGCCGCTGAGTGATCGCAACACGAAACCATCGCTAACGCACCTTTGCGAGCCGCTGCAGCCGAGACGCGCTGGAAAAATCATTGCGCTGCTGTCGCGTGCGCTCGCAACCCCTAAAGAAATCATCGCTTCAAGACATCGCATTGCGGACGCCGTGCGTCCGCCATTTTGATCGCATAGCACCGAATTTCGTCGCTCCTCGCGGAGCGCCTCTCTTCGCGATCGCAAGACTATCGCACAACGCAACAGGATCATCGCATCGACTTCTCCTCGCGGCAAGAAAGTCATCGCATCGGCGGTCCAGCGTGCAGAAGTTTGTCGCATCGTCTCCGCACGCATCACGCAGATCGGCGCATCATCCTCCCTTGCGGCAAGGATTTCAACGCATCGCCGGCCTCGCGTGCCGAGAATCATCGATACAGCTTATTTGCGACATTTTGTTGGTTTTGCTACTAAACCCAGGTACTTTGTGAGAGAAAGGGTCGCAGAGACCACTGCTTTGAATTTGAACCTTATTTTTGCAACCTTTGAACTATTTTTTGACCGTCCTTCCACAGCAATCCTATTTTTGACAGTATTGTGGCTTTGACAGTTATTGGTCTTGTGATAAGTCTATATATATATAAAGATACTTATTTTTTATAACTACTTGTGTGGTGTCCCTTTGTAGTGTGCCTCACTGTGTTACTGTGTATGGTCATAAATGCTTCACACACTGCCTCTGAGATAAGCCTACCTGCTCGTGCTACGTTACCACAGGGTTGAGCAGGGGTATCAAGGAGGGTAGCCCTCTTACTCTGACTTAGGAAGAAGGGTCCCTACTTGGACAGTGGCCAGCCATTGCCAACTAGAGACCCCATTTCTAACATTGGTGGTCAGCGGTGAGGATCTGGACTTGCATTTATGATCGCATACAATAATTATAGTGTACACTACTAGTGAGTGCAGACCATAACGCAACCACATACATTTTTGAAGTTTTTTTAATTCTATTTTTGATTGATATTGCCCGTGATTGTTACAATGGGCAAGCCTATGTTTTATTGATATTACCGGTGTTAGTACCCGCATACATTTTTGAGAGTTTTTGGATCCTATATTGTGATTGATATTGCCGGTGATTTTTTTACCCGCATACATTTTCTTGAGAAGTTTTCTTCTATCTTTTATTGATATTGCCCGTGATTGTTACAATGGGCAAGCCTATTTTTTATTGATATTGCCGGTGATAGTACCCGCATACATTTTTGAGAGTTTTTGGATCCTACATTGTGATTGATATTGCCGGTGATTTTTTACCCGCATACATTTTCTTGAGAAGTTTTCTTCTATCTTTTATTGATATTGCCCGAGATTGTTACCATGGGCAAGCCCAGATCCAATGCCTCGGAGGAGCCCTCCTGGGAAGTAGATAGATTGGAAACCTACAATGCCAAACAGCTCAAATATTTCTGCAAGCAGTTCACAGTCCCCATCACAGGTCTCACTAGAAGGGAGGAGTATTACAAAGCATTGAAGGCCTGGTTAGAAGCCAGGGATGCCCCTCAGAATATGGGAGACCCGGGGGAGGGGGGAGAGAATGTGGAAGTGCAGCAGGATGAAGTGATAGATTTAGTAGGTGAGAAAGCAATTTCCAGCCCGGGCACGAGCGTGTCCGCCAAGGGTCTGTCGCCAGAGGAGTTGGGCAGACAGAGGGAGAGGGAGCACCAGCTGGAGGCACACCTAGCACAGCTAGCAGAAGAAGAGAAGTTAGCTCAAGAGGGTAGGTTACCCCTGGAGCGCAGTTTTAATTGTCTGGATTCCCCAGAGAGGGTGGGGTCCAGTGGTGGCAGCAAAATTGAAGTAAATAGTGATGACAGTGTAGTACACCCACCCAGGGATGTGGCACCTGACTTGAGGGAGAGGGGTTCCCCCGTGGTTGAAGTCCTGGTGTATGAATGTGAGGACCGCCCAGAAGAGTGTGGGTTGGGTGATAGAGACAGTCAGTTAATGTCTCGCCCATTTCAGGAGAGTGGTGTGGGGTACGTGTGTGAGGCACTGGATTGTGAGGTAAAGGTTAGCACCTGTGTGGAGCTGTGTAATCCAATTGTGGGAGAGCATATTGTGAGTTCCTGTTTTCCAGAGCTAAACCAACACCTGTCAGATTGAGAGTTCTCTGATCCTAGGGAACTTGCACAGGAGGCAGACCTCTGGGTGACTACCAGAGGCCCTGTAGAGGCATTAGGGAATGACCCTAAGAGAAGTGGTTCAGAAGTTTTCCAACCCAGAGGGCTGGGAAAGGTTAGGAGTGTTACAGCTGGGTCCCCTTGTTGTGAGGAGGTTGTAGGGCCTCACATCCTGTCTCGTGGGAGCAGGAGTGAGACTGGGATAGGTCCCGAAGTGCCCCAACCTCAGTCCCCAGGTCTGGATGGTTCCATGAGGGAACACCAGGTGGGGAGCCTAGTCTGTCTGGATGGACCGTCCATTGTGGGGGGTACCCCCGTGTTAGGTGAGCTGGGAGTGCCTGTAGTCAGGCCTCCATCAGTTTTTGTGCCTGGCAGTGCCACTCCTAGGGGGAGGGTACAGAAGTCCAGTCTGAGGGATGAAAGGGGGAAGGAGTCCCCAGTGGGAGGGCCAGTGGGTCAGGGGCCAGTCAGAAGGGCTGAGCCCCCTAGGAGTGACCATTGTGACACCACTTCTGTCCTGGGGGACCTTTGCGCACTGTCAGGTGGACAGGGGTCGGGAGATCTGCGCCAGGCAGTTGTTCAGCCACAGGGGTTGGTCCCTGGGTTGGTAAGTCAGGTCCAGGTGTTGTCTGACCTGGAGGGAGGGACCACTGTAAACAGTGTCCCGACCATTTTTTTTTCTAAAAGCACCCCTCCATGTGGGAGGGTGCAGTATGCTGGAAGGGGGTGCAGAGGGAGGGAGTCCTCGCCTCTGACCCCAGGGCCACCTGAGGGTTTTTCCAGGTTGGTAGATCAGTTGCAGGGACAAGGCCCTGCACTGGTGGAGGAGTGTGCTTTCCTTGGGGGGAAGTGGTGTACGCCCCCAGAAGTCCTGGGTTGCCAGGCACAGGTCCAGCCTAAGGGTACAGACCCTGGGTTGGAGGGCCAGGTTCAGGTGTCCCCCCTGACCTGGAGGAAGGGGCAACTGCTAACAGTGCCCCTCCCGGTTTGTGTTATGGAGGCACCTCTCCAGGTGGGAGGGTGCCGGGCCCCAGTAAAGGGGGCGGGGAGAGGGCAGCCTCACCCCTGACCTCCGCCCAGTCTAAGGGTACAGACCCTATGCTGGGATACCAGTTGCAGGATAGAACCCCTGAACTGGTGGGTGAATTATGCAGGACACCTGCCTCAGGTGCCCTGACAATTCTGGAAGGGGGTACCGCTCCAGGTGGGAGGGTAACGAGCCCCAAAGAGAAGGACCGGGTGTGGGGGAGCCCACCCCAGTCGCTGGCCCCGCCGTTGGGTACAGGCCCAGGGCTGGTGGGTCAGTGTCAGGACGCGTTGCCTAACCTGTCAGGAGGGAGAGTGGACAAAAGGTGCCAGACACCTGGGGTTACTGCCCCTCGCTCTCTGATGCCACAAAAGTTTGAGAGCCCTGAGAGGTATAGGGCTTGGATTTCATCACTGACTACTGTCAGTGGCTACGGGGGCTTGTTGTTTATCTGTTGGGACACACCTGGGGGCCAGTTAAGGTTAGATGCTGCACAGGTGGTGTCCACAGGTGAGGGGAAGAGTTCCCCATTGGTTATCTTAGTGGGCCCTAGGAGTGTGGACAGAGGGATCCACCAGGGTTCATATTGGAGTAGAGCTGGCATATGCCCCTGCAGTTGCGGGCCAGTTCCGTGTTCTATCGCCCGAAGCATGGAAGCCCATCAAGTAGTGATTGGTCTACCCTGCGTTTTGGCTGGAAGGGGGTTGTGTTGGAAATGGCCCATTTTGCAGGGTCACCCCTAAACTTTTTGCCTGCCTCCTGTATTTTTGCTGACCTGTTTCTGTTGGTTTTATGATTTTGGGCACTTTACCACTGCTGTTCAGTGCTAAAGTGCATATGCTCTCCTGTGTAAATATGTCTATATGAATTGGTATATCCCTGATTGGCTTATTTGGTTTACCTGTTAGTCCCTAGTAGTGTGGCCTGTGTGTGCCCAGGGCTGGTAAACCAGATGCTGCTGGTGGGCCTGCAGCACTGATGTGTGCCACCCACAGAAGCAGCTTGTAAAAGTGTGTCTCAGACCTGCCACTGCAGTGTCTGTGTGCAGTCCAGAACTGCCATCTTGGCTGTGAAGTGCACCCACTTCCCAGCCCCTGAACCTTCCCTTGGCATCATGTAAGTCACCCCTATGGTAGGGTGCATTGTATGTGTAAGGTAGGACATGCCTTGGTGTGTGTAGCATGTCCTGGTAGTGAATTACACCCAATTTCGTTTTTCACTACTGTAAGGCTACCTGTTCCTCATAGGCTAGAATGGGCAGTTTGACTATTACATCCTATAGTCCTAACTGACCCCAGGAACATGGTAGAAAAACGAATTTAGTATGCCTGAGCTCAGAATAATAAAATTAATCTTTTAGTGAAGTTTATTTTTATATTCTGTGTTTGAAAATACCACTTTTAGAAAGTAGGTATTTTCTTGCCTAAGCCTTCCAGTGTGCTCTGCTGTTATGTGTATTGGCTGTCTGGTTTTGGAGGGGCAGGGCAGGCTGAGTCAGACCTGGGTTGAATAGAGAGATCTGCATTTAGAGTATAGGGAGGGGTGGCTCCTTGACCTGAATAGGGCTGTGCCTGGCAAGGTGAATGCTGGCTCCACCTCCTACTGTGTGTCTGCTAGCAGATCCCCTCTTTCTGAAAGGAAGGATGCAGCCTGGTAAACAAAGTGCGCCAGGTCTGAGCAGAACTGGTTCTGGCTAGGTTCAGTGACTTGTAGCTTCTGAGAACAAAGACTTTTGGGGTATAAATATCTGTGCTCAAACCCCTACAATTTGTATTGCCCCTGGATCTGGAGAGGAAACTCTGTCCGTGCCACTGGAGGAATCTGCAGGAAGTGACTGTCCTTGTGCTTGTGTGTTGTTTCTTGCACTGGCCTGCAGCAGTGACCACTGGACCTTGAAGAAGAGGGAAAAGGACTTTTGAGAGAACTTTTATTTTTGTTACAGCAATTACCCAAGGGCTAGGAAAAGAGCTAGCCTCCTGCTGGAGTCTCAGGCACATCAG
This sequence comes from Calotriton arnoldi, assembly GCA_963921515.1. Lineage (NCBI taxonomy): Eukaryota > Metazoa > Chordata > Amphibia > Caudata > Salamandridae > Calotriton > Calotriton arnoldi. Next base: position 296,761 of record CAWUFW010013956.1, read on the forward strand.
ACTCCACCACCAACCTCCTGCTTCCTCCCTGCGAGGACTGCTATCTGCATATTTAAACTTTACAGAAACACACAGTCACTGGATGATGTCATCAGTGATGTCATTTGAGATGTCATCAGTGATGTCATCAGTGATGTCACTGACCATGTCATGAGTGATGTAATATGTGACGTCATCAGCAGTGCATTGCGGGGCGCGAGTTATAGTTAGCTGAACTAACTATAACGGGGAATTTCACGGGTTTTGTACGAGTGCAATGTCCAACTAACTATAACTGTCCCTAAAACCTATGTTTTTTTCAGTGAATTTCAAAGGTTTTTTAAATGCTAATTTCTAACTATAACGTGTCTGAAACCTATGGTTTTTTCAGTGAATTTCAAAGGTTTTTAAATGCTAATTTCTAACTATAACGTGCCTGAAACCTATGGTTTTTTAAGTGAATTTCAAAGGTTTTTTAAATGCTAATTTCTAACTATAACGTGCCCCGCCCCCTCCCTTCACCACTGTGCAAACGCGCCCTGTGGCGCGTTTTAAGTTGGGGGATTAAGTCCCTTTGAATCATGAGGGTCCCTGGGGTCACTGCAGGAGCCAGCCCTGGGGGTGGCGGTCCCCAGGGCCATCACAGGCTCCAGGAGGGGGGCCGTGCGACCCCCCTCCCATCGTGTGCACAGCCCAGGGGAGGTGGTGGTCCCCGGGGCTTTGGGGGTCCGAAACCCCCATTTTAAAATTCTTAGTGCCCCGGGGAGGTGGCGGTCCCCGGGGCGTGTGGGGGGGGCTCGAGCCCCCCACACAGGTCATTCAATTTAAAAAAAAGAAGCCCCGGGGGGTGGCGGTCCCCGGGGCTGCGGGAGGGCAGAGTGCCCTCCCGCACCATTTTTATTTGAAAGCCCCCCCCCCATAAAATATAAACCCACCCCCTGCATGCCCCCGGGACTTGGCCCACCCGGGGGCAAAATAGCCTCGAAGCGCGGGAGACCGCGCTTCGATTTTTTTTTTAATCACGGCAGGATCCGCGCACCCTAAGCACATCCCGCCGATTTTTAAAAAATAAATAAATGCTTTTTTCTTCCCAGGGGGTCGTTGTGGGACCACCTGAGCAGACCTAGGGGGTCAGGGTGTTTCTACCCTGCCCCCTTTTTGCGTTTTGCGACTTGTTTCTGTGCCTAAATGGCTGCCAACACTTCCTGGTTTGGAGTGTTGACAGCCAATTAGCATGCAGCTCGTGATCGGGAGGGTGCGCAGACCCTAAGCGGCCATAGATATATATGTGGTTTTACTTTTGATTTTCTCAGCAACTACTGAACGGATTTACACCATTTAACAAAAAGGGTTCTTTCTGAACCAAGAACTACCTCTTTGCCAAATTTGGTGTAATTCCGTTCAGCAGTTCGGGCTGTAGCCGTGTCTAAAGTTTCCTATGGGAAATTGATTTTTTGACTCTTATTTTTTCAATTTCTCCGCAACTACTGAACGGATTTACACCATTTAAAAAAAAGGTCGCTTTCTGAACCAAGCGCTACCTTTTGCCAAATTTGGTGTAATTCCGTTCAGCAGTTCGGGCTGTAGCCGTGTCTAAAATTTCCTATGGGAATTAACATGGAGAAAACACGTTTTGGGACCCCCCTTTTCTCGGCCCCGCTTGCCGAATCACCCCGAAACTTTCAGGATAGGAGCGGACCAGAGCGCCCCACGAGTTTTGAGAATTCCGCGAAGATTCGTCAACCGGCGCCAAAGTTATTTCAAATAGAATGTTGCGGATTTCCTATGGAAAATAGGTCCTAACTATAACTATCTACTGGCGATCACAGTAGATAATATATATATATATGTATATATATATATATATATATATGTGTGTGTGTGTGTCAGATTTAAACAGATCTATATATCTGATTTTGTATGTATATGTATGATCAGTGATGTCAGCAATGATTTCATTTTAATTTTAGATGTCTTCAGCGATGTCATCAATGATGCAATCTAAAATGGCTTGACTAATGGAGTATGTGAAGTCATAAACAGTGAATGGCGGGGGTGCAAGTCATAGTTAACTCAGTATATTAAAGCTGGTGAATTTCAGTGTTTTTTTTTTGGTTTTTAAAGATTCGTTTTTATATTATGCCAACACATAGCTATAATGTCACAATAACATTTTGTTTCAGTAAATTTTTAGGGTTTCTTAAATGTAAACTAAAATCCTATTACCACACGCAACTAAAATGTCAATTGAACCTTTTATGTTTTTTCAGTGAATTGCTGAGTTTTTTTTCAATATAAAGTAAGATCTTATTACCATACTATACCATAAAGTCACTTTAACCTTTGTTTTTTTAGTTTATTTCTGCGTTTTTTGATCATATTCACCCAACTCCCTCCCTGAGCATAGCTTTTGTCTGTGTGCAGCATAGTGTTGGCTGCAGGGCCTGACCAAAACTCCCCGTGAGCCGCGGGCTCCTAACTCACTGTCGTGCACAGCTGTTAGCCATGCGTGGTGTGGGGTTCACCACAACGCCAGGAATATCGCCAGGCCCTGCATTCAACCCTCCACAGACAGACAGACAACCACCGGCTGGCGGCCAACCCCCGTGGACCCCCGACCGCAATTTTCGTGCTTATTTTGTAAGCATTTTTCAGTACTCTGGTACCGCAGCTGAAGCATCATCCGCAACATCTTAAGACTACACAACCCCCACCTTTTTTCAAAGCCTGCACGGTCTCGGAGTACCACAGCTCCCACGGGAATCCCGCGGTACTACACGGGGGCTGGCTGAGTTCTGAGGGAGTACTACGGGACCTAAGGCACCAAAAAACAGTTTTTTACTTTTGGGTCCCCTTCTCCTGTAAAAGCAGCTACAACATTTTTCTTCATATATATATGTGTGTGTGTGTGTGTGTGTGTGTGTGTGCGTGCATATATATATATATAGAGAGAGAGAGAGAGATGGAGAGAGAGAGAGAGATATGGCGCCACTAGTTTTTATCTGTAGCTGAACATGTGCCCCCCTAAAATTCACTTGTGGCGATTTTGTTTCTGACCACTTGCACGTTTTGCTTAGTGCCCCCAAAAGAGAAATGCGCCTCTGGTCTAGTGTTAGCTGACCTATGCAGGGTGATGCGATTCTACCCAGCAACGTGTGGCCTTGTTGTGGTGAGGTCAAGACGCATTTACATATGGTTGAACCCCTCTGATAAAGTCACAGGTGAGCTCCAACTGACACCTGTTCTGTGAAATCAAGTAATAGGGCAGGTTTTCAGGTGACCCCTCTTAAGCCCAGGTATTCAAATATGTTCTGTGTTCCTTGCCCCCCCTATGTAACCCCCTTCCAATGAAATATTCATGCATTCAGGACCCTGGACTAGCTGCATTTGACCAAGCCAGCCAAATGACTACAGATTAACATTTATTTGGAATTAATTATTAGTGGGAAAGCCCGTACTGTACGAGCCCTGGTCGTGTGAAAGAGCTGATGCAATGTTTTCAGTCGGTTGCTGCTCGTGCACCTGTCGCGCTGGAGGTCCCGGGGGTGTGGGTCAATACCGTGCCGACTGCCACTTATGCAACGAAGCAGGTGAAAGTTCAGCACGTGCCTGGCATGGATGGATGGCTTGGATGGGACGGGTGACTCTGTCCGGGATTGACGGACGGCACGCGCTGTGTACATGTCTCTGAGGTATCTTCACGCAGCGACACCATGCGTTAAACAGTTAACGGACAGAATTGCCTGCACAGTACTTGAAACCATTTTCGAAAGAAAAGCCACAGAGGAAACACCAGGGCCGATTATTTTTCTCTCACTGACGCACACTTAAGGAAAAAACATTTGTATTAGGAAAAAATTAGGGAATAATGCAACAGACTAGTTTATTTTTATTTGTAACTTTCCAGATCAAACAGCGCTAAGGAGATGCTCGCGATGATGCTTCAAATTGTTTACAGCACGTGTAAATAAGACTTTAAAAAAATTTGGCCTGGAAGTTGAGAGGCTCAATACAGCAAGTTGGCTGGTAAATCGTGACTCTTGCCTGCATCGGTAGTCCACGTTTCACAGCAACTTGTGCATAGCTGCAAGTTTCCCGGGTCCTTTTATGATGCGGTGCTCCAGTGCAGGTTTTTTTTCTTTAGAATTTTGGGGCTTGTAATCCTGGATTTATAACTGAATAAACAAGACCACACGACAAATTAGAGAATTCAAATTAAAAACCTGGACTGGAGCAGCTGGTCAAGCATGGGACCGGGTATTGCTGTATCGAAATTGTTTCCCTTTCAAACTAGGACAAGGAAACCCTGCTGCAATATCAAACAATCATTGGAAACGCCAATATGTCCAGTTTTAATGTGCAAGTGCATGGAAGCAGCATTTGCGCATGGCTGTAGTTGCATTTGTTAGCCGTTTAAAGCCAGATCTATGGGTGTCGGCCAAGAGTTTTTATTTCCATGAAAACATAGATGAAGAAGAGCAATGGATAACAGAAAATTCTTGCAATGAAAACAACGGGAAATAACCATATATGCAAAAGACAGGAAAGATAACAACAATGGGTAAAACAGAAAGGGAAAAAGATGCACACGACTCCTGACTAAAACATAAAAATAAACATGCTGCAGTTAAAGAAACAAAACAAAAATGGCTTTCCTTCTGTATACAATATGTGTATGAAATGTATAAATTATTTGTGATGAACCAGGGTACTTTTGGGATGTAAAATAGTACTCCCTTATGCATTGCAGTGCAATGCTCCATATATGGTGGAATGATACAGCAAAACTCCAGTAGCAGGTGTTGAGAGAATAGAACTCCTTTGTGTGGAGCCAAAGCCTATGCCATGGGGCCTATTCACAAAAGTAAATTTACATGTGAGTAAGTCTACATGTGCAAATTTACTTTTATACTTTGTAGAGAATTTACTATTTTTGGCTGGTCACCATTTCCATAATTTGGGCGTACATGTCTCCACCTGCTGAAACCAAGTGGTGGAGCCGAATTCATGAGTGCAAAGTTACTACTTGTAACTTTTCACATGTGGATGGAGTGTTTAATCATCTTGGTGATCTCTGCTACTGTAGTTGAGATTTCCGCCACATTGGTGCAGATCTCTATGTTAAATTTCAGGGAAATTAAAAACAGTTTATTAAACCTAAAAATATAGCAAAAATATTTTTATGTTAAATATTAATGTAAATTCATTCTATATATATTTATTGTAAATGTGTAACAAAATAAAAAAAATGCTCCAACACTATTATAAATAAATATTGCATTCATTTAGGTATATTAAATTCAATTAAATTAATTTATTTAAGACTTATTAAAAAATCCCACCCAATATAAAATGCTTATAATTGTTTATTTAGTAATAAAACTACTAAAAGTAATTATAGAACTAATTTAAATTAATGTAATTATTTTAAACACAAAGTTACATTAATTTTAAAATTAAAAAGGTTATTTAAGATATAAAATGTTATGTATATATATATATATATATATATATATATCTTTCAACAAAGGACGCGGCACTCCAAAGGTGGATTAGCTTAATTTATTTAAACACAACACCACTCAACCAACGCGTTTCAGCCTTCACACGGCTTTCTTCACGGTTAGTGAGTCCTTCTTTGATTGCGCTTTATATACCCATCTCTGCCATAATGGGGCATTCTGGGATATGTAGTGCAATTTATTTTTGAATAACTTTATACATATATACAAAAGGACAATCGCGCTTATGTCAGGATCTTAAATTAAGGTGATTTCATTTGCTTTATACTTCGTGCGCATTGCTTATAAGCGATCTTTATCATGCACCAAATTGGGTATAGTACTTCTTAAATCACATTTCCGGGCATTTTGTTATTTTTATAACTTATGTCAACAATTTGATGCTTTTAACATTCATCATTCATTATAAATTCTCAATTTGGGTATAGTACCCCCACTTTAGTTTGAAGAGAAGCGTCCAAATATTACTAACACTATTCTAATTCAATATGGCAGTTTCTATTTTATTCCAAATGTACAAAAAGTTTCTCATCGTTATTTATCCCTCTTGGAGTCTTAGTTCTGAGCCTGATGATATATCTTGATTCCATCTGTCGCAGTTTTTTCACTCTGTCCCCACCACGTTCTTCCGGGGGTATCATATGAATGCCATAGTAGTTCATCACCCTCCAATCTCCTTTCTGGAATTGTGACATATGTTTCGCTGTGGCGTAGGTCATATTTCCATTCTTAACTGCGCGAATGTGTTCAAGAATACGTTTCTTGAGCATACATATAGTACTTCCAATATATTTCATTCTGCAGTTACATTCTATTATATAGATGACAAACTGTGATGTACAGGAAATATTTTGCTCAATTGTAATTAGCTTGCCGTTTGGTTCCACAATTGTTCTCATGTTCTTCCCAATTTTGCAGGCCTTACATACATTACATTTCTTAAACCCCTTTGTTGATTTGATAGCCAGTTTATATGTGGGTTTTCCTGAAAGTGGCTTTTCACTAGCATGTCCTTTAAAGATTTAGTCTTCCTGTAAGTAACAATTGGTTTTGGGCCTAAAAGTTTCCAATGTCTGGATCTCCTGTGATTAGATGCCAATATTTTTTGATTTTGTTAGTTATTATGCCACTTTCTTTACTGTATGTTGTGATAAACCTCGGTGGACCCTGCTCTTTGGCTTCCTCGATTTTAACTTTTGGGATCAATGTATCTTCCCTTGGTTTCTGATCGGCACGTTGTTTGCATTTCCTTAATGTTGTTTCATGATAGCCTCTCGTTTTTAATCTCTGTATAGTTTCCTGAATTTTCTCTTCTGCATCTTCCTTTTTGGAACAATTACGTTTCATGCGTATGAATTCCCCATAGGGGATATTTTCCAGCAGTGGTTTGGGGTGGAAACTAGTTCCATGCAGAATACTGTTGGTTGCAGTCTTTTTCCTAAATAGCGTGGATTGAATTTGATCATTCTCAATGAAAATTTTAGTGTCCAAGAATTCAATTTCTTTCCTACTCTTAGCACATGTGAATGATAAACCAATATTGTTATTGTTCAATTTCAAAAAGTACTCATTAAAATCCTGCTCAGTGCCGTTCCATATTAAAAACAAATCATCAATGAATCGGACCCATAGCACAATCCGCTCGAGTTCTTCTTGGTTATCCGAATTCCACGCTATTTCTCTCTCCCACCAGCCCATGGTTATAGTAGCAAAATTCGGAGAAAAGGAAATCCCCATGGCTGTACCACAAGATTGTTTAAAAAGTTCCTTATTGAAGAGAAAAATGTTGTTTGTGAGACATATCTCAATCATTTTCAGTAACATTTCCGTGTGTTTTAATTCCGTAATGCTTCGCTGTTTTAAGAAAAATGTACATGCCTTCAAGCCTATTTCATGCCGTATTGATGTGTACAAAGACACGACGTCTATTGTCACCAAGAGGTATTGATTACTCCATGTGATTCCTGTTAGGATCCTAAGAAAATCCCCCGTGTCTTTTATATAGGAGCTCATGCTTTGTGCAATTGGGGCCAGAAATTTATCCACATACTGCGAGAGATTTTCATAGAGGGAGTCACATGAAGAAACTATAGGTCTCCCCGGTGGATTTTGTAATGTTTTATGGGAGGAGTCCAGTCCAGGTTTTCACGCTTGACCGTTGACTGCCAAACGCCAGTTGCAGTGCGAGGAGGACGCTGTCTTCGCTGTCTCGCTGTTTTCCCGGGCTGCCGCCTCCCGTGGTCGCGGCTCCCGCAGCCCCCGTGGATTCCGCGGCTCCTGCAGGGTCTTGCCAACCGGCCTCCCGCGGTATTGAGGAGCGGGCCGACCGGACCTGACACAGAGCCCTGGGTCAAGGGCCCGCCAGCACCAGCCAGTGCCATACTGCGGATGTACAGGCATACAGCAGAGCAGCTGAGCCGGGGAGGCAGGAAGAGACCGGAGTGAGAGGAGCAAGATAGAGAACTTGGACTATTCCCCTCACCCGCCCTCGCAACTCACTCGGCACCCCCGAGGTGCGGGGAGGGGATTGAGCCGAGGAAGAGCGGGTCGATTGGTGGAGTCTGAGCTTGGAGATTCCGAGGCTGTGAGTGCAGTGCTGGATGCTGGGAGTGCAGAGAGCGGCGTGTGCGTCAAGACTCGAGTCCTGCTGAGACTCGCAAAGGCTCTTTTACAACCGCAACTGCAAGCTGCAAGCTGCAGAGAGAAAGCGGAAGAGAGATTGCGGAGGTTGTTGCCGCCTCGCCGTCACTAGCCGCCACCCGCCGCCTAGTTTGCTACCGTGCCGGACTGAGTGTCAGTCATAGTGTGGCTGCAGAGTGGTGGTGGAGGGCTTTGAGGCAGAGTGAAGTGAAGCGGAGCGGGAGTAGGACTGGACTGGAAGCCGGAGTAGGTTGAGAGAGGTGAGCAGAAGGACTGGGGGGCAAGAGACTTTCAAAATCTCCAAGATGATTAAGATCTGACCCAACCCCCCCACTGAGTACCCTGAGCCCCTCCGAGCCTGTGGAGCCTAAGGAGCCGCGTTGGAGCGGCATCAATAGCTTAATACCTCCAGTGTAATCCTGCACCGTGCGCATAGGCATTCTATGGCGCTGGGTGCAGTGGGGAGGAGAAGGGAGAGGAGGAAGTAAAGAATTGAGAGTCAGCGAGCAGAGAGGCAATCAGGGAATACAAGATTATCAATACTGTAACTTTCCTCTGTTCTATTCCCTTCTTCCTTCTGCATGATCTTACGGTTAGAATAAAAAAGAAAGAAAAGGAAAGAGAAAGAGATAGATCATAATCAGTCAGACCAGACATCCAGGACATTCAGGAAGGAATCTAGCCTGAGTGCTACGACCACCTGGTGGTAGAAAGTGTAACCTACCTGAGTAGACCAACGACTAATTTTCTATTACTAATCCCTCGATTTCTTGTTGTAATGGCATATAAAAAATTGCGTTCACGGACAATCCATATGAAAAGACTGGGCACTCAGCAGACCTCACGAAATCGCCCAGGTAAGGCCGCCCATATAGGATTTCTTTCTGGAAATGCTGATATCTCTAAATTCTTTACAAAATCAGCCAAACTTGCAATATTAGATCAAGGCCCTTATCAAAACGTCGAGGATGACCACAGCAAAATTCAGGGCAAAGAAACAGAGATTAAAGGGAAAAATAACTCTTCACTACAAAATGTTAATCCCCGTGACGGAAAGCCGATCAACGACACCGTTACCTCAACATCTGTAACTTTAACATCTGTAAAAGACGAGGATTGTCAAGGACGCCCTGACCTTTCTCTCTGTCTTAACGATCAACAGTTTCGTCAAATTGTCGAGACAGATTTTACGTTGCCAGATATAAACATTAACGAGTGTTTTCTTCAAAGGGCTGAAAAAGTCACAAAAACAGTAGTGTCTATGGGACCGTTAAATAGTACTCCACAAAGACTTTCTACGTCGGAAGAGAAATATTCCCATCTATCGGAATTACCTTTCTTAAATAATATGATCTCACCCAACGGCGAAAACCCACTGTCTGATTCACTATCGTCTCTTCAAAAGATCTTGGAGTCGGTGCTACATCTCTTAAGGAACATGATGGAAAATTCCGATCAGATGCTGGACACTCAAATTGAATGCTCCAATATCTTGTTAACAAGAAAAAGAAACATCAGCAAGGGGTCCAGCAAGTCTTTCCTCAGAAACCCTGTGGAGATGACAAAGGAATAGTGGCCACTCCAAAAGACAATCCTTTAGGAGAAATTCCTATAGAATTAAAGAAAGGAAAAGCGACGCAAACCATTTGGACTTCCAAAAAAGGAAAGACAAAAAAACGGAAAAAGGAACAATCTTTTCCCTTGGAAAGTTATTTAAAGAACCAAATAACGAAAAAGTTAGTAATAAAGTAATTCCTCTTTACCCAATTTTTAATCGACATGGAATAAAGGGCACAATTGACCCTCCAAAAACTGAAATAAACAAAAAACTTGTGACAAAGAGTGAATCCTTAATAATAGACCCTCAGGATTCAGTCATATCTAAAAAGGAAAAAAGGAACGAAAATGAACTACGACAAGTTACAAAAAAAAGACCCAGAAGAAGGATTTCGAAAAAGAAAGCACAAAAGCTAAAATTTTCACCGCATCTAAATCAGCATTGCAAATCCGTGAAAAAGGTACAATTACCAAGATCAGATAACAGACTTCAAGAGATTGGACACAGTGTCCAAGACTCAAAGAAGAAAATAATTCAAAAACAACTAAATCCTTTCGCCGCAAAATTTTCTATGCCTGATAATGACAGAGAATATCCAGTGCAATTCTGCACTCAAAACAAAGAACAGAAAGCGGAGGTAACAACTTACGAAATACGGCAGAGTAAATCATGCTTTCTGGAATTTTCTGATCTATTTCCCTCGGTGAATGATCCATTAAACCGAGGGAAAATAGTGAATTTAATTTGTAAGATTCCACAATTGCAGTCGGTAACAAGTTCAGAAATAAAATTAGTAGTGTTCCCATCAAAGTCTAATAGTACGGTGGCTATCGCAGAATTCAGGTCGTGTGTTATTCCTACAATTATCATAAATGAATGTGAGATTCTTCACAAAAATGGATATGATGTTGTATCAGCAAATAGGGGAACCCAACCAAAGGGGAATCCAGAGGAAAACAAAACTATTGAAATCCAGTACTCTGACGACAATACCAGCGGCATTAAAAATTACACAAGTACTCTCGACGAAAATTTGACCATTTCGCTAGAAAACGGAGAGAGAGTGATTAGAAATAAAAATAAAGTTAAGCAGGAGAGAGCCTTAATGGAACCTCATTGGACTTGGATATCAGAGACCCTAAATAGCCACAAGCAGGGAAGGGAAATCAAACTTCCCTTTTAACAGTAGGTTGTCCATAGCATCATGGAATATAGCAGGGAAAAATAAAGAGAAAATGACGTTAATTCTGGAAGATTCCCCGGCGTTGGTCATTCTCCAGGAAACTTGGGCAACAAAGCCATTTGACCAAAAGGACTACTTTGTCTATGATAAAGCAGCAGAACAGGTGGCTCGGGGTCATGCCAAAGGAGGTCTAGCAATTCTGATGCATGAGGACTTCTTTTGGGACCAGGAAGTAATCCCTATGGTCAATATAAATATCCAATGCCTAAAGGTCAAATGCCGGCTTATCGCCAAGGACTCTCCAATTGACCTAATAATTTTTAATGTTTATATTCCACCAGGTCCCTCGAATGATGTTCTCTTGGTTAAGATATTCGAAGAAATAGAAAGGGTGGTGGAAGAGAGAGGTTTCCCTTCAGTCTTCCTTATAGGAGACTTTAACGGGAAAATATCCAACGACCTCATAGATAAATGGGAAAACGAGGAACAAGTAGAAGCCTTATCAATCCCTACTCCATTGTTTCCATCGAGGATTAAGGCAGACAAACGAGGGAAAATTCTATTATCTTCACTCTCTATAATAAATGGTTTCATTCTAAACGGTCGTACAGAAGGAGACATCCCGGCATCCTTTACAAGAAAAGGTAACTTCACCGATTCCATAATAGATTATATGATCTGCAGTCTAGCTCTGCTCTATAGGGTTGAACAATTAAGTACAAAATTTCATCAAGGAAGTGACCACGCCATTTTAAAATTAGAAACTGAAATAATATTACAACGTTCATCTCCGGGTCATATTATGTATGTACAAAGTAAAGTACTCATGAACCAAGCCCAAAGGAGAATATCATGGATATCTACTGCGTTTAATAAAATCAACTATGCAATCGATAAGGCAAAAGTATTACAACTCACATATTCCTCTGACCCAATAGCAAATTTTGAAATTGTTCTCAATAAAATAATGCAAGCTTTACAGACAAATCTAAAATATCGGGCGAATGGAGCCACATGTCAAACAAGAAAGTTTTCAGACATAAGAGTCGCCGCTTTAAACAAATTAATACGTATGCAATATCAAAACCCTACTAAGGCAAGGGAATTGGAAATTAAACGTCTAAAAAAATGCCGGAGGAGGGAAAAAGAAAATTTGCGAAAAACACAGCAGGACAAAAATTGGGTAGAAATCCAAATTGCAGCAAAACAAAATAATACTCGCGAGTATTGGAGTTTAATAGCCAAACATACAGGGACAAAGAAATCTTTGCAAGCATCTCCAGTCCCGCCAAGGGAATGGGAAACATTTCTACGTAACCTTTATAAATTAAATTGGAATAAAGAAAATCTGAACTATTCACTGTGTACGCAGATGGAAAATACTCAAAATATTTCTCCTCCAGTGGCCCGTCAAATTGAGTACTACATAAAGAAAGCTAGATCTTCAGCTGCAATGGGCCCGGATCAAATCCCGATGAAGGCACTACAAACTAATCCTGTGGAATGGAGTCAATTTTTGGCACCATTATTTTCACATTGCTACTATACTGGGAAAATTCCCAAATCGTGGAAAGGGAGTATAGTTATTCCAATTTATAAGAAAGGACCTTGGTTGCATCCAGGGAACTATCGACAGATTGCACTGCTGGATTCAATAGGTAAAATCTTCGCGGCAAGTGTCCTAGACCATCTTAAAGATTGGGCTTTTTCTTCCGGCGTGATCCCATTCAACCAGGCCGGGTTCAGACAGAAACATTCAGTTACGGACAACATAGCGATTTTACAAACTATTATCGACAAATATGTAGTCCGGAAATCGCAGGTGGTCTATGCGGTCTTCGTTGATTTTTCAACGGCATTTGATAGAGTGGATAGACCAACACTATGGAAGAAACTCAGAAAACTGGGAATCCCGAAAACTTTACTTTACCTTATAATTTTACTCCACTCTGAAACCTGGTGTCAGGTACAACTGGGACAAGAAAAGGGTCTTACTGGTCAAATTGCTACACCAAACGGCCTTAGGCAAGGTTGCCTTTTGGCTCCCCTCCTTTTTCGTTATACCTTAGTGACCTCCCGGACAGTTTTCTACATGTAATAAATTTCCCCCGAAGATCGCATTAAGTAATATACACATCATGTTGTATGCCGACGATGTCGTAATTTTTGATCTTACCCCCTTTGGATTACAAAGGAACCTAGATGTACTAACAAAATATACAAAGGAAAATTTCTTGGTTCCTAATTCATCTAAAACAAAAATCGTCCCATTTAGAGGGAGAAAGAATTATACAAACTATAACTGGACACTGGGAGGAGAAACCATAGAAGTGGTAAAAGAATACACTTTTCTGGGACGGATTTTTAATCAATCATTAGGAAATTCTACCCATTTTCAGCATTTAAATCGTAAAGCAGACATCCATGTGGGAGCGCTCCAACGATTATACCTTTCTTCTGGACAAAGACACTTTCAATCCTTATTACAGGTATATAGCTCAAAAATTCCCCCAATTTTATCGTACGCCCTGGAATATATCCCAATTCCTCAGTGGCATCAAATACAAACGAAAGAAGGGAAAATTTTACGTAAATTGGCAAAGGTTCAACAATCAGTCCCAGTACAAGCTCTGCGTTTAGAATTTTCTCTAGTTAGTTCCTTTGCTAGAGCGATCACCAACGTACTTAGATGGGCGTATAATCTTCTACACGCAGACCAAGGCACTTTAAGATTCTTATTAAAAAAGAGACATTTGAGAGTGATTTTACAAAATATACCCTAAACCAGAACTTGACCATTGCTTTTAAATTATCCAATTGCTCAATTGCACTCTTGAAATCATGGTCACCAGCACAATTGAAGCTCTTCTTGAAACATTTGACGCCGAGGATCAGCTATGACCTGGATATCTTGCACTGCTCTAAATTACATCATTATGAACAGTACGCAGAAGCCATCATATATAAACAGGCTCAACAATATATTCGCTTTTCCTTAAGGCATGGAATTCGGCGGTGTATAATTTTATTGAGGTTTGGGTTACTCCCTTTTAATTCATTGACTTTTAAATGGACTGACAAAGAAAATGTTACCTGCATCTGTGATCTTTGCAATGGTGGTGTGCAAGATATGAAGCACGTACTGTCGGTTTGCCCAAACCCGATATTGGTTGAAGCTCGAAGGCGTTACTTAAAACCAATACAATTTAGATATAATAGTGCATCCGTGCTGAATTTGATTACGCTTTTTAATTCTCCCCCAGATGAATTTGTATGCTATAATTTGTTTAAATTTTTAAAATCGTTTTTAAATTTGTATTGATTATTTTATGCGTATAATTAATAGTATTCGTGATGTATGATATTTGTTGTTCTCAGTAGAGAACTAGATCAAATAAAATGAACTTGAACTTGTAATGTTTTATGGATTTTCGGCAAGAAGTATATCGTTGGTATAACAGGGAAGTCTTCCATTCTTAATGATTTGTGTTCTTCTCTTCACACCATCCGTACCTGACTGCGCCTCACTCTTGGTGTTGTGAAGGACTCTTCTGTGTCCTTTTGATATTCAAACAGATAAAAGAATTGAAAGTGGACTAAAGAAAAAATCTAGATATTGTCCGGTTCTATCACCTGGAAATAGATTTGATTTGTTCTCAGATGCTATCGTTGAGGAATTGGAAAAATTGCCAAAAAAACGAAATCAAAATCAAAGAGAGAATCTAACTAGCAAGGAAAGGGAAGCAATAAAGAACTTAATGGAAAACAAAGAAATTACGGTGAAACCCGCCGATAAAGGGGGGAACATCGTCCTGATGGATACAAAGGATTATGTAAAAGAAGCCATGAGGCAATTGAATGACAACTCTAACTATTGCAGAATTAAAAATAATCCTATAAACAAAATGGTCTCAGATTTGAATCAAAACCTGCAAAAATGGCATTCAAAAATCAGTGATGATGAATTGAAATTTCTTACTAAAGACTTCCCTGTTATACCAACGATATACTTCTTGCCGAAAATCCATAAAACATTACAAAATCCACTGGGGAGACCTATAGTTTCTTCATGTGACTCCCTCTATTAAAATCTCTCGCAGTATGTGGATAAATTTCTGGCCCCAATTGCACAAAGCATGAGCTCCTATATAAAAGACACAGGGGATTTTCTTAGGATCCTAACAGGAATCACATGGAGTAATCAATACCTCTTGGTGACAATAGACGTCGTGTCTTTGTGCACATCAATACGGCATGAAATAGGCTTGAAGGCATGTACATTTTTCTTAAAACAGCGAAGCATTACGGAATTAAAACACACGGAAATGTTACTGAAAATGATTGAGATATGTCTCACAAACAACATTTTTCTCTTCAATAAGGAACTTTTTAAACAATCTTGTGGTACAGCCATGGGGATTTCCTTTTCTCCGAATTTTGCTACTATAACCATGGGCTGGTGGGAGAGAGAAATAGCGTGGAATTCGGATAACCAAGAAGAACTCGAGCGGATTGTGCTATGGGTCCGATTCATTGATGATTTGTTTTTAATATGGAACGGCACTGAGCAGGATTTTAATGAGTACTTTTTGAAATTGAACAATAACAATATTGGTTTATCATTCACATGTGCTAAGAGTAGGAAAGAAATTGAATTCTTGGACACTAAAATTTTCATTGAGAATGATCAAATTCAATACATGCTATTTAGGAAAAAGACTGCAACCAACAGTATTCTGCATGGAACTAGTTTCCACCCCAAACCACTGCTGGAAAATATCCCCTATGGGGAATTCATACGCATGAAACGTAATTGTTCCAAAAAGGAAGATGCAGAAGAGAAAATTCAGGAAACTATACAGAGATTAAAAACGAGAGGCTATCATGAAACAACATTAAGGAAATGCAAACAACGTGCCGATCAGAAACCAAGGGAAGATACATTGATCCCAAAAGTTAAAATCGAGGAAGCCAAAGAGCAGGGTCCACCGAGGTTTATCACAACATACAGTAAAGAAAGTGGCATAATAACTAACAAAATCAAAAAATATTGGCATCTAATCGCAGTAGATCCAGACATTGGAAACTTTTTAGGCCCAAAACCAATTGTTACTTACAGGAAGACTAAATATTTAAAGGACATGGTATTGAAAAGCCACTTTCAGGAAAACCCACATATAAACTGGCTATCAAATCAACAAAGGGGGTTTAAGAAATGTAATGTATGTAAGGCCTGCAAAATTGGGAAGAACATGAGAACAATTGTGGAACCAAACGGCAAGCTAATTACAATTGAGAAAATATTTCCTGTACATCACAGTTTGTCATCTATATAATAGAATGTAACTGCGGAATGAAATATATTGGAAGTACTATATGTATGCTCAAGAAACGTATTCTTGAACACATTCGCGCAGTTAAGAATGGAAATATGACCTACGCCACAGCGAAACATATGTCACAATGCCAGAAAGGAGATTGGAGGGCGATGAACTACTATGGCATTCATATGATACCCCCGGAAGAACGTGGTGGGGACAGAGTGAAAAAACTGCGACAGATGGAATCAAGATATATCATCAGGCTCAGAACTAAGACTCCAAGAGGGATAAATAACGATGAGAAACTTTTTGTACATTTGGAATAAAATAGAAACTGCCATATTGAATTAGAATAGTGTTAGTAATATTTGACGCTTCTCTTCAAACTAAAGTGGGGGTACTATACCCAAATTGAGAATTTATAATGAATGATGAATGTTAAAAGCATCAAATTGTTGACATAAGTTATAAAAATAACAAAATGCCCGGAAATGTGATTTAAGAAGTACTATACCCAATTTGGTGCATGATAAAGATCGCTTATAAGCAATGCGCACGAAGTATAAAGCAAATGAAATCACCTTAATTTAAGATCCTGACATAAGCGCGATTGTCCTTTTGTATATATGTATAAAGTTATTCAAAATAAATTGCACTACATATCCCAGAATGCCCCATTATGGCAGAGATGGGTATATAAAGCGCAATCAAAGAAGGACTCACTAACCGTGAAGAAAGCCGTGTGAAGGCTGAAACGCGTTGGTTGAGTGGTGTTGTGTTTAAATTAAGCTAATCCACCTTTGGAGTGCCGCGTCCTTTGTTGAAAGAAATCAATTTGGGGCCAGGATTCGGCCCATATGCTGAGCACCCGCTGTGGAGCGCCTTTGAGCTGAGAGGATCACATTGCAGACAATATATATATATATATATATATATATTTTCACACGTCTTCACATGACGGGAGCCTCATCCCTGCAGGGCGGCTTCATGAAGACAGGTGTGAAGCATCCTGTCATACAATCCCACACAGCAAGAAGTAATGAAGCCCCAATCTGAGGAATACCAGCGTATATTTCATTTCAAACCAGCAGCATTGCTTTCTCTTTATCTTACGTGTTTCGGCTGTCCCAGCAGCCTTGTTCACAGGTGGGCTAAATTGTAATGCATCGTGTAGGAGGCTTTAAATCCAAATAAACACATGACCTATGGTACAAACATCAAGTTCCACAATGCACTTGCGATGTAACATACTCTGTGTAATGAAATGTTCATTCTTATCTTGCTGAATAAGCGTTTCAATAATCACATTAAAATATAGTCCAAGTGTACACACTTCTAATGGAAAAAGTCACATTTTAAAATTAAGCCTCTTTTTGAATATCTTGAATATATTAATGGCAGTGAGTATTATGAGCTTAAACTGTTTTTTTTCTTTAACTTTTTTCGTCCCCCCCCCACCCACCTGCCCCCCCTCCCACCTCCCGGGTCCTGTAGCACCCGCTACTGGCGTATTGTGCCTACAATCATATTGGTACCCCTCTCAATTTCATGTGGCAAACATTACTGAAACAATAGAGGTGGCACTATTGTGACATGGATTGAATACACCACTACTATTGGGCAACATGAAAGAGGCTACACATAACTACCTCCTGCCATTACAAAGCTTGGGGTTTAATATCAGCAAGTACCACCCTTCTATTGTGCAAGGCACATAGGCAAAACATATCCTGCCCCCCACACACTTGTGGAAGGCCGGAATTGCAAAAAAGACCTTGCCCTTGTGCAAGATAGGATGGAGGGAAGAGCACTGCATACTTCTTCTCTTGGTCAAGGCAGGGGCGTATCAAAACATACCTTGACTTACAAGAGGATTACAAGCAGAGCACTGGTTCAGCTCCTTGCTCTCCTAGGCTTTCTTCACCATCACAACAATGATGTTGAAGGAGGTTAAGGACAACTGTACAGCCACGTGGTTCAAATTATCGAAGAAAATGTATTGGTAATGAGGCTTCCCTTAACCATAAGTAGAACTAACATGCATAGAGCCCAACAAAATTGTATTGTATTGTAGTGTAATTGCATTTATATAGCGCTTACTACCCCTGACAGGGGTAGCAAGCGCTATATAAATGCAAACTTTTTCCTCTCTTTTATCCCTCCACTGTCCTTCTCAATCCGAATACCTGACTAACATATCCACCACTCAAATTAATTTCATATTTCACTATACTAATCCACCACTAATACTTTATTGGTTCCGGAGTAGCATGCTACTCGCCGAAAAAGCGCTTTCACACCTCGTCAGGGGTAGTAAGCGCTATATAAATGCAATTACAATACAACACAATACAATTTCGTTGGGTTCTATGCATGTTAAAATGCCATGATAAAAACTAAATAAAAAGGATAATTGAGGTTGACTGGGGTGTAAAAAGGTCTGTAGCTTCAAACCTACAAAGAAAGGCAATTCATAGGGGGCGTGGTTAAGATGCTGAGCATGGCAGCCACACAGCTGTGAGTCCCGCCGCCATCATGCTGAAAATTCAATCAAGGCCCGGTCCCGGAGGACCGCCGAAGATTTGACAGCCCCGCATCAGCGGGGGGAGATGCCGGGGTGGTTCTGATCCCCTCCTTGGGCACGGTACTGGCGGCCATCATCGCTGCAATACCTGGATGGCAAGAAGTAGCCGGGGGGACGGATCGGCTCTCCCCCAAGTAACTGCGAAACTTGGGCTGCTCGCGCTAAAGCGGCGTGGACTGCGAGGATCATCTGTCTCACCCCATGTACTGGGAGCCCTCAGCCAAGAGATGCTGGTACCCTGCCGCTGGGGACTCCTATTGTCACTTGCCGCTGGTGGACGTCAGCCCTCAATTCTGTTTGAGGGACTACGTCTGGAAGGCCCCCTGGGGATCGGCGCACATCGGTGGATCGGGGTGTTTCCCCCACGTGGCCCCAAGTTCTAGGTTGTCCACAGGAGCTATCTGCGTCACCCCGTGAGTGGGGGGCCCAAAGGTACTGGTGCGGTGCCATGAAAGGTGGGGGCCTCCCGTCACCATCAGGCACAGGTGGGCATCGGCTCTCAATTCCATTTGGGAGGACGCACCTGGGGGGGCCCTGTTAGGATCAGCGAGTGCAGGTGGACCTGGGACCCAGGGGATATGCAGGTTGCTGATGAGGCCGAGTGGACTGTCTCACTGCTCCTCTTTTGCCCCTCCACCAGAGACGCCGGGCACAGAGGAACGTGGTGCTCCCCGGCTGGCTTTGGAGACCTGAGGGGACCCCAGCTCGGCTCTGGGGTGGTGGACATCGGCCCCTGATTGCAATCAGGAGGCCACACACTGGACTCGGTGGAGGAAGGAACCTCCTTCACTCCACAAAACTGACAGTCCACTACCTGGGTTCGAGTTCACTGGCCTGCCACCTGCCGGTTCTGGTGACATCGCCAGGTGGGGGGTGCCCTCCCCCTCCTTCAACTCCATGGGTC
Organism: Calotriton arnoldi; assembly: GCA_963921515.1. Taxonomy (NCBI): domain Eukaryota; kingdom Metazoa; phylum Chordata; class Amphibia; order Caudata; family Salamandridae; genus Calotriton; species Calotriton arnoldi. Next base: position 316,452 of record CAWUFW010013956.1, read on the forward strand.
CCATTGTGGTGTGCGCTACCCAAAACTATTGTGGTCCGTTACCTAGCCCTCCCCTGGCACCGAAGAGCCCCCGTGGATGAACATGGGGAAGGACAAACAGCCTGGGGCAGGGTCGGATTGGTAAGGCGGGCACTCGGGCATTGGTCGAGCGGCCGGTATCCAAGTTCCAGCTGTGGGCTGCTTTTATGGCAGCCTGGGGGCCGATTTGGGCTGTGTCTGGTGTGTTCAGATGTCGCCAGCGGCCCAGTGGGGCCCTGAGTGGCCTTTCTGGAGGCAGATGGGCGTCCATTACCTCCCTTTTGTCAACGGGCAGAGGTGTCACTCCCTTTCTCTCGCTGGGCCGGACAATTAATGTATGCATACTGAGCGGGGCGGGGGCCTGAGCAGAAGTGGCCTCACTTGTTTTCAGGTGTTTATAAAACTTCGCTGAAGAAGTGTTTTGCGGAAAGGCAATATGCAAATGTGGGCCACTTTTTTATAGCGTGCCCGGGCCGATTTCTAATCCCAATCCAACCCTGGTCTGGGGCCCAGACCTCGCAGGGCCGAATAGACAAGTTGAAGATGCCTGCAGGGGCAGCTGAGAGAAAGCCTCCGTCGATGGATGTGTCGACTTTGGCCTGCATCCTGCAGGCGATCCAGGGCCTGCACTCATCCCTGGAGGGAAAGATGGGGGAGCTGAAGGTTGACATGCAACTGTTGCAGCTAGATTTGCACAACTTGACAGCAAGGGTGATGGAGGCTGAGGGCCTTCTTTCCACAACAAAAGACACCCTATGTGCACTTCAAACCATAGTCTCTGGACTCCAAGAAACAGTGCACATGGTTAATTTTCGGGCAGAAGATGTGGAGGGCCGTTCAAGAACAACATAAGATTTGTGGGGATCCTGGAGGGCGCTGAGGGGTTGTCTCCAACTGCATTTGTAACTACCTGTTTGACCTCGTGGATACCACAGGGGGGCTGTCACCGTGCCTCACAGTGGAGAGGGAGCACAGGTCTCTGGCACAGAGGCCCTGCCGGGCACTCAGCCTCGGCACATAATTGCACGCATCTTCAAGTTTGCGGACCGGGACAAGATACTTAAAGCCGCTTGGCTTAAGGAGACCCTGACTTGCGACTCTGCTTTGGTAATGGTCTTTCCAGAATATACACTTCAGGTTCAACAACAACGATGCTCTTTTCTGGCAATGAAGCAGCAACTACAAGCGAACCAAATCCCGGTCATGTTGCTCTTCCTGGCTTGGCTGAAGGTCATCTTCCAGAGTAAAAGTTTTTTTTGACACACTCAAAGCGGCTTGGGAATGGCTAGATGAGAGACCTTCCCTTCAGCGGGCTGCACCCTCCTCGTCCACCCATCAGGGTGGGGCTGAGCCAAGTAGGGAGAAGCTGCCTCACCGGTGCCAGTGGGCGCAGTGGCGTCGCCTCCTGGCTTCTAATCTGGCAGACTCCCTGGGTCCTCGCTGGTCGAGGTCCTTGGGCTCATACTTCACACAAAGGGGTTGCCCTCATCTTTGACTGCGGATGGTGATCCGGCCCCCTGACGCTCTTTGAAACTTGGACCCTCACTGGACTCTTTATCCTTGCCACTAAGCATATAGCTTGCTGAAGACCACATGGGCCCCTCTCGCTTTTGGATTGCTTTTCGGAATGGTGAAAATGAATGATGTTGGGGTTTTGTCGTCCAGTTGGTGACACTTCCTAATTTATTCCACGACAGGTACTTTATGTTCTTGAGGTATGGGCTGGGGGTGGGTTGGGTAAGTTACAGTTCAGAATGTTTGTTTCTCATGTGCCTACACTAGACAACACTACACACAGATGCCGCTGACACTGGGCCTGGCCTGCTGCTCCAGATAGGTCACCTACATTGCACAGACACGCCGTATGACCAAACAGGCTTATACCGATGCACCCAGCACTGTTCCCCTCTTGACATGGAACATCAATGGCATCCTGGGCCCTGCCAAGTGAGGGGTAGTGTTGAAACAGACCAAAAGGAAATCCACAGATATACTCCTTCTGCAAGAAACTCACTTGGTGGGCACTAGATGCCTATTCCTCGTCCGCATGTGATACATGCAGGTGTACCATGCTGGTTTTATGCGAGGGTCACGCGGGAAAGTCATCCTGCCACACCAACATTTTCCCCTAGTGGTCGGCAGGGTCTGGCATGATAACCTAGATCGTGACACGGCGATATCTGGCCTTCTCCACAGACACCCCATAGCAAGTGTCTACGCCCCTCCATCACTTACACAAGACATTTTTTAAACTCTGGGGGCCTTAGCGACGCAGTTCCCTGCAGGTCACTGGGTCCTGGTGGGTAACTTTAATGGGATGGCGGACTAGGAGTTAGATGAGACTTCCTTAGGAGTTAGATGAGACTTCTAAAACTGGGGGTGTGGGCCGGGGGCTGTCCCCCCTTGCACAGTTTATTGAGGCCATGGGCTTGGTAGACGCGTGGCAGGCCCTGCACCCACATGACCAGGGTTACACTTTCTACTCTGGAGCTCACAAAGTTTTGTCCGGAATAGACTACTTTCTCCTACCCGCCTCAGAACTGCACTGGCTTAAAGATACCCACATACATGCTTGCAGTCTCTCTAACTCGCAGCTGGGATGGCACCTTAATGTGTGATGGCTCCAGAATGTCGAGTCCAAGACTCATGTACACACAGCCATTAAAAGGTACTTGGACACGAACAATGTCAAGTCCCCGGAGACTCCCTGGGGGACAATAAAGGCCACCGTCAGGTAGGATATTATTAGCCACATTACTGGCAAGTGCAGGGAGCACAGGCAGGAAATGCCTGACCTGGAACTCCGCATTCAGGAGCTGGAGGGGGCCCATGCTGTACCTGGCTCCTCTACTGCCTTGCGAGACTTACTCCACCAACAGGAGGTACTCTGACAGGAACTCCTAAACGAGGCTCAGCATGCTTGGCTTGCTACCCTGAGCTGCATATATCAATGCTGTGACAAAACCAGCAAGACTCGCCACTGGCTCTGTGCCAATGTGACAGGCCAGGCACCCATAGCCTAAATAACAGACGAGGGTGGGGTCAGGTGGGTGAGGGACGCGGCCATCGCACAATGCTTCGTCATCTACTATGCAGCATTATATCTGGGAGTATACGACTGGGCCTCGGCGCATAACATCCAGTCTCACCTGGAGTGAATATCCCAAGATTTTGGGTTCTGGACACCCACTACCAGTGTCCACACTCTGATGCTCAGCTATCTATGAGATTTGTCATCTTGCCCCACTTATTATATTAGCTGCAAAATTACCCATTCCCGCTCCCATCTTCCTTCTTCAAGAAGCTGGACTCTTTATTGCGGGACTTTCTGTGGAGACATCACACCCGGCAGATAGCCCTCACCAAATAATGCTCGAAATCATCCTACGATGGAGACATTGCAACCCCAGACATATTATCGTAGTATAGGGCCTCCCAACTCATTGTTAAAAATGAATGGCTTTTACAGTGGAAATACCTACACAGGATCTGCAACACTCGGGAGAGGTTGTGGAAGATGCTGGTCGTGGCTTCTCCGTCCTGCGTGCTTTGCTTGATGCAGCAGAGGGACCTACTCCACACAATCTGGACACGTGAAAGGGTGACCCCTTTCTAGGAGGGATATTGTCGTGCCTTGACCAAGTGATGCGGTGGGAGTTGCCCCGGGGATCTCAAGCTGGTCTTCTTTCAATTCACAGAGGAGATAGAATTAGACAGGTACTGCACCACCCTGCTATGGTTGGGTCTAGTGGTAGCGAAAAAGGACATTGCCAGGGCCTGGAAGGACTGCGGCCCCCCCATCCTTTATGTGGTGGAAGGCAGGGCTGAACTGCTGCATAAGCCTAGAAATTCCCATCTACAAAGCATAGAAAATTTGGGCTGCTTGGTGTCAATATTGAGGTATTGCCCTGCAGAGAGCCGACAATCCTCGCCTCTCCATGGTCATTGAAACTCAGACTTATTCAGATAATGTTTAAGCTGGGGTCATGGGGGAACGGAGCCGACAGATGATGGAGGCATTGCCTGATGCTGGTTGGAGCTGGGAGGAGGGGGATTTTATGTTCATTCCCAATATGCTGCATGGTTGCATTGTTGGCTCAGTCGGCCGGGCAGCTGCTGTTCTGTATGCTCAGTTGAGTATATGCAGAAAATCAATAAAAAGATCTTATAAAAAAAGAAAGGCCATTTACAAGTTAAGGTAGTTTCTTAACCTTGTTTCCCAACTCATTGAATGAAATAACAATAGCTCCAAGCACCAATAAAAATATGCAATTAAAATTTCAATTCTATCACTTCAGATCCTTATATACCATCATAGAAACCCTCTAACATTCATCCACCTGCTTACTGATTCTCTCATTCATGCCTCATTCCCATCCTTCCACAAGTGATCGCGGAGTTGGGAGCAAAGGTTAAGCGAGTAGGGCGGGGTGGGTGCTAAGGCAGTACCTTAACTTTAGGTTTTATGCTATAGAGACTAATAGACCCTGTCAATCGTAACCCCGCTCTCATTTTACTTCTTTGAGGGAATTTATATCTGCATAGGAATATATCTATATATGGGAAGTTAAGCTTCTACTTCAGCACCGAACCTAAAAGAAAACCCTTCACCTATGCTGCCACCCCTGTTCTAGTCATGTAACCTTCATTTCACCTCGCCATAAGCTGTGGAAGGTGGAAATGAGAAACAGAGCAAGTATGGTTCATGAGTTTAATGATTTTTTGCAACTATGTAGCTGTAATGACACTGAATAGATAGGCTAATTCCCGAATAAATTTTTGGGTGGTAATGTGTTCATAGTTTGTTATAGTGTACACCTTGGAGGGAGCTATTCGTTGTGTTAATATGATCATGAGGCATTATGACCGTTATAACGCACTCATTTTTTGCCAGTATAAGATCTTTTTTTCTGTATTTGGTCTTGTTACACTCTTTGTGGTTGGAAACGTGCTTAAAAGTAATTACTGTAGGGGCGTGGCCAAGATGGCGACCGCATAAGACGTGCCTTGCGATCGCTCCGGCCCGCCGAGGACTAAAGCCTATAGCCTAGCACCCCATCGCGAGCTGTGGCGAGCAGCGGACCCCGGTGGCGAGGGATTGACCCTGTGGACGGCCCTGGTGCGCTCTGTTGGTTGCTTCGGTCCCGCTGCACGCCGCGCGGAGCCGCGGGCCTGCTGCACACGTGGTGTGTCCCGGAGACCATCGGCTGTGGCGCGGGGCAGAGCCGCCCGGATCCTGGAGCGGAGCCTTCCGGGGTGCCCGGCGGCCGCTCAGGGACCCTGCTGCCTGGACTTCTGCCCTCGTGGGCCCAAGGTACTTCGCGTGCTGTGACATTGCCTCCCCGAGCGCCCCTGCGGCGGCCCCCTAGACGCGACACCCTGCCTCCGGCGCCTTGCTCCCTGTGAGAGAGTGCCTAGCCCTGAGCGCAACCGGTGCGGGAGTGGCGCGGGAGCGGCTCTGACGGGCCCGGGGAGCGGATTCGCTGAGCGGAGTAGCGGGGGCCTGCATCGGGGTGGGAATCGGCGCCCGCTGCCCGCGCGCAGCGTCTGCGGACAGGAGGGTGCGCCCGCCACTTTGCGTCGGCCCAGGCGGGGCCGGGTCCTGCGCCTGTATTCATCTGGTGGTGGTGCGGCCCACGCAGGGCGGCCCTCTTCTCCCTCCGCCTTCCCCCCTGGGGACCCATGTCGGGGCCGGCTCGAGGCCCGTGGCCTGCAGAATAGTAAGCGGCAGGGCAGCCCACCACTGCTCCTGGTCTCAGCTCGGGGAGGGACGTGTCCCCGGGCCCCCAGGATCTACGGCGAGGAATTGTCCCGTCGGAGACCTCTCTCCTTCACGGCCCACCCTCCTCTGCACTAAGGGAGCCCTTGATTTTTCCTCGTTGCCGCACCCCCGGACCCCAGAGGGGGGGCCTTCTGCTCCCTGTGTCCGCGATAGGCCGGACGCAGGTAGCCAACTGGGTCCTCCTGATTACTGGGTACCGCAGCAGACTCAAGCGACGCCGTTGACATTGGGACAGTACGTGGGACCTGAGCTCTGCCCATCCGTGTGCCTGCCCTTTGAGCAACCTACTCCATACCGAGGACATAGTAGCATGGTACACCGGCCCCTTCAGTGGGATTGAACTTTGAGTCGGGAGCGGGTCCGCCTGGGCGGCGAGGGCCTTGTTCAGCGGGCCCCGGCGTTCGGCTCATCCGTCGCTAGCAGGGTGGTGTGGCCCGCGGCTCCGCTTGGTGGTGGTCTCCCCCTCCCCTCGAGCCCCCTAAGCTGTGGACCACCATGGCGGCGGGACGACCGAGAAAGGACCGTTCGGTCAGAGACATGCTCCAAGCTAGGGTGGTCGACCAGGGTCCGGAGCTGTCTGCGGGGGCGGCGGCAGGAGCTGATGCGCCGGCCACAAAGGCTTTTATGACCTCGCTCTTTACAGCACTCAAGGAGGACCTCCAGGAGCTCAAGGCCCAGCTGGCGGTGGACCTCCGTGAGGTTCGCCGCGACGTTTCAGAGATCGGCGACAGAGTGGCGACCCTCGAGGAGCACGAAAATGGCCGCGACGAGGAGGTCGAGGGGCTGCAGCAGGAAATTATCCGGCTCAAAGAACAACACCTTCAATTGCAGGGACAGGCGGAGGACCTTGAGAACCGCTCCCGCCGCAACAATGTCCGCATCCGCGGCGTAAAGCAGGGAGCAGAGGAGGGCGACATTGGTGGCTTTGTACAAGCTCTGTTCCGCCATATCCTAGGCCCGGAACATACCTCCGAGATTCAAGTTGATAGAGTGCACCGAGTGGGCCCCCCCCGTCGCGAGGTGGCGCCGCCTCCAGACATCCTGGCATGTGTCCACAATTTTCAACTGAAGGAGCTTATCCTCCGCAAAGCCAGAGACTCACACCCCTTGCAATTTCGTGGTCTGGCTCCGACACTCTACCAGGACCTTTCCGCGGTCACCCTGTTCAAACGGCGAGAGTTCAGGCCCATTACGCAACACCTGAGGGAACAGGGGATTCCCTACGCATGGGGGCATCCCTTCCGCATCATCTTTAAATTTGAAGGGCAATTACGTCAGTTACGATCTTTCCAAGAAGCCTCAGATCTCTTGGGCCTCCTACCTCCAACCACGTCTCGACCACTGAAATCTCCTGCTTCCCGCGGGGACAGACCGGACCGGTGGCACACGGTGGGCAGGGCCTCCCCACCATCTCGTGGACCAGACGCAGCTGCTCAAGCAAAGGAGAGGGAGAATGTCCTGGCCTCATTGACGAACAGTCCAGCTAATACCTCCCCTGCCTGACTCTCTGATACCACCCGACGATGGGTCCTTTCTCTCGTGCGGGCCAGGGGATCGGCACTTCTCCTCTCCCATGGACTTGGTTTGCCAACACGTCCTCGAAATGGGCCCTTTTGACGGACATGAGTCACTCCCGCGCTGTTGCGGGCCATATTTCTGTTTGACAGTGATCCAACTGCTGTTTATTTTTCAGGGTTTTGTTATCTGTATGGGGGTAGGGTGGGTCGTCTCCTCAGTGAGGGCATTGGTCACTCATACACAAGGGACCCTTGCAAGTCTGGTTATCCTCCGCTGCCATGGCTGTGGTGCTGTTTTCCCCCCGGGGGCGGGAGTGCTCCCCCCCCCTTAATGCTTCTCTGATTTACATGTCCCCATCTGGAGCTTAAAATCACTAGTCTCAATGTCCGGGGTCTTAACAATCCGATTAAGCGTAAGGCGATTTTATCCCTCTTAGAAAACTCCGGGGGGGGCATATGCCTCCTCCAAGAAACCCACTTATTTCCCTCTGACACCCACCGTATGCGCCATAGTCATTTCCCCCACCAGCACTGGTCCTCGACCAATTCCAAGCGGGGGGGGGTCGCCATCTTATTTGCTAGGCACTTCAAGGGCTCAGTATTGGGGACCGTGGCAGAGATTAAAGGGCGGCTTTTGGCACTGCGGCTTCAGGTCGGTACCTCCACATGCACGATTGCCTCCATCTACTCCCCTAATGAACACCCCGAGAAGTTCCTGCTTGACGCTTGCTCCGAGGTCTTACAATCTCCAGATGCTACAGTAATAATAGGTGGTGATCTTAACCTGGTGATGAATGGGGAGGTAGACCGCTCTAGCTCTCGCTCAGGGGGCGCGGGCGCCCTCTCTGCGTCAGGGGGAGACTGGTTGCGCGAGGCTGGGATTAGGGACGCATGGCGCTGCTTGCATCCTTCGGACAGGGACTTTTCCTACTATTCGGCAGCGCATAAAACATACGCGTGGCTTGATCATTTCTTGGTGACTCCAGCTGCGTGGCCCCTCATTACAGATTCCACTATTGAGGCTAGGGCTCTCTCGGATCACGCGCATATCACCCTTTCCCTGCACTTCCCTGCCCAGTGTCCTGCCTCTGCGCCGCGCTGGCGCCTGCGAGACTCACTGCTTAGATCTCCTGATGTAGTCGCAGACATTAGACGATGCATTTTGGACTACATCGCGATTAATGATCGTGATGACATACAGCTTTCCGCAGTCTGGGAGGCGCTTAAACTGGTGGTGCGAGGGGCTCTTATAGCGAAGGCGGCCTTCGAGAATAAAACGAGGTGGACGAAACGCGCTGAGCTGGAGGCGTCCGTAAAGGAACTTGAGGCCATACACAAACGTACAGGTGCCCCCCGAGTGTGGCGGCAATTGGAGAAAGAGAGACTCCAGCTCCGACGACTCGACCTAGACCGGGCAGAACACACGGTGGTTCGTTTGAAACACAAATATTTTGTGGGCTCCGACAAAGGAGGCCGCATGCTAGCTCACTGCCTTCGTACCCAACAGGAAGCCCATTCCGTGGCGATGCTTCGTGACAGTTCTGGACGTTCTATTACCGGGGATGCCGAAATAGTCTCGACTTTTCGTGCCTTCTATAGCTCTCTTTATACTGCTGACCCTTCTCTACGCTCTGATCCCTCTTTGTACCTTGGCGGCTCTGCGGTGACGCCGTTGCCGGCGGGCCAATCTGAGATTTTGGATTCGCCCATCCGCATAGAAGAAGTGATTGCTGCAATTTCGCGGCTGAAGCTGCAGAAGGCCCCAGGGCCCGACGGATTTAGTGCTCTCTTCTATAAAACTTACTGCGTCGAACTCGCTCCTCTGTTAACACGCATATTTAATTCCTTCGCAGATACCGGAGCCCTCACCCCATCCATGCTGCAAGCCTGTATTACGGTTATCCCCAAACCGGGCAAAGACCCGGAACTTTGCAGTTCCTACCGCCCAATCTCCCTCCTGAACATAGACGCCAAACTTTTTTCTAGCATCCTAGCGCACAGACTTAACCCCCACATGCCGGGCCTTGTGGACCCGGACCAATCCGGTTTCATCATGGGACGGCAATGTGGGGATAATACCAAACGTCTATGTCACTTGATCGACAAGGTGCACCGGTCAAAAGAAGAAGCCCTTCTGTTGTCAATAGACGCGGAGAAGGCATTCGACCGGGTACACTGGCCGTATCTCTTCGCTACTCTTGAGCATTTCGGTCTGGGGCCGAGGTTTCGGAACTGGATTGGGAGCATCTACAGCGTCCCTCGGGCTTCAGTGCGGGTCAATGGTGCCCTTTCTGACCACTTTGACGTAGGGCGCGGTACAAGACAAGGCTGTCCCCTCTCGCCCTTACTTTTCGCGCTTTATATGGAGCCTCTAGCCCAGCGACTCCGTGACAACCCCCTCGCACATGGCATTCCTTTTGGCTTAGACCACCACCTTATTAGCCTGTACGCGGATGATCTTATTTTCTCGATGACACAGCCGCTGACCTCTCTGCCGGCTATTGTGGACGACCTACAGACGTTCAGCCAGTTCTCTGGGTTTAAAATCAACATGATGAAATCACAAGTTCTCAATCTCACTGCCGCCCCGCAGACGGTAAGCACACTTCGCAATAGCTTTACCTTCGAGTGGGTGCCAGACAGCATTACCTACCTGGGGCTGGTTCTCCACGGGAGCTTGGCACAGACGGCAGAGCGGAATTACGCGACCCTCCTGAAACGGATTCGAGCAGATCTGACCCGTTGGCGTCGTCTCCCCCTGACTTGGTTCGGGAGACTGTCAGCGGTTAAAATGACCGTGCTCCCTAGGGCCCTGTATTTATTTCAGACACTACCATTAGAACCCCCACCACATATCTTGAGACAGATGCAATCGGCAATTGAGGGTTTCGTCTGGGGCCCAACCGCACCCCGCCTGTCAAAAACGCAGTTGCATCGCCCTAAGAAACTGGGTGGCCTAGCCTTCCCGAACCTTACGCAATACTTCCACGCCTCACAGTTGCGGTTTTTGGTAGAATGGAACCGCCCCATTACAGAGAAATATTGGGTCTTTATGGACCAAACGGTGGCGGGCCACCACATCTGGCGCGATGTCTGGATGCCGAGACCGGACCGCGCATGGGGCCTCAATTCTTCCCCGGTTACGGGCCCTACAATGCTTGCTTGGGATAGAGTCTCCCGTAGATCAAACCTGACCACATTTCCCTCTCCCATGACGCCGCTCTTTATGAATCCTGCCTTCCAGCCGGGAATGCATAGCGGCGCCGCCTCGAGATGGATAGAAGGGGGCTGTAAAAGATTGGGACACCTTTTCGATCACAGGGGATTTATCCCCTTTCAGGAACTTCAATCGGACCACAACTTGCCCACGTCCGATCTGTACTTACACTCCCAGATGACTCACTGGATCTCGGATGCGGCGGTGCGCTCCCTTGCACTTCGCCCATGGTCTCCATTCGAGAAATGGCTAATGTCCAAAAAAGACGACAAGCACCTTATCTCCGAAATCTACTCCTTTCTCTCCTCCACCCCCCCTTGACAACGCACTGCGGGCCAGAGGCGTTGGGAGGTAGAACTAGAACGCGAGTTGTCGGATAAAGAGTGGGAGGATATCTTTTATCGCACGCACCACACCACGTTTTCCGCGAGCCACACGGAGACTGCCTTTAAGATCACAACATATTGGTATTATACGCCCGCAAGGCTAGCTAAATGGCAACTTCATTGTGATGGCCTCTGCTGGCGAGGGTGTGGTAATCCAGGGACGCTGATTCATTTGCTTTGTGACTGCCCCAAACTGACTCGCTATTGGGAACAGATTCTAGATGACATTGATGCTGCCTTTAATACCTTCATACCCCGGCTCCCTGCGTACATACTCTTAGGCCTCCCCAATGCACTTACCTTTCCTCTGCGCTCGCTAGGGGAGACAAATGGCGCTTGCGCTGAACGCCGCACTGAGGGTTATTTTGGTACGATGGAAATCAGACCGGGTCCCGGAGCACACGCAATGGGTGCACCAGCTCTGGAGCCTCCTGGCAATGGAGAAGCTCTCCATGGCAGCGGTGGGGAAGAGTGATGCTTTTGCAAAAACTTGGGCCCCTTTTCTCACTATTCTCACCACAGAATTCCAAGAACTGTCCTGCCCACAATACCTCCGCATTCTGAAACTGATCCCGGAGGACGTCTCTGTTCTCCCTGGAGTGTGCGCATCAAGTGTCCCGTGCCGCAGTCCGAGGCGATAAACATTGAACAGCACCCAGGAACACGCACTGTCGAGTTTTCTGCCCCTTCATGTACAGCCCACTGAGGAGACTGGGTGGGGGGTGGGTGACGATTTCAGGGGGTTTTATTGTTTCTACGGGTTAGGTTATGTCTTGTTTTTGGTAAAATTATAGGTGGCTTTTTTCAGAAGTGTCTGCGGCCCATACGGGATCCTCCCACAGCTCCGGAGTCACTATGGTCTTCGCCTGCCTCCTTGAATGCTCTTCACATTGGTCACCGTTTTCTATACTTTTTCAGACGCGGCCGGCCCTGTTGGGTTGTAGGCGGCTTGCTGTGTTTAATGTCTGGTACTCACACCCGCATCACTACATGTCTTGCCTTTACTATGTATGTTGGGCCGGCCCATGGGGTTGTAGGCACTTGCTTGTGGATCTATACATTCTTTGCCACCAATAAAACGATTTAATACTAAAAGTAATTACTGTAGATGCAATTTTTAAGACTGTCGTTTTTGCAATATGTTATTTACGTGTGAAATCATTTTTACGTAAATTATTCTGAATGGCGGGTTGGAGTTATTTAGTATTTAACATAAACAAGTGCCGGATAGCACTTTTTCGTGTTGTACTGTGATGGCCTTTTAAATTTGTTTTCCTTCAATGTGTAATTGTTATACCTTTAATACTTGATTGTGTACGAGGTTATTTTGTGTGTGAAAATTAGCTTGACCTTACCAAGTATGTTCGGGGCTGGGGTTGAGGCTGTGATAGAACAGCACCTCCGTACAGGGCTCCTCTGGTTTTCGGCTAGGGTCGGGGTATATAAATAGTTCAAACAGCGGCCAGGGCGGCCATTTCCATTCTTACACAGGGACCCATGACACACTGACCACTACTGAACTAAGATTATTTGGTCGCCATGATAAGAACGTGATTCGTCTCCTGCAGCTTATATTTTACTTTGAATCTTTTACTGTTTTTGGGGGTTTTTTTTGCGCGTGAACATTGGTGCGCGTGAACGGTAACATGAATGTAAATGAGTGTGTTTATTGGTTGGCCTTCGGGAGTGGCTCGCGCATGCTCTGTAATAGGGGAAGTTTGTGTGCATGCACATATCCTTTTGCTTACTCCTATTTTTTCTGTTGGATTTTCTAATTTACATCGGATTCAACACATTCAGGAGGTAATCTCCCTAGTAATTGTTTTTCATGGCAGAGGGTTGTTTTCGGATGTAGAAAATGCATGTTATCCCCAGGTTCTTCTTTGAGGGTAGGTGTGGAATACCTTAAGATGTGATTCAGAAGGAGAAAGGAGATCTCTGTGGGTTCTAAGGGTCTTTGAAAAGGATCATACACTTGGGCTCAGATTTACTAAGGTTTTGCGTTGGGTTGCACCATTTTTGTGGTGTAGCCCGACGCAAAATACGTATTGGAATGTACCAAGCCATGCAAATCAAGATTTGCGTGGCTTTGCATGGGATTTTATCCCAAAAGTAACGCAGGGCAGTGCATACTGTTGCCTTGCGCTGGGAAGGCGTTACATGAGTGGAGCATGGGCGTTCCCGTGCATCCACCCATGTAATTTGACAAAAACCCATATTTGCAAAGTCAGAAAATACAGTTTTGTGCAAAAATAGTGTGCCTACCTGAGGCTAACCTAACTAGGAGAAATATCTTTATTTCTTCATGTTACTTCCTCTTTGCATGTGTGGTGCATTCTGAAGGACACGTACGAAGAAGAATAAGTCTCGAAGAATAGTTTGTGTGCAGGAAGGTATGCCTTCTTGCACAAACATTGCTCTAATCGCAGCACAGACACCCATGCTTTGTGGCGCAAGAGTGCCTGTGTTGGCACTCAGCAGCCAGAAGGGCGTCAGCGCCATGAGAGAGCAGAAGTGTTCCATATTTTAGTAGGGATGGCACATTTTTTCTCTTCCTCCATTTGATGCAATGCAGCGCAACAACTTCATTTCCTGTGTTCCGTCAAAGTTTAGTAAATCTAACCTTCGATGTACATTTCAAACTGAGGCATTTCTCTGAATACTTCTGTTAGCAGCAGGGTGCAGGTGACACCTAATTTTGAAAATGGTGTATATGAAGGGAAATGCATTACAACACCAACGCAGCAATACAAGGGTATTCATGCCTTCCATGGAATCGGCACCACAGTGTCATTGGAATGTTTTATACCCTGGCCATATGTTCGTCACATAGTCAAGAAGAGCCACAGTTATGAATGCCCTGACCTAAAATTTCTGTTCGGAAAGGAAAATCAGGGGACTAAAAATGGAGCTGCTGCTGGGCTGCCTAAAAATTCCCAGTGGAAACAACAATAGCGGAGTCCATTAACCCTATTTTTTCGTTTTTCGCAGTTTTATATAGCAAAAACTTGACCTGATGGTATTGGAGCACTTTACATAAGCAGCCGGTTAAAATACACAAGATTACATTGATTTTGTTTAGGCACGAGGAGATTAAGTGATTTGCAGGATGTTGAGACGAGGTTGAAGCTTGAACCTTTTTCCTCAGTTTGAAGGGCAGCTCCGGCTGGACTGTTCCCATTGGAGCAGGGTCAAGACAGATTTGAATATGGCTGGCTCCAAACTGAGGTAGCGTGGTGGGTAAAAAATGATGGATTGGGATGCGTCCTGAGCGATCGCCAGTGGCGGAGATTAACTGAGGCATTCAATTCACCACTTTGTTTTTTAATGCCCGATGGATTAAACCGTGTCACAGTTAATGGAAAATGCAACTTTTATTGCCCCCACTTATTTTTGCCCCCCCCTTGACCAATCTACACAAAACTTGACATACCAGCAGAAAGCTAAACCTGCTAAACATATGCCAACCTTTATGCAGATTCATCAACAGTGCCAAATGAATTGGCAAATGACCACCTTTTTGACTCCCCTTTAAATGTACCCACTCCAATGGACCAGCATGAATACCTCTACGGGCCTGATTATGAGTGGGTCATTATTTTCAGACCCCTGCAAAAACTTCTGTTTGCGCAGTGATCGAAATTACGAGTTGAGTGCTATTTAATACACCAGATAATTATCAAGTGCGTTAAATAACTCAACCTTCAATAAATTTCAGTAGGTCAAACCTGCCAAAATGATGTAACAGTGGAAAAGCACACTGTGTTTATCGTATCATGCAGATTTTTGTGCATTAAGTACCAAAATCTGCATGTTATTCACCAGAAATTTATAATAGATGCTATTTATTGCACCTGTCAAATAACGTTATATAGCAATTTATCACGTGCAATAAATAGCACCTACACTGATAATAAGACCCTAAGTATATGCTAAATTTTATAAAAGGTATTAGCAAATCAAAAACGTTTTGACCTCATGTAAGAAACTAGATAATTATTTAGTGTGTGTGACTACCCAGCTCAAGTTATAATCACAACCCTTGTCAGGGTGAACCCTCAAAGTCACTAAATTCACCTGAGCTCAACCCCCTCGTAGCCATGCCACAGGACATGAAGGCTTAACTAAGGGCAATGTGTAAAGTATTTATGCAGTACCAAAACAATTATAAAGTCAAAACGTAAAACAATAAAAATCTCAAACTGATTTAGAAAAAACTGAGTAAAATGTAATAACAAAGTGACAACACATGACAAAAATCCAATACATGGAACTAGAGTAACACACTTTAAAAGTTTTAAGCAGAAATAGCACCAAAAAGCACAAAACTCCAATGATAGTCAATGAGACACAATTTGAGGCTGACTGTGATAGAGCGCGTGTCAGATACCTCAACCAAGTTTGTCCTAGTCAAAGATTTTATCTTCTTACTAAGGGCCTAACTACGAGTTTGGTGGTCCATAGGAGTACTAAACTCAAGGTGGAGGTGCGGTGGCAGTCGGGGACTGACGCACCAGTGGTCCCACTGCCATATTACAACTACGGTGGTCGGACCACCATAGGACCGCCGCAACTGCCAGGGATCCACGATCCCTGGCAGTGGCGTGGTGGTCAGTGGGCCGCAAAAATGCTGACAGTGCCGCTGTGGCACCGCCAAGCATATTGCGAGCTTCCTCACCGCCACAGATTTCATGGCAGGGAGCCCGCCATGAAACCTGTGGCAGTAAGGAAACTAAGGCCCCCTGTTACCTCATGGCTTGAGGATGCATGCAGGGGGTCACATGGTGTGCCCCACTGGCTGCATGCACCCCCTTTACTGCATGGCATGGACTGCACAGTCCATGCCGTGCAGGAACGGGCTTTGGCATTCCCATTGCGGTGCCTTTTTAATAGGCACGGCCATGGGAACGCCAAAGGACCGCCCGCCAGACCTCGAAAAAACTCATCATCCGGCGGGCATCCGGCAGTGAGGTTTGGCGGTGTGGGAGTGGGGTGGTTGAGCACCACCCCGCTCCCATACCGCCAAACTCATAATCAGGCCCTTAGTCTTTTAAGTCCCAATCTATCACAGGAGTACACTTCTTATGCCCCACAGTACCCCAGGTAAGGCACTTAAAGACTCAGAGGGTGTCAGACACAGGCCAACTGCAGGGTCCAGTCCAGGTCCAGTTGACACTGGTCAGCTGGGGACTTCCAGTGTCGTGCAGTTCCTATAGTACCCATGCAGGACCTGCGCGTTTGGATAACATAAACTGTGGGATTGGTGGCAGACTGGTTCCGTACACCCCCACGAGAAATGTTAGCCTGTTTGCATTTAAGCTAGCTCACAGTGCCACTAGTGTCTCCTCTTATCAGAGAGAGATTAGTTTCTGGCAACCTCAGAACATGACAACCCTGATCCCTCAAGATCGTGGAAACAATGTACTACTTTTCGCTCTGTCACTCGTGCTCACTTAGTTTATCTCAGAGATACACAGAATAAACAGTCGGGGCGTTTTAATAAGGATTTATTGAACAGTTGTTATTCTCGTGTAAAATATATGAGCTGCAACAACCATTAGACAGTAGCAGAGATATATGATTAGCAGTACTATCAATATAAAAGGATAGTACAGTTCTACCATCTTGCAATAAGCATGAATAAATACATGAATATAAAATGCATGATAAAAGTGCGCGTACTCCTACGATGCCTATCTAGATGTACCTAAGTGTACCTAGCATGTGAGTAGGTGTGAAGCCAAGAATCCCTCTAAGGTTTAGTCGAACCCCATTACCTGAAGTGTGAGAATGTAGGAGCCCTTCTTGGTCTCGAGTTGGACACCCCGCAAGGGATGTTCAGACCACTGTCAGCTGGAGCGTCTGCATGCAGGAGCCTCAGCGTCTCTGGTCAGTGTGTCGGCCTGGAAGTCTCAGTTCCCTCTAGCTACTGATAGCAGAGGTGCTGTATTTATACAGAAAAGTATATAGAGTCCCTTTGTCCCTTGTTTGTGTGTTTGCCATTGCTGTGTATGAGGATGACGTATGTGATGAATCTTGTGCATAGATATTAGGAAGGTGGTGTATAGCCTCTGCCTGGTTTTCAAGTAGCCTTATGAATATTCATTGCTGCGGTGTCAGTCTAAAGATGAAGTCATAGAACACTATTGTTCAGGGAAAACCTCCTTCTGCACCCAGGCCTAGAACTAGGTAAAAGGTTCAGTCCATAAAAGGCGTTCAATCCTTAAAAGGCTTGTTACTGTGTAATGTAGGGGAGGTGATGTAGGTGAAAGGGTATGATGTTCCCTGAGCCTATATTAGGGTACCTATATGAAACATAACACCCACTCCTCTTCCGAATAGTCAATAATAATAATAATATGCAAGGGAAACACTCATTTTACTCGGTGTCAGTGCATAAAATTATCAATGAGCCATTTAAAATATTCTTTTTTTTAAAAACGTTAGAGTTGTTTAAAAACAGTTTAAAAAAAGGGAAAAAATGTTCTCTGAAAAATTACTTCTTAAAATTGTTCCACAAGTCACAGTCTTAAATGAGTTCGTTTATACAGATTGAACCCCTACAAGCTTTTTAGAAGGCCATGCTTTTTCTAGAGAAAGTGTCAATTTTTAGGAAGTGTTCCAAATTTAGTCAATTTTGAAATGACAAGGAAAATCCGAATCCTTTCCCAGCACACGATGAGCCAATTATAGATTAAATGTCCTGGCTGGGAGACGCAACATCATCGCTGCTTGCTGCTGCAGGGGACGGTCCTTGTAACACCTCGCAGAGTACGTCAATGGAGCACAGATGATATTCAGTACTGCCAACAATTGGTGTAGAGGCAGCCGGTGCTGTTGTTGATACCTGGGTGCAAGTGGTGCCAGTGGCGGAGCTAAAGCTCACTCCAGTTGTGAAAGGCACCTGCGGATTCTCAAGGAATGCGGTTGTTAGGATAGGAATACGCTGGGGACATTGCCGAGCATGAGACCTCAAGGGTTCCAGCCTGGTATTCAAGTCCGTAGGCGTGTCCGTCGCAAGTGTCAGACAGAGGTCCAACACGCATTCGTCACCGCAAAACAGGCATCGAAGAACAGGTAAGATGCAGTCCATCCAGACTGGTCTAAACAATAGGAACCAAGAGGCGCTCAGTTCCCGTAGGTGAGGTGTGCCCAGATGCTGTACCATGCGTTCACGGTATTTCCGCTCCAGGAGCGCTTTTGCCATCTCGTTGGTGATTGGGCCGTCCATTGCGTAGTAGGTAAATGACAATCAGGATTCCCGCTATTGATAGCAGGATCAGAGGTAGACCTCCAAAAATGCTTCCAAATACGGAGTGTATAAAGTTTGGAATAACTCCGAGGATCGTCTGAAAGGTGCTAAGAAGTCCTGACCCTATGGTCTTAAATCGGTGTACAATACCACTCGTATCAGACATATTAAAGATACGACCCACCATTTCTGCGAAATGAATGGGGCAGTTTGTACGTATAAGTGCCTGTATCTCAGTCGAGGTCCTTGCGATTTGAAGATCAAAGGTCTCTCGAGCAGAGGTTAATGGTACGGTCTGCTGTAAAAGCATTGCTTTCAGTCGGCTCAAAGTATCAAATTGTATAAGAGAAACATTCAACGAAGGCCATAAAGGCGCCACCCTGACTGTACTTGTTGGAGGAAACAATACTTGCATACAGCAAGTAACCCTGGAGTTCACAGTCACCAGATAGGCAATGCCCGGAAGCACACCACAGCAACCTTGATCGTTCAGCATCAAGTAACTCCCATTCGAGAGCAGCTCGAACACCGGTTTAATCACGGCAGCTGGAGTTCCTTTCATGTGGCAGGACAAGTTTGCTATCGACCCATTACACGCTCCGTGCAATGAAATGTCGCAGCACATGAGAGAACCGCTCAAAGCGTTCTTGCAGTTTGTACCACTAAGAAACACTTCTGGATCCCCACTCCGGCATCGGAATCTATATGGTAAATCCCAGGATTCCTTAATGTATTCCTTACCCATCTTTTCATATTTGCCCGTCTGCCTTTGTTCAAGGCAATATTGAAATTGAAAAGTAGTGACCGGTAGAGTTATGTGGCCATGGATAAGCCATTCCGTAGACGGAGATTCCGCTACTGTAAATGGTAGTCGGTCCAGTTTTTCAATACGCAGCATTGTATATTTAGCTCCCCTTTGTGCCATTTCAACCTGTTTATCTGTTAGATTATATTCAGAAAACAGAGACGTACTATTTATAAAACGCCAAGGCACAAAGCCTGCACGCAAAGATTGCAGAGTCCAGCTTAATAACATAATAGAACGTAACTGAGATTGCCCGTATTGTAATATGGCTAAATCTTGTTCCAGTATGTCTATCGCCGAAGACACAATGTTGCCCAAAGAATATATTCTGGAGGACAAAGTTGTTAACCCATTGTCTACCACAGCCAACGATTTTTCTAAGTTAATACGGTCGATTTCTCGTATTCTCTCTGCGGCCTCTTGTTGGGATATTTTCCCATTTTCATTATAGGCAGCATAAATACCGGCATATATGAAACGTTTCTGACGTTGTTTCTTGGGACCTTGTAAAAAATCTCTAAGATCCATGTCTTCAGAGAGTAAGGCTAAGTGTTGTTTCACTTCTGGTAGTGTTGAGGTTTCTAGCCAATCAAGGCACAACTTCCCAACACTGTAGGATGTCACTACCCCTGGGTGTTCTCTTTGTACATAGCGTGGGTCTGGCCTATGGATATTGAACCCTTCGGTGATACCCAAGAATCTTTTATGACATATGTTCGTGTCTAAGGGCCAAACCACCCATTCTTTCCAGTTCAGGTCTGATCTATTGTACTGTAAAATATCATCTACTGTTGCCCCTTCCTGTGAAGTTGAATTTTGCCACCCCTGTAATGGTGTTGGAAACCGAGGTGTGTTCAGGTTCTTTATCTTGGCTAATCCAAGACAGGATGTCTGTTGCACAGTTTCGTTTAGAAATATCATCTGCTGTGGAATGAGGCATGCTCTAAATAGCGCTTCTGTTCCCTGGACTTGCCAGTCCCTAGAACCCCAGACTGATTTTAAGTCTATTGTGTCCTTCCATAGGTCAAAAACCTGTTCAGACAGTTGGGCAATAAAGGAAGCAGAGTAAATCTGTTTTGTGTTTGTCAACATAATTATCAGTGCCGATGTCGGTGTAACCTTATAATAATATGAGGTCGGGTCTGTGGTGTTGAACCCTGAAAAGTATGAACATTTTTGTGCAAATGCTGCTGAACTGCTCTTAGGTGGTGTAGGGCAATGTTCCCACTGATGGTATTCAAAAACATTTCTAGATGAAATAGATTTGTGCAGGAAATGATGACCATAATGCTGGTAACAGTACAAAGTGTCTTAGTCTGAATTACCTTCTAACATTTCAGTATTTGGAAATGCAGCAGTTTTTTCTAAATCAGACAACAAGTTATTAGTTTCAGAGTCCCAATCATCAGAAAATGTACTGGAGGTAATGATATCACTTAATGAAATTTTAAATATATGTTATGTTATGTTAATTGATTTTTATATAGCGCATAATCACTGGCAGGTCTCTTAGCGCTTTAGAGAGAGTGGCCAAAGACCACTAGCGGTTACATAACAGCGCAAGGAAGGGGGATTAGACTGTGTCCAAAGCCTCCCTAAACAGGACCGTTTTGAGCTGTTTCCTGAAGGGGAGGAGTGCAGGTTCCTTACGAAGGTGATCAGGCAGTTGGTTTCACAGTTGTGGGAGTAGGACAGAGAACGCTCTGCCACCTTTCGATGCGGTATTGCACCGTGGAAGGGCCAAGCGGCAGGCCTCGGATGACCGCAGTATTCGACCCGGAACGTAGTTCTCAAGGCGTTCTTTAATATAGACTGGGGCTTGGCCATAAATTGCTTTATGGGCAATGCAGAGACCCTTAAATTTTGCTCTCTGATTAATGGGGAGCCAGTGCAGCTTGCACAGCAAAGGGGTGGCGTGAGTCCTTCTAGGGAGCCTAAAAATCAGCCTGGCTGCGTCGTTCAATACCACCTGCAATTTATTGATAAGTTTCTGGGGGAGGCCAATGTATAAGGCATTACCGTAGTCTAGTCTAGAAACAATTGTGGCTGACACAATCATCTGTAGTGAGGCGGTTGAAAGGAGGGGGACATGTTTCCGCAACTGTCTCATGAGACCTATACAAGTTCCGACCACTGTGGTGACCTGGTTGGCCATGGAAAGCTCGGAGTCGATCTTTATGCCCAGGATTTTCACGACGGGTACTGGTGTGGGGGTGGCACCCAGCTCTTGGGGCCAGAAAAGGTCACTCCAGGGATTGTTTTTCGTGGGGATGACAAGGACTTCTGTTTTGTCAGGGTTAATTTTCAGTGAATTGGCTGTCATCCAATTCACTGTGAATCTGAGGATGTTTTACACCAGATCATGGGCATGGGCGGAGTTGTTAATCCGGAGGATGAGTTGAGTATCGTCCGCGTAGTTGAAAACTCGGCAGTCCATGCAGGCTAGAGCCGCCACCAGAGGCTGTAGGTACATGTTGAAGAGGAGCTGGGACAGTGCGGAGCCCTGGGGGACACCGCAGGTGAGGATGCCCCTGTCCGATACCTGCTCACCCAACTGGATCCTCTGGGACCGACCTGACAGGAAGGATTCTAGCCACCGGTGTGCCAGCCCGCAGATGCCCAAGTCAGTGATTCAGGCCAGCAGTTGTATATGGCTGACCATATCGAACGCCGCTGATAGATCTAATAAAATCAGGGCGCTCGATTTTTTATTGTCAGCCATGATTCTGAGCTCATTGAGTACAGACAGCATCACCAGCTCAGTACTGTGATGAGCTCTAAAACCCGCCTGTCGAGCTTGGAGTAGCTGGTGTTCCTCCAGGAAGGACGAAAGTGTCTTAAGGACATGTTGTTCCACAACTTTCGCCAGGAAGGGGAGCTGGGAGATGGGCCTATAATTCTTGAGATTAGCAGCGTCTGCTCCTGGTTTCTTTAACAGGGGGGTGACTCTGGCCTCCTTCAGGTTGGAGGGTAAGTAGCCAGTCTCCAAGGAGTTGTTCAGTAAAGCGAGGATCTGCCTTTCCAGCCCGGGAAGGGCCATTCGGAAGATCCTTGGGGGGCAGGGGTCTGCAGGAGAGCCCGATTTGGTACGATTCATCAGTAGTGTCAGGGAGGCTGAATCTAAATTAGGGAAGATGGTAAGTTGCTTGCAGGGGAGGGGAGGGACCTGGTTCTGAACCAGGGAGCCCTGATTGATAGGGTTGTTATCAATCTCAGAGAGGATGTCCCTAACCTTATGGAGAAAAAAGGTCTGAAATACGCTGCAGTCTACGGGCGCGGCTGCAGATTTCAGCTCAGACTTTTGGCTGAGTTCTTTCAATATTCTGAAAGTCTCTTTCTGTTTGTTTGCCGCGTCTGTAATTCTTGCCTCGTAATACTCGGCTTTCCTGGTCGTGATGGATTTTATTTTTAAAAGTTCAGTAGGACCGAATATTTCGAAATCAACCTTGTCCCATACTATTCCATCCGGTATAGGAACCGCTGTGATGTTCACTGATGACAAGTCTCTTTGTTCACGATGTGAAGATTGATGTGGTTTTAAAATCAAAATAACTTTCTGGGTTGTAGAGCTTTGCTGAAGATATCGTCCATTAATAAGCATGCTAAAAGTTATTACAAAGCCTAGCCAGAAAAGAAAAAATAGAATCCCAGTAATTACCCAAGGTTCTAACAAAGGCGATACCAGGTAAGTCTTTTTGAGAAAGTGTAGAAAGTCTCTAACTTGCTGCTTGCGTAATTTTTGGGCTGGCATCGTTTCCGGTTCGCTTGGATCCAAAGAAAACGTATCAAAGTTCATGAAGTAGCCAGAAGCAGTTCGATCAATTGTAGGAATTGCATTGGGATTTGTTGAAATCGTATCTTGCTCTCGTCGAGGCATGTTGATGTAAACATCAGTATTTGGTCTGATTGCAACCTGGTTGTTATTTTGAGTTTCATTTTGAAGATGAACTTCTGGTTCAAGAGGAACGAGTTCCATAGCATTGTTGCATAGTCCTTCATTCCGTACAGGAGGCTCTTCAAACGAGATGAGTCTTTCTGTTTGAACTTCTTGGATTGTAGCGAGAGGAGGGCGTCTGCTACTGTGGAGTCCACGAGGCCTACTGTTCAGTATCGGCCACATAGTGTGGTTTGATTAAGTCAATTGCGACAAATCTTTTCTCCTTTTTCCTGGCAAGAGGCGGCAGAAGTACTGTTCTTGTTCCTTGTACTGCTAGGACCGGTACAGGTTTTCTGTAGGATGGCCCGAATTCTTTCTTGTCTGCTATTTTTTCTCTGACCAGATCCCCGACTTTTGGTATTCAGACAGGTCTTGCCGTGACTGCCTTGACTTCCCCAGTGGTGGTCTGTTTGGTGTTGACGTTACTTTGTCTTGTCCTGGATTCATTTAGATCCTGTAAAACAGCCAAACGATCATGGATATCAAATGGTTTCCCATCCGCCACTGTCAAGATCAGGTACCAACATTCTCGTCCCAAATAGGACCTCATATGGAGTGACACCCCCTAGAGAACTTCTTGGCTGATTGTTGAGTGCTCTCTGAACCCCATATAAGTGATTGACCCAACTACTGCCCTTGCCTAATACCCTAGCTGTTAAAAATTGCTTTAAGTCCCGGTTTTTTCTCTCCACCACCGAATTTCCCTCAGGATGGTACGGAGAGGAGTACCGCAATGGTACGCCCATACTTTCCATGGCCTCTTTGTAAGCCCGAGAGCTAAACGCCGGGCCACGTCAGAATGTAACGTGCCAACTGCGTATGTCCCTATAAAGACTCGCAAATCTTTTATAACAGTTCGAGCGTCAGCCGAGCGCTGAGGCCAAACCCATAGGAATCTGGAGCAAGAATCCACTGCCACCAAGATATACTTGTAAGCCCCATTGGATTGTAAAGGGCCGCAGTGGTCCAGATAAACACAAGCGAGAGGTTTGTCTGATTTTAATAATGGTGTCTGTGCCGGGCGTGTTATTGTGGAGCCTTTCATTTGTTGACAGATGTCACATTTCAAGACATATTCTTTAGTTTGTTTCGCTAGACCTGGCCACCAATAGCGCTGTTTCAACAAGGAAATAGTCGCCGTAACGCCTGTGTGCGCAGAACCCGAACCCTCGTGTGCTGCAACAATCAAACCTTGTCTACGATCCATATTTGGTATTACTCTATCCCCCACTCCAGGAATCTGAGCATATGGAATGTTGTGTGCATCTAATTTGTAGGACTACTTGAGTGGAAATTTTTTAGGTACTGCTGTGCTGCCTTTGCCCGAAGCAATGACAGCAACCATAATCTCACCGTCTATTCTTGTTTTAGAACGAGTGATTGCAGCTACGGAAGTCGTTCGCACAGCCCCTTTTGCGGCTTCATCAGCCAATGAATGCCCTTCAACGTGAACGCCATCACGCTGATGACTCAGTGTGTGTATCACGTGAGCCCGTGGTAGTTTGTTTTTCAACTCTACTACCTGTTCCCATAGCATTTTATGCTTAATTGTGCCACCTTTTGCATCTTTAAACCCGTTTTGTTCCCAATGATACAAGTATTCATTGTATGACTGTACACAGTAAAATGAATCACACACAATTAGTTTGGGGAATTCGTGATCCGTATTTACAAGTGCCAGTATCAGTGCTTTTAACTCTGCCAACTGAGCCGTGCAGTCTCCTAGAGATTGCGTTTTAGTGCAACTTGGATGGAACTTTCCATCCTGCATGCGACCTTTTACAATAGCACACGCTGCGCTGTATTGCTGCTTACTCCCTATGGCCAGTTGAGCAGATCCGTCAGTGTAAATAATATATTCATACTGATCTAGAGGCAATATTTCATTTGGTAGAGGATATTCTTGTTCGTATTGCAGAAATGCTTGTGTTTTTAAACTTGGATCAAATCTGTATTCAACGTCCGTTGCAGTAAGAGAATTAGCCCATTGTATCCATCTCGGATGTAAGGCTTTTGCATTTGGAATGCTAGCCTTTGTAACAGCTTCTAAAGCCGGTACCGGGGTTACGACAATTATGCGTTTCCCCTGAGCCAGGGCTCGTTCTCTTGCTACAGCGGTCTGAACAGCTGTCAGTATTTTTTCTGTTGAAGTGAAACGCATTTCTGCGTTTGTGTACAGGTGTGATTTGTATGCGATCGGTACTGTTTCGCCTTCATTGAAGGTTAAGTATGTGTACCCGCATTGACCCGCTATTACACGGATCACCAAGTTGCGTACGTTTATGCATGTCTGTAAGTGTTTGGAAGCAATAATGTCTTCTTGTAATGAACGTAGGATATTTGAATGTTCCTGTGTCCAATGTCTAACTGAAAAGTCAGGTTTTATTAAGTCGTAGAAAGGTTTTACTCTTTCTGCGTAATCCAAAATGTATGTTCTGCCGAAATTTAGGAGTCCCAGTATTGATTGTAAGTTTTTTTTTATGTTTTTGGAGGTTGGAGCAGCTCACACTTTTCTAAAAGGTTAGCTGTCAGGCTTTTGCCTTCACTTAAAAGCTCATATCCTAAAAATAGGACACTGAGGTGGGCTATTTTTGATTTTTTAAAGTTAAATTTGTAGCCCTCAGAGGCGAATCCCATAATAATGGTGCTCACCCTGGTCAAGTGCCTCATTAAGTCATCGTCCGTCAGATAAATATCATCCACATAGGACATTGCTTCCTCATCAAAATTTTGGAGTAACTCAGTTACCCTTGCTGAAAATACCCCGGGGCTGTTCTTATACCCCTGGGGGAGACGTCAAAATTGTCGCTGGGACCCCAACGCAGAGAATGCGGTCAAATACCTGCTTTCAGGCGCTATATTTTGGCAGAAAAATCCATTTGAGATATCAAGTGTTGTCTTGTATTTTTTCCGCACGATGTTATTCATTAATGCGGCACTATGTGCGTTTTGGACAGCGAATGTCTTTGTGCATGTGTTTAAATGTCTGTAATCTAAAACTAGACGATAGGTATTGTCCGGTTTTGATACAGGAAACAAAGGATTGTTCATTGGTGAGGTGCAATTTTCGATCACCTCTTGGTATTCAAGTTGATCTAAGAGCTCCCTGACCTGTTTTTTAGCTTCTTGCTTTATTGGGTATGGCCTTTGAGCATTTGGTGAAACTTTTAACGGGATCACGTGGTGAGTTGACTCCTCATCCCACCCTGCATGATTTTTATACAATGCTGGAGCTAGGGCTACTGCCCACTCCCGTGCATATGCATGTTTAAGGTGTATGGGAACGAGGTCGAAGAATGCTGGAAAAATTACATTTTCTCCCCTTGGGCACTCCATAACGAATGTTGGCGGCCAATCTTGTTCTGCTAATAGGATGTCATACCCAGATGACAGATTTTCCCAAAAGAGACCCTTAACTTTCCTGGGCTTGTCTCCCTCCATTTGGAGTATTATCTCGTGTAACTTATGTGGGACGCTCACCCTGGTGTCTGGTGTTTCCACCGTGATGTAATCATTCAAGTCCGCTGTCACCAGAAATTCCTTCAGGTTCTGGCGAGCTATTGTTACTTCTGCCGCACTGTCTAGCATCGTCAGAGCCCATTCCCCGTTCAGAAGCTGCGTCCTCAGAATTCTGGGCATGTCTGATCTTCAGACCTGCAACTTTCTTTTTCTTAAATTGAGGTTTTGATTTTGGCTTGTCTTCTTTTTTGGAAGTATAGTCTTGAGCGTGCTGCTTGTCTCTCGACTTTGTACGCTCATCTTTGTGTTCTGACCGTCCTTCTCTCTCTGAGTTTTTCGTCGAGCCCTGAAAGGAACGAGAGGAACGTGTATCAGTATCCTGATACCTGTCAGGTTTCCTAATATTATCCCTATTCCTGAGAATATACCTCTTTTCAGAGGGCTCCTGTGGAGGAGATCTACCTCGGGATTGAGATCTCTTTTCTGAAGAGTTTTGTTGTTTTTTATTATCCCACTTCTTTTTAGAAGAAGCAGGTGTCTGCTTGGAAGTGTCCTTTTCAGGACTGCCCATCAATTGTGGTTTTAAAGCTTTCCCACCCAAACTGTCTCTGCCTAATTCTGCATATGCAGTTTCTATTATTTTGGGCAGTTCGTGTTGTTGATCTAACGGACTGAACTCCCTTAGGCGTTGGCGGATTGCCACTGAAGCTGCTTCCCCTTTAATATTCTAGTATTATGGCTGATACCTGGTCGTAGTTATTTAATAACTTCATCCCTAAGTTCAGAGCAGGCTCTGCTCCGTACTCATTCTGTATTTGTCTTAATACATCTGGTACCACTGCTAATGAAGGAATACCATGTGTTCTGGTATATATGGCAGCAAAGACTGTACCCCAAGAGGTACAATCCTCTAACTGTGGTGTTATCCCCATGGGCAAGCAGATTGTTAGCATTCTGTGTTTTTCAAACGTGGTAGTATTTGGGAATACTGCCTCGAGCTGAGTTATTTTCTGAGCTACCCAGAATGGTATTTGTTCACGTTTTGTGGGCATTTTGCCCATTACCGCGTGTAACGTTTGTGGAGTTATTTTAGTTGCTGTACCCTGGGATTGAGTTCCATTTGTTGCAACTGTTGTTGGTTGGACTGTGAAAGTCCTCATGACGTATTGTGTCAGGTTTCTGTAGATTCTAATTAAATCTTTGTGTTGTATGAGTAAGTCTGGTTGTGGCATTGTATCAATGTCAGGATGTGGTGTGTAGGCCACTAATATTGGCCATTTTGCCCCGTCTCCTCCGAGCGGGCCTAATCTTATTCTGTGTCTTAAGTGGGGTAGGGCGCCTTTAAACCAGTACAGGTGTTCCTGGTAAGTGAGTGGAACTTCTATGTCCTCGCAAGGACCTTATTCCGCTGGTGCATCGCCCTCTGTGTAAGAGTGAAATGTATGTGTTCTTGCATCTGCTTCTGGGAATGTAACCCACGAATAGAATACCTCTGTTTTATTTGATTTGTGTGCCTCAATCACAAAAGCTACTAAACCACCCCTAGTTCGTAAACCAATGTTCTTGTAGTTTCAGGGTGATTGTATGTCTGAATTTAGGTGGAATTAGAATTCCATCCACCTCTTCGTCTGAGAGGGGGAGTGCTTGCTGTAGTGGGTCTAAGACTGGTGTAGTCATTGTGTACAGAACACAAACTACTTTTCCAAGGAAACTATGATAAGGTTTTATGCACAATTTTAGGAACAAAATGTCCTTCAAGCTTGATTAACCAGCAGCCAATAAATAGGATATTTCGCCTACTCAGCTGTGGCGGAGTTTTGTGCCCACCCACTCCAGACGTCTCTGGTTTTTGTGAGTAGGGGTCTTTGAGAAATAGCACGACTGAACTACTCAGATTCTACTGTTAAATAAGTACCTAACCAACGTTGGTGGCGCCATGTCGTGTAGTTCCTATAGTACCCATGCAGGATCTGCGCGTTTGGATAACATAAACTGTGGGATTGGTGGCAGACTGGTTCCGTACACCCCCACCGAGAAATGTTAGCCTGTTTGCATTTAAGCTAGCTCACAGTGCCACTAGTGTCTCCTCTTATCAGGGAGAGATTAGTTTCTGGCAACCTCAGAACATGACAACCCTGATCCCTCAAGATCGTGGAAACAATGTACTACTTTTCGCTCTGTCACTCGTGCTCACTTAGTTTATCTCAGAGATACACAGAATAAACAGTCTGGGAGTTTCAATAAGGATTTATTGAACAGTTGTTATTCTCGTGTAAAATATATGAGCTGCAACAACCATTAGACAGTAGCAGAGATATATGATTAGCAGTACTATGAATATAAAAGGATAGTACAGTTCTACCATCTTGCAATAAGCATGAATAAATACATGAATATAAAATGCATGATAAAAGTGCGCGTACTCCTACGATGCCTATCTAGATGTACCTAAGTGTACCTAGCATGTGAGTAGGTGTGAAGCCAAGAATCCCTCTAAGGTTTAGTCGAACCCCATTACCTGAAGTGTGAGAATGTAGGAGCCCTTCTTGGTCTCAAGTTGGACACCCCGCAAGGGATGTTCAGACCACTGTCAGCTGGAGCGTCTGCATGCAGGAGCCTCAGCGTCTCTGGTCAGTGTGTCGGCCTGGAAGTCTCGGTTCCCTCTAGCTACTGATAGCAGAGGTGCTGTATTTATACAGAAAAGTATATAGAGTCCCTTTGTCCCTTGTTCTTGTGTTAGCCATTGTTGGGTATGAGGATGACGTATGTGATGAACCTTGTGCGTAGATATTAGGGAGGTGGTGTATAGCCCCTGCCTGGTTTTCAAGTAGCCTTATGAATATTCATTCCTGCGGTGTCAGTCTAAAGATGAAGTCATAGAACACTATTGCTCAGGGAAAACCCTCCTTCTGCACCCAGGCCTAGAACTAGGTAAAAGGTTCAGTCCATAAAAGGCGTTCAATCCTTAAAAGGCTTGTTACTGTGTAATGTAGGGGAGGTGATGTAGGTGAAAGGGTATGATGTTCCCTGGGCCTATATTAGGGTACCTATATGAAACATAACACCAGGAAAAGGTCATTTGCAGCTTGTTGTCTCCCTGTAGTCAGACAGGAGGTCAGCCAACTGAATCTTAGAGTCCACATCTTTGTCCTGGGTACAAAACGGAGCAAGGCTCCTCTCATGTCACAGATCTTCCACAAGTCCAGAAAGTGTTATGAAGTGGGTGCCAGGAATGGCACATATATGCCTGGCACAAGCTAGTCGGTGGGGTGACTCCTGGCCCCTTTACTAATGGAGTAAAAGTTCTCAGGTCCAACGCTACCCATTTTTTCAGGAGTTCCTGTTTGCCTTACTGCAAGCAGGCCCAAAATGCATTGTGTCAGAGCATTTTCAAGATGCAAAAGAATTTGGCTACACTAAACTTGGGCTCTGGGGGCTGTGAGTGTGTAATATGGTAATCCTAGTGCTCTCTCACATCTAACACTAAAATCCAGTTTGGAGCAGGTATGGTACCCAGAACAACTCCAGTAATCTGACCTCACCATTGAATTGTATCTATTAAAAGTAGTTGTTTCATTATTTCTGTAGCTGATCCCATTCCCGAAATACAGTATCATCATTTTATAGTTTCCCAGTTTTTCTCTATGGGACAGCCAGCCTTCCTACAGTGAAAATAACTTTTAGGTATTAGTTACTGTAAGTACAGTCTAACTTTACATTTCTACATGTCCTACTTTTAAAACTCACGCACCCTGCCTTATGGTGTACAAGATCTACATACGGGTGACTTATTGATATTTAAAAGAGAGGTTTTGACCAGTCAAAAAGAGTTTATTAGGACAGGTTTATTTGCAGTGTTTACACTGGTACAATCAGGTCTGAAGCCAGGTTTGTACTGCCACTGTAATGAATAGCCCATAGGTGCTGGATTCCACTAGGGCATTTAATTTCCAGGTCCTTGGTACACTTTGTACCAAATACTAGGGACTTATAGGCAACATAAATATGCCAGTTAGGAGTGTGCCAATTCAACCATGTTGGAAGGGGGGGGGGCAGACTTTACTACTTTTTAGCAGGGGTAAAGTGCACAGAGTTCTAAAACCAGCAAAACAGGGCAAAAATCTGGGGGGACATAACACAGAAGAGGGTAATTTTCTACACCTCCTCTTTAAATCTGCCCTCCTTATCTGCAAGAATCCTGTACTAAACCACAAATACTGCCCTAGGTGAATCTTGCTTACTGCCTGCCACATTTCATGAAGCTTTCTCAAACAGCCTCCAAGTTATCACAAATTAAAATTGTATTGCCCTCTTCCCTTTAATTCTGCCCCTCCATGATGGATTGGCATAAAACCTGAAACACCAATAGAAATCTAATCCTTTTAAGGTCCTGCCAAATGTTATGCATATTTGTCACGCAGTGCCAACATTATTAGCATAAGAACACTTTTTGCCCTGCCCCTCTTTTTAACAGCACCCCCTTTGATGTATCTGCATGAATTTGAAAATAACAAAAGTAGGTTAAACATACTAAGTGTCTGGCAAATGTAATTCAAATTCGTCCAGGGGTGCTGGAGTTATAAGCAAATCAAAAAACAAATTTTCAACAGTGAAAATATACATAAATATTAACCCCTTGAAGCCCTCCACACACCTTTTTCAATTGCTAATATCTGATAAACTATTGAATTTATTTACACCAAAACAACAAAAGGAAGATTCGTAAGTAAAGTTTTACATTCATGCTGCTGCGATAGGAATGTCCTGTGCCTGGTATACGGATGTGTTCCCCTGCCCGCCCAACTGGATGTGTTTCAGATATCCTGAATCTTTTTTTGGCCCTGGTATCATGCTAATATAAGCATGTGTGCTATCACTAACTATGTGCGGTCCAGGCCATATCCTGTGACCTGGAGGGGTGCAACAAGCGTGCCCTCACTGGGTGCAGTAGACTATTGTCCCCATCCCGGGTATATCACATAAAGAAGTGATGGCCGCAAATCAGGTTTTTTGAAGTAGTTAGTAGTTTGACCAGGCATTTTTGTCTGTGTCACTTAGAATGAGGCATATAGGCCATTATATGTATTCCCAGAACCTTCTCTGCCATCCCATGCATGTGTCTAGCGCATGTGCATGTGTAGTATGTTTAAAATGGTATGTTTAAAATGATCAGTTACATGTATGATTGAGCCTGAGTAATGGAGGACAGTGGGACCTTTTATGAGGCCCCTGGCCCGACCCAGAACAAGATGGAGTTTTAGGACCATGCTTCTAGACAGTGGAAGTTTATTGCCTGCATTGCTCTTAAGGAGGGAGTGGATCCAGTCACTGAAGTGAGGAGGGTAGAGACAGGTCTGCTTTTACAAATTCCATGAGGCTTTACGTTGGCAAAGATCTGCTTCGTAGTGTTCCTAAACACTGCAATTTGGTGGATGGTAGCTGTGATGGATGGGACTGCAGACTCTGTTGCGTAAAGTGAGAAAGTCTGAAGGTAAGTCCTGCCCTTTTGTCTGTCCCTGATTACTCTTTCAGTTGGGTTGACGACAGAGAGGTGCAGAAACCTTTTACCTCTTTTGGTGATGCTGCAGGTTGGAGACAACCCCAGTGTTACCCGTTGTGGAAAATATCACTGCAGGCCACCATCCCTGGAAGGGCCAGCCATTCCCAATGGGGTCGCAAATTGCGAGTGCCTCATGAATATTCATGAGGCATGCAATTTGCGACCCCATTGGGAATCGCAAACAGTGTCTCAGACACTGTTGTACATGGCATTTTGCGACTCGCAAATTGCGACTCGCAGTCAAGCACAATTTGCGAGTCGCAAATTGTCATGGTCGTACATCTGGCCCCTAGTTTCCATAGGAAAAGTGTTTTCCGGCTTGCTTAAAACTCTGGTGCCGTTTGATGAATATTCATGAAATTTTCCAAAAAAAGTGACCTCCTGATTCTAGTACAAAGTCTGGGATGCAAAAGTTTGGTAAGAAAGTCAGAATTCATTTCTACTGTAGGAAGCTGCAAAGCTAAGAACTCTGTGCCTCTGACTATCACCACCACCACAAGAAGCACTCTCTGCTGTAGAGGCACTAGAAGGCGAATTCAGTTCTATTTCTGGTGAAATGTCTAAACCACCGGCATTTTACAGATCAAGGTATAAACCAGCATTATTGTAATGCGCATGAGCAAGTGGTTGCCTCTTTATTGCCATCTTCATTTTGGGGAATATGCTCAATGCCAGCGGCGGCCCCTCCATTAGGGCGGAGGAGTGCCTCTCCCCGCCACCACCTGCAAATAAAACGATAATAAAACGGGTTGATAACCTGTTTTATTATCGTTTTATTTTAATCCCCCTGGACCCACCCCCAGGACTCTGACAAGTCTTAGGGGCGGGTCCAGATGGATGACACTGTGGTGGGGGAGTGCAAGTGAACTCTCTTGTCCCTTCACTGCGCATGAGGTGTTTGGCCGGTCGTTTCAGGCAGGCCAAATACCTCATGCGCAGTGAAGCTTTCTCCAGCCCCAGCTGAGTTGCTGGCGAAAGCAGGCACATGCTCCCAGTCTGCCTGGGAGCTCAAAGTTGTAGCGCTCAGGCCAATCCTGACGCTGCTTTCCTGCAGCATCAAGATTGGCCGCAGTGCAGTCGGGAGCCTGTCCCAGAAGCGGCCTGTAGGAGCGCGATGCAGCAGACAGCGGAGGCGGCGGCGATCGGCTAAGTTTATTTATTTAATTAAATTTTTTATTTTGTCCACCAAGTCCACCCACTCGCCCCCTCCTCCGGTCCGCCCCGCCACCGCCACTTTGGCAGGGGGACGGGCCTCGACTGCTCAATGCCTTAAAAAGTGTTCAGAATCAGAGCCAAAGAAGCCTCCATCTGACTGAAATACTGCCTTCGAGGCAAGGAAACAAGAGTAGAGACTTCATCAAACTAAGGTTGACTTTGTATGTATTAGGTATTTCTATAGTATGAGCCTAGCCAAATGTTGGCGGAGCTCTGCAAATGGTCAAAGACAATAATACATTTAATGAGTAATAGGAGAGGAAGCTCAGTTGTGGACAGGTATTGCATTGTGATGCAGTGTTCTTTAAGACGTGTATCCTAAACTCTTTCCTAAATTGGAGCATTGTTGGAGCAGTCGTGATGGATATGGGGATGTTGTTCCAGTTCTTAGGTGCATGGATGGAACAGACCTGCTGTCATATTTTTCTCTTTTTTACACTTCTTAGTCTTTAAACTGATGGTATACTTACTATAAGTGTGCCGAGACTTCTCTATTGTATACAATGACATATGGCACACCCTAACAGAAAAGGGTCCAGATCTGTAATTGTAGTCAGAGCAGAATCCAGTACCAGCACTGGGGGCGGTGCCACAAAAGGATTAATCGACGGGCAAGTGGCAAGGGTTTCAAAGCACAACTCGGTGCTAGGGATGAAGCAATCTGAGCTTGTACAGAGTCAAGAAGTGTTGAGTGAGGACGTGACAGCGGGCGCCCGACAAGAGACTCTGATGAATCTGTGGTATCCAGAAATGAGTGAACACAATAAGATGATGGACGGAGTGCTGAAACTTTTCAAACACTCATCCCCAGTCACAGATCTGGGTTTAATCCATCATCGTTCTTCTGCTCACTAAGTCATCCCAGTTTGGACCCAGCCATATGCAAATCAGTCATGACCCTGTTCCTCATGGGAACAGTCCAGCCCGAACTGCCAAGCCAGGTCCTCCCTGGACCGGAAACAAGCATCCTGGAACCGGTTTCGGGGTTTCACCCCTCATCAGCCAGGCTAGCTTGAATGCAGTGGCAAGGGACCCACGTTCCAGAAATGAAGCAGTGGGATCCAGAACTATCTTGAACAGATAGCTGCAAAGTCTATGGTGTCCTGGGGGGGAACAGCTCCAGAAATAGAATAAGATCCAAGTCAGATGTCGAAGCCGAAGTCGGGCCTTTTGAGAGCGGACAATGAGCAGGAGTGTCAAGGAAGCAAAGTGCTATGTTTGGACTTTTATTTGTTTTCTTTTAAATGTTAGACTTTTAGGATTAGATTTGTTTCTCAACTTTATATTCAACTTAGCTGATAATGGTTAATGGAAATGGACCCTGAACAGCTTTGAAACTTGTAACTGGACTGACCCCGTCGCTTATGCTCTGTGATGTAGAATTTACCTTCTTGCTCTCTCAAGGCCTTGTGATGCATCAGGAGCATTTGTTATTGGACCTGGAGTCATACTTTGCGCTGAGGCACCCAAGACAGACATTATGCCTGTCCAAGACAGACATCTGCTTGCAACCAGCACTGCTTGCTTGAAATCCTGTATTTGTGAAGGGGGTGTGACATCCCTGCACACTATCAAAAGGTTTTGGTTAAAAAACTTTAGAAAAAGTCAAAAAATCAAAAGAGCTTAGCTCTGGATCCACGTCGAAAGACAAAGAATAAGAGGAAGTGACTTTAGCATGTAGGAGTGGGGTCTATTTGAGGCATTTGTGTTGTCATATCCGGAGGCAGGACTGAGTTGGGATGGAGGCAGTGGTGCCACATGGCAGTATGTAGGAGCTATTGCAAGACTTTTTGGATCCAGTCTGGTTCCAGGGGATAGTCACAAAGGGAAGAATCACAAGGTGAGAAATCTGAGGTTAGAAATATCCGTCAGGAGTTGATATGTAATACGATGAGATATGAGAAGTTGTGTGGTGGAGTGTAGAATTCTGTCCGGCAAGAGTTGTTTCGAGAGTGGTGCGTTGTAATGTGGCATGGTGCTTCCTTCCTCAGTTCACTTCTCTTGCAACACCCTCACTTTCACGTCCTCTGGGCAAAAGTGAGTGACTTCGTAGTGCTGACATCCTTGTTGGTAGATTAATGGATAAAGGGATAGGCAAAGCCTATGGGCAAATCACTAGACAGAAATACAGGCAATGCACTCTCAGTCATTTCCTCAATTCAGCATGGCCTGGAAATTACTCACTCTCCCTCAAAACTACCACATCCACTCACCAACATCCACAATTCGCAGAACCTTCCCCCATCACAACGCCAAATGTCCTTTCAGACCACTTTCTCTAGCACTCCTGTACACCCATGCATGCCTGTACATACCAAGGCCCTGATTACGAGTCTGGCGGTCCACAGACCGCCAGACTCTCAGGTGCGCGGCGTTGGCAGTCTCCCGACCGCCCTATTACGATATGGGTGGTGGGACCACCACAGCCCCGCCGTAGGCCAGGGAACCATAATTTCCTGGAGGTGTTGTGGCGGTCAGAAGGCAGTAATATGCTTGGAGGGACTGCGGCGGTCCTGCCAAGCATATTACACGTTTCTTCACCTCCACAGTTTTCATGGCGGTTCCACAGCCATGAAAACCGTGGCAGAGAGAAAACCAAGGGGGCCCTGCAGGGCGACCTACACAACATTTCCCCCGTGTGCATGCACACCAGTTCCTGCACGGCAAGGACTTTCAGTCCATGCCATGCAGGAACTGTTTTTGGCGTTCCTTTTGCGGTGCTCATTTTCAGGGCACCGCCGTGGGAACGTCAAAACCAAAGCCCACCAGACAGACGGAAACTCGTAATCTTGTGGGAGTCCGACCACGACTTTGGTGGTGTGGAGGCGGGGCGGACCCGGCGCCGCACCACCAGAGTCGTAATCAGGCCCTTAATGTTCAACTTTACTAATCCCACTGTTCTTTATAATCGAAGAAACCAACTACAGAACTTCCATGTTGCATCGCAACATAGAGGTCACCATCCTGGAAAATCATTAGCCTACAACTCTTGGTAAATGTCACATAAATGATCCTCGGCAATGGGGATTGTCCTCAGGGTGTATGCCTTCATCAACTGGAATCACAGCAGAACAACCTGCAGCCTGTGGTTTGTCATACTACATTCCACACACCAGACCTTTAGTCCCATGGCCCAAGTGGTACATGGTGAAGATGCACCAAGCTGATGATCACATGCGTAAGAGGAAAACACCCCTGGAAGGATAAATACTGAAACAGAGACACCGTACCAAGAACACAAGAAAGGTTAGCTTGACTAAGTGCAAAGTAGGCCTGACCAACAATGATTTAGAACCAGAGAATATTTTAGATAAGCTCTCCCGTGGCTACTTCAGGTATAGTACACCAGTACTAGAGCAGCCCAGCCACAAATGCTCCACCAGAACCACTCGAACACAATATTGCCAAGATCCCATGAAAAGAAAGTGGTCTTGCTGTTTGTACAGCAGTCTAGCAAGTTAGTGCTTAATTGGTTTAAAAATATAATTATGTGCAGGGGCCCAAAGGTTTTTTTAGGAGCCTGTGTCCTGTGCTGCCAATTGTTGGAGTTGCTGAATAATAATCTAGTCTTGGTTCTACCTCATGACTCTTCTTAATCTGCCCTATATTTACTGTCTCCTTATCTTAAGATTTGTTTTCATCTCTGCTTTCTCCTTCTGTCACTTTTTTCCTAGTTTTCTGTCTCTCTTGTTAGCTCTAGACCAAAGTCTGATGTAGAAAAATAAGTCTCCGGCCACAAAATTGAGTGCTGCTGCTGCCTACCACCTTCAAGACGGGCACAAATTAAGCCCCGACAGGTCCCAGTCATGATAGACAAAACTGCCACAGCTGATACATCATCAGCGGAAGATCTTCTACGTGCAGACCCATTATCATGTACCCATGCTCTAGACCAAGGAATACCAAGGGGCCACAACACTGACAAACATGGGCTACACTAAAAACACATAATATAATAAAAAAGTACAGCAGTAAAGCAAATGTGTGGCAATCTATAGTAGCAGGATTACCTTCCCTTTCAGATGCAGTTTACACAGGATCACTTCTTAACTTCAACTTTCAACAATCTCGGTGATCCTTATAGGGGCTTGTCATACACACTTTAAAAAATGGAAATTTTAGGTTATGCTCCTTTATTTGTTTTTGTACAATCTTCCCATCCTCGTCCCAACTATGACTGTGGCCGCATCCTTTGTACCAGCAGAAGAAAAGTTGCAAGCGGAGGTGTTGACTTGTAAAGGGTCATAAAATACACATTTCTTTCAAACCTGAGCCGATCGGCTAGGGTGACATGGAAAAATGGACTGTGGCTTAAGAGACAGTTGAGGGTAACTTGAGCACACACCGGCAAGTGGTTGTAAGGGGACGAGGAACGGCCGTGACATTCCTTGCTCTTGTCTGATAGTCTCAAGGAGTTACACAGAAGAGATTCAATGGGATGAGAAGAAAGTGCGGGTAAGCCCGGGTTAATTGCCTGAGACGGATAGAACACGCAGCGTCTCTCAGTCAAACCCTGCGAGTTCCCAGCCGTTTGTTTCCAAGATGGCGCCTCTTAAAAGTAGTCCCTCTTCTCAAAGATTTTTTTAGGTGCTACTAAGGAGCAGTGTAAGCTGCCGGGGGGGCCAACGAGGGAGCTATTCATCAAAGCCCAGTCACTCCTGCAAATACTCTTCAAACCTGGACCGCTCGCTGAGTGAAAAAAATAAACCAAATTGCAAAAGTGTTCGCAGGACCTAAGAGCCACTCAGCCCTGAGCACACAAAGGGCCTTTGTGCACTCCAGGGCTGCTCTCAGCCGGCCCCTTCGGAGCAAGGAATAGCCACTATAAAAGAAACTTTTCAAAATAAGAAAACAACAACATTTTGTGAAGCATGTTTGTCGCTCGCAAACTTAATCTCGATGGTAGAGCGCAACCCGGGCTCCTCAGCGCATTGCCGTCATTCGTGCACAGAAGTGTTTCCCGGCTGAGAACAGCCTCTCGAGTGCTGGTTGTGTAACCCTGCTTTATTGTTAAGCCTGAAGTGCTGATTGGCCCACTCAGCCCTGGGAGATGCTTCAGCCATTCGACCCTGGATTCTCCCGCCAATGATCATGTCTCCGTTGTGTCTGGGCTGCTGAGGGATTCATTCCCACGTAGGCAGTTTGGCAGTCTTATGTTGTTCTTTAACTGAAGTCATAGTAGAGTCAGGTGAGGGGGTTGCCAATAGAGCCACTATGCACATTTCCCTCAATGTAGAGTACCATCTACACCTTACTCCATTCTGCTGGGATCCCTGTTACCAGGTTGTCACGCGAGACAATGGATCTATTTTGCCTCATGAGGCCAGGCTCTTGCCATGCTTTTGACGTGCTAGATTGTTTAAGACCCAGGCTATTTGAACCACATCTTTAGAATGACTTACTGATTTACTTTTCCTTGGAAGAATGGAAAATCCTACAGACATACAGATTTCTATCAAAAACACAGAATATTCTAAATATTTATGGCTAGGTGCTTTTAAAAACAATAGCATAGCAGATTATATCAGTCCCCAGAAGGACTTTGAAAGGGGAACGTCTCGAAGAAAATCTATGGTTTGATCAGGATATAAGTAAGCTAAAATAGTTACTGCAGGTATTCCCAAATCTCGGTATCGGGATTCCAATGGAGTTGCAGAAATGGAATGGCTTTGTCAAGCCTGGTCTATAGATTATAAGCCCTAAACAACAGAGTAAAACAGAAATAGCGATAGCATAGCCCTAACATAACGAAACTTGGATTACTAAAGGAAAAGAGAGCTATGGCAATGAAAAGTTTGCAGACCCTTGGTTAAAGTGTCCCATAGGCTTATCAGAGCAGCCTTGTGCTTTACTTTGAAATATCAGATTCAAGGCCCTAATCTAATATATAGCATTAGAACTGATGTCACTGGTGTCTTATCTGAATACTTCTCCAAGGGGGGGAAACAATTTGTTACGACAATGTTGCCAAGTGAAGTTCCTGAAGTGTTTGTTCTGCAGGCCATCCCGCAAAGTCAGAACAAAAGTGCAGAATTGTCTGTTCAGCAGACCAGGACACATGCACAAACACCATCAAAAATCCCTCGATGGCAAATTGACAAACTGGCATCATACAAAGTGAAAAAAACTCTAATTTTCAAGCTGAAAGACCCCAATTCACAAAGAACAGTACATACTCGAATGCTTGTCTGGAGCTAGAATAAGCATGTGACACTCTTCAGATCAGCTTATACCGCTACCCTTCTCCAAATTCAGCTAAAAATAAAAATCTGCCATTTTAGGCAACTTTGACAAATATCTGATAAGCTGATGTTTCTATACGTTAATGTGAAATCACACTTGTTCTCGATCCATGCTTAACTTCTTTCACCACAGTATCAGTGTTCACTAGGAGAAAACTCAAAATCTATCTTCTCTAACAAAATGCGCTATTGATTTTACATACCTTTGGTCAATGTTCAATTATTTCTCAACTGCCTATTGACGTTCTCTGTACCATCCCTGATTATTA
The DNA here is from genome assembly GCA_963921515.1 of Calotriton arnoldi. Taxonomy (NCBI): domain Eukaryota; kingdom Metazoa; phylum Chordata; class Amphibia; order Caudata; family Salamandridae; genus Calotriton; species Calotriton arnoldi. The sequence goes on from CAWUFW010013956.1 coordinate 356,111, forward strand.
TTAGACACCCACCTGCATCTATTACATGGTATCTAGATAAAAACTATCCTTTCAATTAGATTCCACTGGAGATGATACCACCCTTTAGCTGAGGTGAAGAAAGTTACTTTAAAAGCCTTAATGTGCAGGTCTTACTCCGTCCCACTATTAGCAGATTCATTTGCTAATATAGCGCCAGGAAACTACTTTCAAGTGTGGAACGGATTAGCTATTTAATGCCTACAAAAAGTTGACCCGCTTTCTGGCAATCAAGGGCAACCTTGAACTGGGTGAATTTTGGGATCTTCAGTGTAGCACCACTGGGAAGGCAGCCTTGCTTCTAATGACGTGAAAGGATTCTTCATGCAAGAGAATGACTGTCCCTTTAATTTGTACGACCACTCTCCAAGAGGTGGCCACTCATCCAGTGTTCATTGACTACCTTCATTTGGGTGAAAGTTCAGGTGCCTTATGTGTAGCAGCAGTGAGAAGGTGGACTTCGCTCTACGGTAGGATACAATCTACCTTTAAGCGGGTGAAAGTTCACATCACCAACGCTGTCTACCAGTTTAGATGTCCACAGCACCCACCCCTTGCAGCAGGAATCTCTACTGTGTTGCTGCACAAATTCCTTAAAATAGTGACCCACATTCAACAACACTCCACCTGTTTGTCCATGTGGATCTTCTGTATCTATTCCAGGAAAGCATGGATGATAGGAGGCTCTGAGGCCAAGTGCCAAGGCCACCAACCTCTCATGCTTTCTGATAAGCCTCTCTGCGCCCACTTTGGTGGGTGGTGATATGTGGCGTTGCGGTACGCTCTGAGCACAAGCAAAACACAACTGAACTGTTGGCCTTTCCACTAGAACTCCATCCCGTTCTGTGACACAAAGGTCAATGTTTTGCTCACAAAGGCCCACTTGTAATCAGTCTGTTACCTTTCACCCACTTTCCAAGCTTTAAACGTCCCCCTCTGGAATTGAGTAGAGGTTGTGTGATACCATTTCTCTTTAGCAGACACCAAGCAATGCAGCAAACTCCAGCTGCTATATTTTCACGGTGCAAAATCTTGGCCACCCCAAAATCTTGAGGAATACCATAAATGGCAGCAGACGCAGAAGTGCCTCAGACCCCTACCTCACAAGGTGCAGGAGGTCATCACATTGAAAAACATCACATCAACCTTCTGTATCTCTCCTAGATGATTTGCCATGTTGAATGCTTCTTGGACTGTGTTATAGGCCATTTCTTTTTGTCATCTGATATCACACTAAGGGCATATTCACAAGCCCCTATCACCACCACAATGTCACTTTTAGTGTCGTTGTGATGGCGATAGGAGCTTTGCCTTATTTACAAGGCTGCGTTAAGCCACTTAAAGTGGCTTAACACTGCTTTGTAAATAAGGCCCCTTTCACACTACACTTAGCGTGAAGGGGGCGGGCAGTGGGTGTTGGGGTGGGCCTTCCACCGCAACACCCATTGATTTTGACGCAGCCCCCTATTTACAAGAGCAGCGTAAATAGGAGGCAGCGCCAAAATTAAGACAAGGGAAAACCTGATCTTAAACAAGCGAAACGAGGAGAAATGCTTTATTTCTCCTCGATTTTGCTGTTTTCATGTGTGCTGCCTTGGGCAGCACACATAGAAACAGCAAAATGCCAATGATTGTTTATGTGCAGGAAGGTCCCCCTTCCTGCACATTAACAATCATTTAAAAAAAAAAGCAGTTTTGCAACTTCTATGTGTGCTGCGTTAAGCAGCACACATAGAAGTTACAAAACAGCATTTAAAGATTGTTTATGTGCAGGAAGGGCCCCCTTCCTGCACATAAACAATCTTCCCCTCAACACAGGCACCCTTTCACTATAGTGCAAGGGTGCCTGCATTGTCGCTAGGCAGCTTAATTTAGCACCAGCGCAGGAGGAAACGCAGGGCTGCACCATATTCTAGTAAATATGGTGCAGCCCTGCGTTTCTAAAGTGACGAAGCATGTCGTTAGCCTTCTTGGCTTAACGACACGCTCCGCTTCTTTCTTGGAATATGCCCCTAAGAGTTTTGAAAAGTTGCAAATTGGCTACATTGGTCTCCATGAGACTACAGGACCCTTGCAATGAACATGTTGCACTTGACCAGTTTATGTGTCCAAAGGAAATGGCACAATGCATGATCTAGGTTAAGCTAGGGATGTATAGGTGTTGTAATGAAAATGTTTTCGCTAGTTTTGCTTGTGCATCATTCTACGTAAGTTAGCATTCGTGGCACCATTTTATGTTTGGCCACAATTTTAAGCCATGCTTGAAACTGTTTTTTGTCTCCTCGAGAGAACAGGTTGTGGAAAGTTTCATTTCTCCAGGGTTGGGCCTTGCTCTGCTAATGAATGCACTGCTCTTATTATCGCATACCTTTCCCACAAGATAGAGGCCTTCTCCCACTAGTCTAGTGGCAGGCACGGGCAGAGTGACCTTGGATTGAAGATAGTGTGTGCCCGGCCCCAGAATCGAAACCTATCCTTCTGTACTTCTTTGTTCAGCTGCATCTGCTTGGAAAATTCCATTATGGGCGTACCTTCATTGGTTCTGAATTGTACATAATGTATCTCCATGTATGCTTATGTCTGTCCCTCTCTGCAGCACTCCTAGAGACTGGGCAGACCGGGCTCTGCTCGAGCGTATATGAATAAACATATATTGGTTTGTATTCTCTACTGTCTGACCGACTCTTCATTTGGTATGGAAGGCTGAGAGGTGGTCGCGAGTGACCCGGGTGACCCTAAACGGGCCATTTCCTTCAGTGGGAAGACCAATTCATATGCTGAAGAGCACAACATGATTTGTAAAAGTCAAAGAAAACTGATGTGTTCTGTCCCAATGTTTGTAAACCAATGTTATATTAATCTACAAGAGAACGCGGCCTACTGAGGACTGATGTTCTTGTCTCGTATATAAGTGTTGTAAGTTGTGGAGATAGTCTGTTTAAGAGCAAGGTGTTACGTATGTGGATGTTGTGATCGCAGTAATACAACTTATCCTTTCCATAAATGTCAAGTTGTTAGCGCTACGTGTTCCCATTCTCCACATAGTGATACAGTTACCTCCTTCTGGTATTTCACACTCAATGTCTCTGCTGTTCCCTCTCTGCCCACCTTTGCCCTGTCTTTCCTGTGTCCTCATAGCATATTTCCTCCGCATCTCACATGTTCCCCTTTTTTCTATCCTCCTTGACCTGCCTTCTTCTGTTGCACGTTTGTGTCCTTGCTCCTTCTTCTGACAAACACTCATTTGTTCCAGTTGTGTGATCTCCACAACCCTCATGTGATATGCCCTTCCTTGTTGTCCTCTCATCCTGCCTTCCTCTTGGGCCTCTCCTGTTCGCTAGAGCTGGTATCCTTCTTTAGTGTATGATATGATATTTGAGGAATATATACATTTAATACATTCCAGGACCAGGTTCTAAGAATAATTTTTTTAGTTCTGCTCGTTCTGCTGTTGGGTATTTGTAATAGCTTTGTATTGTATCGACCCAACTGGGCTCGGTTCAAGATGCAGGTTCCCTGCTTGCTGGCAGCAGGTTATTTTGGGGGGCGGGTGGGTATGCCTGGTTGACTTGTAGGGTTGAAACAAGTTAGAGAAGTAAACACAAAGGGATCCTATCAGTGCCCTTCCTTGAGAATTTGGGTGCAGAGCACTGCTGGATTGGGAATAAGAACTATCTTGGCAGAGGAGGTGTGGTGCAAGTGAGACTGGGCGGAGAGGAGTCAACCGGCACAGTTCTGACTATTTCACTGTTTCTTTTCTTCCTTGTGAGGAGGGACCCAGCTAGAGAGAGCTGAAATAGTCAAGCTAGGAAATGACCATCATCATGAAGACCACTGCAATCCATTGAACCAGGAGCAGCAGGGGAAGGTTTCTCAGCCCAGGCACAAATGATAGAAGACATTCTTTACTGAGGCCTTCACTTCTGAAAGTGTGGTGCAGGTTGGTCCTGGAGAGCAACCTCAATGCCAGGCCTGTTCTGGTCACCAGAGTCCTGAGTGAACTGTCTAGTACTGAACACAACAAAATGCCTGGGTCTGAAAAGATTTACGAAATTACACGAAACCTAAGATATCAAGGAGTATTCCTTTATTTGGACGAAAACCTTCACCCACCAACAGTAGCATGCTTTATTGTGAGACCTCTAGGTGCAGTAGCTCACTGTGTTAGATTCTGCCGACTTGGTCATGCATTCCCCGCTACTCAGCCATGCCTGTGAAGTAATGGAAGGTTGGGGTGTCACTGTGCGGCTGCATTGGGCAGTTAGCAAGGGCGGATTGAGCAGGGAGGATGCTACTCCTGTTTGGGAGTTCTAATGAGTAGCCTCCATATTCTCGTTTACAATAAATGTTCTACTAATGTGTGTACATTTACTGGCTACACTGACTCCTGCTTACCAAGAAGTACCTTCATTACAATATATTGTCACCCTGGACGGGCAAATTAGGCTTCTCACTTATGTCAAGAAGAGCAAGGATTTTGGTGCCTTTTAGAGTAGTGAGTGGTGCATACTGTTATAGCTAGGGCCACTGGAATTACGTAATTCTGCAGCCGCAGTATTTTCTGCATAATTATGGATTTCCCGCATTTGCCACATGATCCATCTGCTGCATAATCTACCGATTTTAACCCAAAACTTGTTTCTACCTCAAGCAGATCAAGTTACAAAAAATGTTCCAACGTGTTCCCACGCAGTGGAAGGCCCTTCGCAAAAGATGACTTGTCATCTTTCATTTGCTTTTTGTTAAACTGGAGCTAATGAGGTGAAATCTTTGCAAAGGTAAAGGTACCATGAGTAAAAGTGACAAAATAATGAAGAAATACTGCCACACCTTACTATAACTGAAGCATGTTCTTTGCTCCACCCCTGCCCAAAATATTCTTCCCTTTCTCGGCCCTACCTTCCCAGCCCCCCTTCCTCCACCCATGACCCCTCTCCCCGGCAAGCGACTGCTCCCATTTACCACCTGTTCGCAGCACGGGGTAAGTGGGAGCATTAAACCTCTCAGAATAGGAAATGACATGCAGAATTCCCCACTGTACAGTTATTACCCATTCTGTGGGGTCCAAGTCATAGTAGGCAGAATTACACGGGAAAATATATCAGTTAGTAGTGGTAATTCTGGCCGCAGGGAATCTCTGCATAGAACTCCACCTAACTTGTAATCAGTGCCCTGGTGTTTAAACAAATTCCCAATCTTTGTGGGTGGTTGACAGAAGTTAGAGTGGCAGGCAGCCGCCAAGCAGATGCGACCTGATTAGCATCTCCATTAGAGGATCTCCATTATGAATGGATTATGTTTTGGGGTTTCCATTTGTGACAGCTGTAGGTGAAGGTATTGAAGGTAGTTGATCATCAGGGTTTGATGACCTCATATGTATTTATCCTTCATCTTGGTGGGAAGAGTTTGGATGTACAAAGCCATTTTGCAGTCGCAAAGCCTGTGATTCACAAAATCACTGGGTTTGCAAATGCAAAATTACTTTTGTTATGTACTAAAAACATTTTCCTATTTGGTAACACGTTACTAAATAGCAAATAGGGTTAGGAAACTATAATGAATCACTATTTGGAAGGAGCTTGTTTAGCGCGTTCCTTCCAATTAGCGATTTGTTAAGGTCTGAATCAATCTTTTGAGACCGAAATCCAGTAGCAAAACATTGAAATTTTACTGACACCCCAAGGGAGGTGTCAACCCATCCTCTAAAGGGAAGGGGTCCCCTTGTGATCTCTTCCCCTTTGTGAATGTTAAAACAAAAAGCTTGTTGGGGAGTAGGCAGAGGTCCACAGGACCACTCCCAATTCTCAAACAAACAAAAAAAAACCTTTTCTTTTTAAATGCAGTCTCATTTAAATGCAGGCTGCATTTTAAAAAAAGTTGACTTTATTTGAAATGCAATCACAGATATGGTGGGCTGCTGACCCACGCAGACCACCATTCCTGTGAAGGCTTTCGATCATAGTGAGACGCAATGTACAACCTACCTCAAGAATATTGATGAGGTAGGTAGGATTGTGACCCACTATGGTTCGGAATTTTGTAAACCGGCCTACTACTACATAAGTTGGTTCGCAAAATTTCTTTCCATTCTCAAAAATTCAGTGCGCAATTTGCGACCACTTTTGGAGAAAGGAAATTTTGTACATCAGTCCCATTGTCAATTAAATTAATGAAAATTACTAAAAGGTAATAACTTCATAACTGTTTTACCCATGGTTGAGGACAGTGGTCCTGGAACAATTTCCTGACTAGAGCTGTTGGCCAGGGGCAGCAGGTCACAAAAATGAAAAGGTTCTAAAAAACCTGGTGTTACACATCGGGGGAGGACAGCAAATGTGCAAAGACTTTAATTTGGACGTGTGTTTGTGAGAAAGGAAGAGGTGGATGAGACAGTAGTTTGAAATCTTTTGGCCCTTGGGTGTCATGATTGACTCTCGTCTAAGAAGACCCATTTTGAGGAAGTTCGCAGTGGAGAGGGCCCTTCTGGGGTATGGCCTCGCCAACGTCATGATTTGCCAAACTCTGGGGGTCTGTCAGTTGCTAATTCCACAGAATATCCCCTGATGATTACCAAAGGGAATCCAGTTATCCCAGAAAACCATAGAGATGTAGGCCCTCTTTTGGAATATTGCTGGACTAGCAAGTAAAGTGGGCTGCGGGGAGTGGGTTAATTTCATATGCAACTTTGCTATCATCTTTCTTCGAGAGAGGAGACCTGGGCCAATGAAACCATTAGTTTGGATGGTTATTGTTAGAAAGTGGGTTTCTGGTTGGCAGAGGTATGCACCCTGTCCAATCAGGAACCACAATCCTAGTCAGGGTAAGTCATATACACACCATAAATGATTCGGTACTCACCCTCTGGTAGCTTGGCACAGAGCAGGCAGGCTTAACTTAAGAGGCAATGTGAAAGCATTTGTGCAACACTTCAATCAGTAACACAGTGAAAACACAACAAAAAGACTCCTCACCAGTTTATGAAAATAGATTACGATTTTATAAATAAAACAAGACCAAAATGTAAAAAATCTAATAAGTGGAAGTCGAGATATGAATTTTTAAAGATTAAAAGTGAAAAATAGCATTTGTAAGCAATAAGCGCCTATGGGGTTATCTGGTCACGCTGGACTGGGGCAAAGTCAAGAGTTCATGCCGACCGCGATGGAGCATGGGCCGGATACAGGAGCCACGCAAGACCCGCTGAACAAAAGTAGCTTGATCCTGGCCGCAACAGTGAGGGGGGCAGTGGAGCAATGCATCGGTGTCAATCCCACAGTCAAGGTGATGCACCGACTTTCTCTATGCAACGGTGGCAATCCGAAGACGAAGCGCCGGATCCAACATGTGTTGGTTCCAAGGCGGTGCACCAGGTTTTCTCCACGCAGTCGTAGGGATGCGTCAATCGTCTCTCTGCAGTGGCAGCGATGCAATGGTTCTGATGCGTCGGGTTCAATGGCGATGCGCTGGTTCCAACTGCAATGCACTAATTTTGTTCCTGCAACAGTGTTGATGCGTCGATTATGCTCATGCAGCAGAGGATGCATGTTGTTCCACTGGAGCAAGCACTTCCAATGGACCAGGTACAGGAGTAGGGGGTAAGACTTTGATATTCCTGAGTCTTAAAACAGGTGGAAAGCCAGCATGCCCTTGGAGATCACTCTGGGTTCAAGTCAAAAAGTGTAGTTCTTCCTCAGCAGGGCAGAGGATAGCAGACAACAGGGCAGCACAGCAGAAAAGCATTTCTTCCATAGCAGCAATCCAGCAGAGGGGCAGTCCTTGTAGCAGCACAGCAGTCCTTCCTTCTGGCAGAGTTTCTTCACAGTTCCAATAGTGTTTGATTTGGTGGGGTAAGAGACCCAGTACTTATACCCAGTTGTGCCTTTGAAGTGGAGGTGACTTTAAAGAGGGGCTTTGAAGTGCGCAGAGGTCCTCCCTCCTAGCTCTGGCTCTAGACTCACTACAGGGGGGTATGCAGCCCTTTGTGTGGGGACAGGACAGCTCCTACCTCCCATCCTGCCCAGGATGACCCATCATGATGAGGATGGCCACTCAGTCACACCTAACCTTTCTTTTGTGTCTGGCTGTCTAGAGGGAATGCACAAAGTCCAGCTGTCACCCACCCCAGATGTGCATTGATGACAGGCTGCAGGCACACAGAGCTAAGAGCAGAGAATTGCTATTTTTCTAAAAGTGAAATTTCTAAAATAGTAATTATAATTTCAACTTTGCCAGCAAAGAGGATTTATCATTCCAATTCCAATTCCAATTATATGAAACATGACAGAGCCACTCAATCAACATCAAATGTTGTTTTTCCATTTGTCACCCCGAGTGGGACGGGTATGCCCAGACGTGGGTCCCGTGCTCTCCATGCCACTGGAGTCAAGCTGTCCTGGCTGATGAGGGCTGAAAGCCCGAAACCGGTCCTAGGATGCTTGTTTCCAGTTCAGGGAGGACCGGGCCTGGCAGTTCGGGCTGGACTGTTCCCATTGGGCACAGGGTCAAGACTGATTTGCATATGGCTGGGTCCACCTGGAATGGCATGGTGAGCAAAAAAACGATGGATTTAGGCCCAGATCTCTGTACTGGGGTGAATGTATGACATTGTTCTGCATTCTGTCCATCAATTGTTCTTTTTGCATTTGTCACCCCGAGTGGGACGGGTATGCCCAGACGTGGGTCCCGTGCTCTCCATGCCACTGGAGTCAAGCTATCCTGGCTGATGAGTTGTGAAACCCCGAAACCGGTCCTAGGATGCTTGTTTCCGTTCAGGGAGGACCGGGCCTGGCAGTTCGGGCTGGACTGTTCCCATTGGGCACAGGGTCAAGACTGATTTGCATATGGCTGGGTCCAAACTGGAATGGCATGGTGAGCAAAATAACGATGGATTTAGGCTCAGATCTCTGTACTGGGGTGAATGTATGACATTGTTCTGCATTCTGTCCATCAATTGTTCTTTTTGCATTTGTCTAGGGTTTCTAGGGCAGCATAGTGATTAGCGTTTATAGTGATCACACCCACCTAAGCCTTGATTTATGTTTTCCAGGGAAGAGTGGGGGGCAAAGTTTACAGCTATGCAATCATTAAGACTCAAGGATTTCCCCTGACCTGGAGAAATGCTGGCCTGAAAATTCTCATGTCTAAACTTTGTCTGAACCATCTTCCCTTGGTGTCTAATTGTCTTACTCTCTCTGATGATCACCGAGCTGTGGCCAGTCTATTTGTACAGCTGAATCCAGCCGTGAGTGGATTGCTTATGAAACCAAGTAGATCAGGGGGTCACAAGGCTAAATGGTTTGATCAGCATTGTAGGAAGGCCTCAATGCTCCTACATGAGGTTTTTAAGGGGATACCCAGGGGCTCATGCAAAATCCAGCCACGTAGAGTGGAGTATAAGGCTGCTCTGCAGATTAGGAGTAAAGAGTTACAAAATGAATCCTGGGGGAAGTTGACTAGGGCATGTAGGCTGAAAGATGCAACCACACCAAAACTGTGAGTGTTAAATCTAACACTGTTATTCCCACCATTAGTCCGGAAGCCTGGTTTAACCATTTTAAGGAAGTTTATTGATCTAGCCTTTCCAATGGCTATGTTGAGGAGGAGGTGGCCTTCCCATAAGCTCCGGAATTTACTCTTGATGAGGTTATAGAGGCGATCAATGAGACTCCCTCAAATAAGGCTCCAGGTCCGGATGGTGTGCCCATGGACTTGTATAAACTATCTTCGGAAGTGTGGGCCCCACTGCTGTGTAATTGCTCAAATGCTATTTGTAAGGCAGGACTCCCACATTCATGGCACACCGCTGCTATTGTTCCAAGTTTTAGGAAGGGTAACCCTCACTCACCAGGGTTTTACCGGCCAATATCCCTGCTGGACTCAGCACTGAAGTTGGTGGGGAGAGTTATCCTGGAGCATCTCCCAACCTGGGTTGGGGAGACAGATACGCTGTCGGAGGTGCAGAACGGGTTTCGTGCGGGGTCGGCTCGGTGGAGCAATACCTAAACTTGCATCTGCTTATCATCAAGTATACCGTTGGAAAGCAGGGCTCCTTTTGCCTGGCCTTCATGGACGACTCCTGTGCCTTCAACAGCATGGTTAGGTCAAAGTTTCGGGATATCCCGACCAATCTAGGGGTGGAGGGCGACTTGGTACAGTTCCTAAGAGCATTACACTATGACCCGTCAGCTTCAGTAAAGTTTAGCCCATCAGGTGAGCAGACAGATAGCTTCAAGCTTGGGAGAGGGGTGTGTCAGGGTTGTTTCTTTTATATATTAATGGCCTAGGCACAGCCCTGTGTAACAAAGTTTCGATTGCCCCCTCAATCGGTAGGAAAAAGGTCCCAGTTTTTTTATATGCAGATGGTGCTGTCTTACTCTCTAGAACCCCCAATGGCCTTAATATTTTATTCCAAGAATTTGTTTAATTTATGGGGACACTTGGTTTGGTCACTTATCCAACAAAAACCTTCATCCTGGTTTGTAATCCTAGGCAACGTAAGATGCGGGGCATATTTTTACAAGGCTGTCCTGTCGCCCAGACCTAGGATATTTCATATATTGGCGTAGTTATGGATGCAATGGATAACTGGGGACCCTGCATTGCTAAAGTGCATCAAACATTTGTAAATTCAGTGGGGTACATCTTTAATCTGGCCAACTGCTTTGGAAAAAACCTGTAGCCCCCCCTCCCTTCTGGAGGTTTATAGAAGAAAATGCCTCCCAATCCTCACATACGGCTCGGGAATCTGGGGTTACTCTAATAATAGTCTCCTTCAGGGCTAACAAAATAAGGTGTTCAGGTGACTCCTGAGTGTTCCGTCTGCATGTTCTACCTTTATTAGGCATCAGGAGCTTGGGGTGGTTTATGCTGATGATATAATTAAGCTGCCCCCCCCTTGTTCTTGTGGTGTTCAGTTTGGGTGAACCCACATGCCTCGCTAAATAGCAAGATCATCAATGACTGTCTCTTGTCCGAGAGAAGCCCTGAAAATTCCTTGACTCAATTACAATAAGTCTGAACTGATGAACTTGTGAAGGACGACGTTTTTTTCTAACCTAACTGCTATAACTAAAACTGACTTGGCCTGGGTGAAAACCACATTCAAGTTAAGGATGAGAGGTCTTAGAGAGCTGAATGAACCTGAACTTAGTAAACCTACTGTTAGGGAGTATGTGGAGCTACACAGGTCACTACACCTGGAACCATATTTGGAATGGATTAATAGTTCCTGGGACTGATTATTATTAGCTAGGTTTAGGTTAGGATTCGTGAGATGGCACCTTGGCTTTTCCCTAGGTCAATTTGACCCATCTAAAGTAATGATATGTCCATTTGACGAATCCTCCCCACAGAGTGTGCTGCATTTCACCTTCTTTTGTCAATTTTACTATGATTTTACCAAAAGATTTCTAATTTCAATCAGTAGTGAGCAGGGAATCAAAAACCCTGGTTTGGCCCTGGTTTATTTGCAGCAACTTGATTCCCATCCAATTGTATAACTATTTGCTCCTTTTTAAAAAGTGCTATCAGCAGATGGAAACCACTGATGTTTTAATGAGATGGTATTTGGGTGGGTCATAATATCTAACTCTTTTAGGGATCTGCTGTGACTGTTGCTTATTTATGAAAAGATGTTGGGCCGACCATGTGGTTTTTATTTCTCTTTTTAATCTTGGTGATTTACTTTGAGCCTTCTGAGATTCTATGTTATTTGATACTTGCACTTTATTTGCTGCTACTTCATATGGAAGAAGGAAGGACTCAGTAAGGCTGACTCCACCTTGTTAGCTATGATTATGGAACTATGTGCACTGTTTGCTGTCTGTTTTTAATAGTGATGATTATTTGCTGATGCTTTTTCAGTTTTACTGCAATTGATTGTTGTGTGTACATTTGGGATGTGATTGTGATGTGCTTTTATGGCTACTTTTGTAACCAAAATAAAGTGAATTTGATTTGATTCTCATTCATTACCTGTGTTGCCCTAATGCATAACTTTAAAAAGAAATCCTTCCATTTCTTTCACTTGAGGCAGAACACCTGGTGATCCAAGGAACTATATCATAATGGCTTGATTATGGTGAAGCTGTTCTATAAAGTCCACCCAAACCCCTCTTGAAGCGCCTCAAAGTAGTGCAAAACGCAGCAGCTTGACTTCTCCTGACTCTCCTTTCAAATACGTTGGTTAAAGTACACCTTAACCAACTGCATTTGCTGCCATGAAGATACAAATGAATTCAAAGCTGTATGCATTATGCATAAGACTGTCAACAGCAGGGTGTCTCTTTCTTAGATTTAGGTTTCTTCCTCATCCCCCGGGTCACACTTTGAGATCATTCTCTCACGTCTGTTGAAAGGTCCAAAAGTTTGTCTTAGGAGATCTTCTTTTACTTCCTTCTCTCCCTTTATTGCCACCATTTGAAATGTAATTAAATTCAATTCCTGGCATTTGTATAATGCACAGCTACCTCCAAGGAGGTGTCCCGGCGCTGGCGGAAAGCACATGAGAGTGAAGCGGGAACTATAAATTACATAGCCATAAGAGAGGTGTCAAACAAAAAGGTTTTAAACCTGAGTCTGAAGACTGATACCGAAAGACTGCAGTGCAGACTGAGTGGCAAAGAGTTCCACAATTTGGAAGCCAGATATGTGAAGGAGCGTCTGCCTCGTCTGGCTTTAAGTATGCGGGGAACATACAGAAGCTTAAGGTTGTTAGACCTCAAAGCTCTGAACTGGGAGTAAGGCCTATCTCCTCCGAAGCGGTAATTGGGCCCTTGTCAGTGTAGGCTCTGAAAACTAGAGTACGTGCCTTAAATTGGATTCTCTTAATAATGGGGAGCCAGTGAAGATACTGCAAGTGAGGAGAAATTGGTGAGCTTAGGGGGATCTTCAAGGTGAGGTGTTCAGCAGAATTCTGGATAAATTGAAGCCATTGGATAAGGAAAGTCTGGAGGCCTAAGTATAGACTATTGGCATAGTCCAGTTTTGCTGCAACCAGAGCGTGGACAACTGTTTTGCGGGAGTCCACTGGAATGAGGTGGAGCATCCTTCTAAGGGATGTAAGGGTGTCAAAACAAGGAGCAGAGAGGAACCTAATTTGAGGTTTAAAGGTGAGATGCGTGTCAAATTTTATCCCAATTTTTCTTGCCTTTAGAATTGGGGCCAGGGCAGCACCCAGTTCAGGTGGCCACCACAGACTGCTATCAGGGAAGGACTTAGTGCCCAAAAAAAGGATATCAGTTTTTTCTGAGGTTAGTTTAAGATAGCTTTCCTCCATCCAAGCCACCACACCTTTCAGACATTGCTTGAAGGAACTCAGAGTTGAGGGCGTGTTTTCATGGAAAGCTAAGGAGAGCTGGGTGTCATCCCAGGAGGCCACCCGCAACCCCTAGATCTCCACCAGTTTAGCCAGAGGCTCAAGATAGATATTAAAAAGAGTGCGGCTAAGTGCCGAGCCTGGCCTCTGGCACCAATTCTTTTGATTCTGTAGGATGACATGAGAGACAGTGTCAAGGGCTGAGGACAGATCCAGCAACATAAGCAACACAGGAGAGCTCTGATCGAGTTTTTCCTTGATAAATTCAGATACCTCAAGTAAGGTGGACTCGGTACTGTAGCCCGAGCGAAAACCAAATTGGGAGTCATGCAAAAAGAAAATTAGATTCTAGAAAATGTGACAGCTGTTTGTTGACTCTTTTCTCTAAAGGTTTAGCTACCGCGGGGAGGAGATAAATGGGCCTAAAGTTACTAAGAACCTTGAAATTGCCTCCTCCTACCTTTGATGTGTATTGCCAATCCCCTATATGTCGCACGATCGCCTTGAGATGGTAAAATGATTCCTGCCAAGGGTGTGTAGGTGTCTACATTTGAGGGGTAGTCCTTGCAGAGACCGGGCCACTGCTGCACTGGCAGCCTGAATAAGACATGAATCACATTGTTTTCTTACATAAGAAATGTATACAATATTAGTTCGGATCCCAGGTCTATCAATTTGAGTTAAAATGCTAATAGCTACATATTCATGGAAATGTGCCATATAACTGTCCTTTCCTTGCCACTTGTCCTCCATGGATTCTGAAATCCACTTTTCCCTTTCACAGCACAGCTCTGGCAAAAGACAATAGACATAAAGCAACACTACAGGAAGGACTCATTCACTGCTCCGTACGTGCCAGCATTTTAGAACAGGAAAGTAGGAGATTTTGAAAACAAATGGGGGAATGGCGGTCCCTATTGACTTCTATTGCAGCAGAGGTCATTTCAGGCAGGAGACAGCCGAAATAGAGCCAATTGTTGGCTTCAAACATCGGGAGAGTCCCGCCGGAATTGGGTATATTGGCATGTATGCTGTTCTATTTTAATTTGTAATCCATAACGTGTATGTGGATGGATCAAACTAGTACAGATGAGTTCAAATCACTCGCATCAGCACTGTACCACGAAATTTGAATTGCTTTTGCAGGTTTCATCCACATGCACACTTTCCTCCAGCGTCTCTGACTTATTGTTCCTGAGGGTGAGGGGGGGGAGGGAGGTTGGCGGAGGGTGCGCATTAGTTATATCCGACTCCCTTTTGGAATTGTCCTGCCATGACGAATCCATGGTGGATGCTCCCAAAGTGCACTGTTGCTCGGTGTGGGTCTGTAGTATGGCGTGAGTGAAAATCAAGTCACGATCTGAGTTGGCCCTTTTGGTGGAATGTTACATGGTTCAGCCCCCGTGAAGTCAGGTTGTTAGTAAAGGGCATGCCTGCATCCTGTGTCCTCATCTCACATCTCAGTAGAATAGAGGCGAGTGTGGTGCAGTGGTGTGCCAGTGGAGGCTCCTGCGCTAAGGCCCCCCTGAGCAGGTCAAAGTGGAAAAAATAAAATGATAATAGCTCAGTGTTATTCTCATTGTATTTTCCCCCTTGCTCGGCTAGGTACGTGGGGGCTGCTCTGCTCTCTAAGCAGTGCAGGGAAGGAGTGCTTTGCCCACTCCAAGTGCGCAGGACGCTTTGGTCGGCCGTCTTGGGCGGTCAAACCGTCATGCGCACTTTGCATGTTCTACAGCCTGCATGGAGAACATACCCAGCCTCTCTTTCTCTGGCTGAGCGCCGATCCACGGTGCTCAGACCAATCACAACACTGCATTGCAGCCTTGGATTGGCTATCAGGAGGCTGGGAGCCAGGTGCTTCTTGCTTCCTTCTCTGGAAGCGGGCGAAGAGAGAGAGGAGGCGGTGACGGCAGCAGACAGGTAAGTGTTTAATTATTTTTTTTCTTCATTCCCCCCTGCGACCCGCCCGCTACCTCTGTTAAATACCAGCCACCACTGTGGTGTGCACCTTGTATCTAACAGCTGGTCCACCAAGAGTTGAAGCTTCGCACTCCCGCGGGGCTGGCTTCATCCACAAGTCCGGCAGATAGCAGCTGCTACATCTGGGGAGGCAAGAGCAGCCAGCACACTGCGTGGCTTGAAGAGGGTCTGTAATGCCCTGAGGCTGGGCTTCGGCCAAGTACCGCAGGAACTAAGTAGTAAGCCCACCAGGGAACAGCATGTCCCTCCTAATTACGAGACAGCGCTAGGTGACGTTGAGATCAGTGGCCAGGGTGCGCAGTGGTGCCTATCAGGGGGGCGCCCTCACACAGGCGTAATTAGGCCTTTATATGGAGCGGCCAGCAGATATCCAGATAAGGCCAACCGGCTTTAGGCAACCATAGCCACAGAGGCCTATGAGGGCTAACTGACCGACCAGCCAAAAACAATGAGGCACCCTACAAAGGTAACTCCAACAGCTCAGTCAGGGACAGATGCACAGCAGGCGACCCTCATAAAAGACACATAGGCAGAGACAAGAGACAATGTGAGCCAAACTTTCCACACCACCAGAAGAGTGGGGTATCCCTGCAACAACGGGCGTGGCATCAATCCCAGCGATTGAACTGTTTGTTGTTACAGGCCCTTCCTCAGTGCAAGCCCCTAAATGGAATCTGTGGGTGGAGAGCCTTGAAATGTATTTTGCGGCCACAATTGTAGAAGACAACAGGAAGAGACCTCTTCTGCAGCACTGGAGACAGCATATATGAATTGTAACAAAACCTACCAGAGACTGGGCCACCCTTCACGTACAACACAGTGGTGACCCAGACTACAAACGCTTCCTCCTGCACCAAGAACAGCAAGGGCCAGACAAATCAGTGTACAGCTTTTACACACTCCTGAAGAAACTTGCCAGTACAGGCACCCTGAGGAAATCAGGGCACAGTTCATATAGGGATACTCATCCGCTAAGCTAAGAGAACAGTTACTACAGGAACTGGGATAATCCATGCAAGACATTTTGACCTTGGGGTGCTCCAAAGAATCATTGAAGGTTAGAGCGTCACTTGTAGAAGTGGCACTACACCAGCCCATAAGAGCGAACCAGCCAATCAAATGTCCCCAGCAGCAGCCACCCCCAAAGAAGAAGGGAGCAATCACCACACAGACTGTGCAGATAATAGGGAGGGCCATTCCCACATGCATGTGAGTTCTCGGCAATCGGTAAGAAGTGCTTAGTATGCAGGAAAATGAAGCACTTTGCGAAAGAATGCCAGTCATCCGGGATACCACAGAACCTTTCCAAAGAAGGCAGTAAATGATGTTGGGCCTCCTCCAGACGATCCAGGGGACAAAGACATGGGCAACATTCCGTTGTTCAGTTCCAAACACTGGACAGTACCACTCCATAGTGCTGAATACTAGTAGAACTCTAGCCTGTGGCAGCCATTATAGACACAGGTGCATTCATCAAGGTGATGGCCCAGGAGACATACAAGACCATCCTGAATAGACGACCTTTCATACAACTCAGTTGAAAGTATATGCCTATGGACATCTGAATCTGCCCCTGCCTGGTGGGGTGTGTGTGGCGAACATTACGCACAATGAACGAACTACCACTACCTAATAATACATCACCAGATGGGGACAGGTATGCTACTGAGCTGCCAAATGGCGACAAGCCTGTGACTCATCCATTCCGCCGTCAGGGTGCACACTGCTGGGTTAGACTCTTTACTAGAAGAATTTCATGAACTATTCCAAGAAATCGTCTGCCAAAGGAAAACTGTGGCGATTCCTTGTGGACCGATCAGTACTGTCAGTGGTTCTGCGTCATCGTCTGGTAGCCTTTTCGCACAGCCCTAAGGTGGAAGAAGAGCTTCACAAACTAGAAGCAGCAGGCATTATCTAGCTGGTGAAAGGATACTCCCTTTGGGTTTCTCCCATCAAGTAACCAGCAAGCCCAAGCAACCATGGTGAGACTGTGTGTTGACATGTGACATATGCCTTCCAAATCTGGCAATCAAACAGGGGAGGCACATAATCCTGATGGTGGAAGACCTGGTGACCAAGGTCACCGGGTCGTGCTTGTTCTCCAATATCAAACTACTGGTCATGATATCAAATCATGTTGAAACTGGGCTCCCGAACATCACCACCTTTTTGATGCACCTGGGTCTTCACTGGTATAAAACACTACATTTTGGGATCTTTAGCATGGCAGAAGTTTTCCAGGACACCACCAGAGGAGTGGTGCTGACAGGCTAAAAGGGGCCCTCAATGTGAGCAATAACATCTTAGTTAATACCCTACCCTGGAAGAACATTTTGCCTGCCTCTGAGGAGTTTTCCAGCGAATCAAAGACATTGTCTGACTCTTCACAGAAAGTCTTTCCTAAAGAGCAGCCCTAGCTTCTTCAGGTACCAGTTCTTGGCTACAGCGTAGCCCCAAACCTAGCTAAAGTGAGGGTCATCCAGTCAGCACAGACCACATCTTCTGTGCCGGCCGTGAGGAGATTTCTGCAGACAGTCAACTACTGCAGCCATTTTGTCAAGAAATTGACAACATTTATGGCACCTTTATGTGAGCTAACTAAAGTACCAGTTCCATGTTTCTGGGAAGAGGAACACATGTCTTTTTAAAGCACCAAGAAGGCCCAGTAAGTGAACACTTCATTGGCATACTTCAACCCTGAAAAAGACTCAGAGCTGGCCATCTTTGCCAGCCTCATCAGATCATGCGCCCCCCTAAACCACGTCCAGTATGAGCTGGGTGCTTCTGCAGAAGGAGGGCTCATGAGACGGCCCTGGTTGGTGATACTTCAGAGCCTGACCATACAAGTAGTCCATCTTGTACATGATGCCCACAAAGGCATGGTCAAGATCAAGAGTCATATTATGATCGAAGTCTTGTTCCCCAGGCTGGATAAAATGGTCAAAGAGACTGTTCAAACTTGTGAAAAGTAAGCGTACTACGTTTACAGAATGCAATGGAGTGAACTGTGCTGGGATGAGAGGCAGTGTGCTCCCTCCCCCTTGTGTTTAAATGCTGCCTTGAGCCAAGGAGCTGACAAGCTCACCTGGGATGCACTTGTGTGCCTGTGGCGTGGTACTGTGACTTGTTAAGAGTTGGGTAGCATTTCAGCAACCCCAGATGACTTTTCTCTGCTCTCTACTGATGAAGGGCTAAACCCAGACGTGTGTTTAACGATAGCAGCACTACCTGTTCCAACTTTGATGAAAAACGACAGCAACTTTGAAGTAAGCATACTGCATTTACCAGAATGCAATGGGGTGAACTGTGCTGTGATGAGAGGCAGTGTGCTCCCTCCACCCTTGTGTTTAAAAAACTTGTGAAATGTGCCAGGCCACTAGGAACCTCAAGCCTCCCGCACTCATTATCACAGAAGAGATCCCCTGATCTCCCTGAGTATGGACTAGCACCGATTTTAGGAGCATGCCAGATGGCTGTTACATGCTCATGGGTATCGACGATCACGAGTGATTCTGAACTTCGAAAAGATCATGGCTACCCATGGATTAATCCGTGAGATCCAGACAGACAATGGTCTCCAGATCCAGGGGCAAAAGATATCAATCCATCAAACAGGATTTATAAAGCGCTGCTATTTATCCACAAGGGTGTCCAGGCGCTGACTAGCAGACTATTTCATATCACTATGTGTGAAACATCAAAAGATCACACCCCAGTGGCCCCAAACTAATGGCGAAACCGAACGATTTATGCGCACACTGTCGTAGGCCATTCCCATAGCCCAAGCCAACAACAAAAATCTGGAGGGAGCCATTCACTCTTTCCTGAGAGAATACCGACTGACCCCACACATGACAGTGGGCTGTGCCGCAGTTTTGGCCTGGGCGGGTCATCGGGTAGTGGACATGATTCCACACCATCCTGAGTTGCTCAAGGAACAACCACTGGGTGAAGGAGTCCACCAACTCCATGAGAAGCAGAATGCTCAGGCCAGCAAACGTCGACAAGAAAAGGAAAGAGAACTGCAGGTAGAAATCTAGTAATGTAGTGTAGGTCAGAGGCTGATACCTGGGGAGTAAGTTCCGGGTCCCATTTGAACTAACCACTTAGAGAGTCACATGCATACGGGGAACCATGGTGACTGCCCAGAGTGTTACTGAGGACATCACCCTGAACATTTCCTTCTTTGAGAAAATCTGAGGCAAAAACACTAGTCCTTCAGGGTCGTGTGAAGCCTGTCCGGGAGAATGAGTCACCAGTTGTAGTGTTCCCTGTGGGCATCAAGACAGAACTGACTTTCCACTGCCTGGAAACACCAACCCAGGGGGAGATCTGCTAGGAAGATCCCATGTCTGAGTCAGAAACCTCTGAGAAGATCCTGTCTCTGCAGAAAGATAATGTGACTTTGTGAAGTCAATAATCATTGTTTCAGGGGTCCAGGGGTGATCAAAGAAGTGGTGTGTTGCTTGCAAGCCATTGCTCATTTTCATCTTGTTGCATTTCGGGGAGGAATGTAGCATTGCTCGACCACAAAACATGTTATGATGTTGTGGTGCGAGTTAGCCCCTTTGGAGAATTGTTATATGTTTTTTCCCAGGTGAAGTCAGGACATTAATAAAAGGCCTGCCCGCATCTCGCGTAGACAGACGTAGTTGCCCACACTAACTGTGTCCACTTGTCATTTAATGGCATTATCTGACTCAACAGGGTCTACACATGACATAGCCTCGTGCAATGTAGAGAAGGTGATTCCATGTAATCGTCAGCAAAGTCTTGAAGCTCTGAATTCGGTTTGGGCCAGAGATGGTCAATACTAATTGTGAAAGCAGCACAACGTCTCTTTTGACTTGCTGGGGCAGGATAAATGCCTAAGAGATATATCTACATGTTCATGTTTTTTTTTTGTTTATTGATTTTATTGATAGTTTCCAAACAAAAATCAAACAATTCACGGATAAACAGTGAGCAAATACTCAAAGCAATATACAAATAATAGTACACAATGCAGCAGCGTAGTACATAACGGTCCAGGAACATATATATCCACAGTCAAAGTGCCATAGACAAACCAGTGCACACCGCAGTAATACTCGGTTTGAATGCTCATGGTACACCAGAGTGGTATTGAACGCATTTTCGTCAACCAACGTATAATATTATAGTGTTGACAGTCCAGGTGTGGCTAAGGAGTCGTGATCTCCAGGCTCCCAATCCGGGAGCGGCGACCCTAGGTCATCCGGAGGGTTAAATAAACTGTGAGCCGGCCCCATATTTCTTTAGAATGAGATCTGGCAGGCATCAGCTCCCAGTAGCCCTCAAGTTGCTCCTGGCAATAGACGGCATCCCGAAGCCATCAACCAAGGGCAAGAGGAGCAGGAGGCAAACCCCAATGCATTGCCATCATCTGCTTGGCCAGGGGAAGCAAACCAGACTCTGGCAATAGATGGGCATCCCAAAGCCATAGGTAACAAGCATTGGCATAGCCAATAGGTCTCGCCTTTGGGGCCTTATAAGTTTTTAGCCATGCAACAGTTGATGTTATTGCACCAAGGATATTGTGCTGCATAACTAAATACTTATAAGGTCACAAAAGCGGGACCTATTGGCTATGCCAATGCTTGTTATTAACGGCAGAGGTGTCACTCCCTTTCTCTCGCTGGGCCGGCCCATTGATATATGCATATTGAGTGGGGGCAGGGGGCCTGAGCAGAAGTGGCCTCACTTGTTTTCAGGTGTGTTTCACCATTGTAAACCAATCCGTGCATTTTTTTTTTTAACCCCCCCCCCTTTTTTAAATAAAATTTCTGTACTGTTTTGCGGAAAGACAATATGCAAATGTGGGCCACTTTTTTTAGCGTGCCTGGGCCGATTTTTAATCCCAATCCAACCCTGCTTGCCTGAGCCTCTGACGTGCAAACACAGACCTGTTCGTATCAGAAGCAATAGTTCTCATCGGGTGTATGGTGTGAGATTACTGCGTGATGCATTGTCCCAGTCCCAACCCTGCTACCATCTGGGGCATTAAGTCTTGGTTGCTCGGCCTCTTAACAGGGGAGTAGCTACCATTGGTACAGCAGGTGCAGGGGCACCGGGGCCCAGACCCTCGAGGGGCCTATTGATCCCTGATGGTTGCTGTGTTTTACTTCCCCACTTGCAGCCAAAGGAACCGCGTCCCTTGCTGGCACCAGGGCCCGTGGTATCTTTGCTGTGATCGATGGTGAAGTAAACTTTACACGGGGAGTAACTGAGTCATTCAGAGTGCAGCAGTGCCCGAGAGTGACTACAGACACGCCTACCATGGGTACTACCCAGTAACCACCGACCGCCCCTGTGCCAGCCAGAGCGCCCAGGATGCACAGGTGCATTGACCAACCGCCCTGGGCGCCCACCTGGATTTGTGATTAAGGGGTCGTTGATAGTGTCTTTTTCTATGTCAATTTCCTTTCATTGAACCTTTCCCTCTCGTGTTCATGTGCACAGCACAAGTCTGCATTGGAATGTGCTTCCGGGTACAGGCAAAGGGCCAGTACAGTGGCTTGAAACGGTCACGTGTTATGTTAAGTTAGCCCTGACAATCAGAAATCAGGTCTGGTCCCTCCCATCCTCATCACGTTGAGGTGACCCCTCAAAAGAAATCCCTCGCCCCACCCCCGGATTTTGCCCGCTCCTGTGTTTTACAATAATGGAACCTACTGTCTCCCTCCCAATATTGCACCGATTTTAGGTTCTGTCTCGAAAACTCTCTGATGCACTGTAAATAGACGTAACTGTGACCCACCCAGCAGTACTCGCTTCATCGACCTCACAAGGATGAAGGGAAAACCGGCACTGCTTGCATTCACGCTGCACACAGACCTCAGCAGCAGGGTATTTGCACTACGAGTCTGAAGCCAGACAGGGCGCTGATGGAGACAGCCACTCTGTCTGCCTACCTGCAGGAGATCGGAGAGGCCTTAGTGCCCAGATGCTGCTGGGCATTAACGGTTGTTAATTGCCCTTTCGCTGCTCGGTGGAGATAGTGCTTATTTAGAGGGTGTAACTGCTGTTAACGTCCTCCGCAGAGACTGGAAACGTTTAAGTGCACGTTGCTTGTTCGCTCAGAACAAACAACATATTTCCGGGTCCACCCAAGTTCAACAACTGTTCATCAAATCACACGAGTTTCTTTTCTCTTCCATTATAAAATACCGAAGCGAAGCGGATTACCAGGCGGGCACGTGCACTGCTCCTTTGTGTACATTCTAACGCCGAATACACACACTGCATCGCATGGGCACGTAGCGGTACTGGAACTCTTAAAGTGCACAGACTACAGCGTTTCTAAGCGCTTTGAGAGACGGAGGGGCGCTCTGTCTTGTGTTGCATGTTTTTGTACAGCACAGCATTCGTCACTCATTGACCTCCTAACTGGTAAACACGCCGATGACTACACAGGTGGAGGTACAACTGCTGTGAATTAATGGAGGGCAGGACAGAGGTAAACCCATGAAGTGTCAATGCGCGTTGTTGTGACGCCGGCTCTGCAGAACTCAGGCGAATTCAAGAAGTTCAGAGAAGCGCTTTGAGTTGTTCACCGAGTGAAGAACTGGGGCAAATGCATAACGTAAACAAGCATTTGAAGGCACGAGCGGGGAGGGGGGGCGACGCGAGTGGTGCGCGCGCGCGCGCGCCACAGCGCGCGATCTGTTTCCAATTATCGCGCCCCCGTCTGGGCACGATAATTGGAAACACATGTCTGCCGCGCGCGTAACCGCAGGAAAAAGGCCATGACGCACGAGCGTCTGGTCAGCTTTTGAAACCCCCTAACATAAAGTCTTGCCAGAGCAGCGCTTGCGCGCTACTCGAGGCTCGACCTAAAAAGTCAGCATCCCGGGTGCCCCAGCTAGGGCTGCTCACCAGGCCCATCCTGTGTAAGGAAACAAGCGATTCATTCTGTGTAGAAATGTAATATGACATGTTCATAAGGATTAACTTATTTATTGAGTCTTATTGTGCTGGGGGCTCTTCAGAGGTCAAACAGGCAGCACATAGGCCTTTGAAGTAATAAACACAATACAGTTAGGGTCTCAATCCGAGTGCCCCTGTCATTCCAAATGGGACTGCGACGGGAGGTAAAGGCCCACCTGAAATACAAGAGCTGCAGATTTTCCACAGATTCTATGAATTCCACCTGCTCCAAGCAGGCAAAATCTCAAAGTGACGCTCCCACAAAATAAGGAATTAATTGGGGAATCAGGTACACAATTACTGATTCCCTTGATAATCCTTCATTTCTGAGGGTACTTTCAGGCAACCTCGCAATCCCTCTTAAATAATCACTCCCTAGTATCCCTGCCCTGCCTATTTTTCCAATACTTCTAGTATCAGTAGCTAAGAAGGATGAGGAGGGGGTATAACCAGGAGAAACAAGCATTTGAAAAGCTAATACATCTCACAGTGAAAGGATGAGCTAAATGCTTGTTTGTAATGGCATTAGCTAATGCACAATGCTTGCTTGCATTGCTCCTAGCTAATGCCAAAATGGCTGCCTTCCACCATGACGGATGAGCACGCTTGCACAGCCATCTTGGAATGGGTTTTTAGTATAGAAAAGCCATTCCAAGATGGCTTTCACCATCATGACCAACTGGCCGCCATGTTTACATTTTTGATTTAAAGTTCAAACATGGCTGACAGTCGTTTTAGAACGTTAAATTAAAAGAAAGTGAAATAAAAGGAGTACGACAGTGAAAAAGACACTGAGCTGCCCACTAGCACTCTACAGCTGTCAGGCCTTGTAAAAATTGGGCTATGGAGTGGGACTGAGTGGCCCAGATAAGCGAGGGAGGGTAAAAATTGAAAGCATGCAGGGCATCTGTATAATAAAAGCAGAAATGAGGGTGGGTGTTAAATGATTCAGGAACAACAAGGAAACAAATGCGCTCTCATGAGTGCTCAAAGAAAAAGAAAAAAAGATTCCCATAAAGTCAGCAATAGAAGGATACAACTCATCAATCAAAAACATTGTGAGACTGAAATTCTCCTGGTTGCGACAAACACAAGACGAGAGAGGAAAGGCATCAAACAAAGAGCATACACCGGAGATAGGCAACAAAACCATCCACTCATGAGCACAGGGCTCACCAAAAGCCCACTCTAAATATATGCAATGTATAGGGAACATTAAGCCTCCAACATACAACTTAAGGCGTCCAAAGCTGATACCTAAAAACAAAGTGGTCATATTAAGGCATTTAAAAGAAATACTAATATGTATCATTTCAGTCCAACCAGAAGCACTGAAATATGCACTGTCAGTTTAGAGTCATAGGTAAAGAGTAGAAGACCACCCTTCAGGGGTCAAATATTGTATTGGCATCTCCTGCACACACACCATCATATAGTAAGATTCCTTCTGTACTAATGACTGAGCACACCCTCACATACACAATAGGAGATTCACTCATTTATATCGAAGTGGCGCTACATGCAAAGGACGGATTTCTTTTATCAGTGCTTGTTGTCTGCAGTACTGAAACAAACAATAAGGTGATGGAAGGAATGAATTAATTCATCTCAGCCGCTGGCAATCGCTCTAGGGCATATTCCAAACCATCATGTTTCACCCACTGTGCCACTTTAGACAGAGACCAGTCATATGGAAATTATCCTTGGACCTACTCCAAAAAGAACAATCCAGCCTAAACTGCTAGGCCAGGTCCACTCTAGGAACACAAACAATACCAGACCAGTTTTTCTTAACACTTTTTTTTATTGTCATTTTGGTTGGATTACATAACAAAAACATATAGAGCAGTGAAAACATGACAATAGTTAATTCCCCTGGAAGATCTCATCTTGGACATCAGTGTGATGGGGTAAGGGTGCGGGGGGCACAAGTATACAGGGGCAGCGGGCAAGGAAGGAGTATCAATGTCCTATCTCGGGCTCTATGTGTATCTGCCCCCTGCCTGAGGCCACCTCCTGGGATGCTGCAGAGTTTTCAGCCCCCAGGCCATAGTACGCCCTCCTGCTGCCCCATATCTTAGTGGATTTTTGAGGGAAGCCTCTGGCAGCGTACACTACCTTCTCAGCCGCAATAAACAAGTCCATCTCGGCTATCTATCAGGATATGGTGGGCAGCATTTGTACCCCCCCAAACCTGTGCAATATCGCTCTTTACTACTACAAAGCCCAAGGAACAGAACATCAACTTCCTGCGTGGTAGATCTACATCACTTGAGTACCCCAGAACTATTAACTGAGGAGAAAATGGGATCTCCTTCTCTAATATGTTGCCCAGCTCCTTTGATATGTCCTCCCAGTAAGTACGAATCTCAGGGCATCCCCAGATTGTATGAAAGAAGGTCCCTTCAGGGGCTCTGCAGCAGAGAAAGTCCAGGCTGGGGATTTTCCCCATTTTATGCAGTTTATCTCTGGATATACGGACTCTATGGAGGAATTTTAAATGCGTACCCTTATAGCCACCTCGTGGGGATGCAACAAAGCCCATTCCCAGTACACATTCTCCATGTCTCCCACATCCCATTCCCATTGTCTCCACAAGTTCCCCATGTTGTCAGGTATATTATTTCTATCTGCCTTGTAGATGGTAGACACTGCTCCCTTACCAAGTGGGCCACCTACAATGGGATTTTCGAGATGGGAGACATCTGGGAAGTCCGTCCAATCCACCTTCTCTGCTATCAAGACATGCTTAAGTTGTGTGTATTTATAACACTGCATACCTGCTAAATCATATTCCTCCCATAGTCGCTCAAAGGACCTCACCACTCACCCTTCAATCACATCACCAAGAGTGAAGATGTCAATCAAATCCCACTGGGTAAACACCTGTAGTTTCCTAACTTCACGCAGCTCACCACCTTCCCAGAGGGACGTGGTCTTACCCATCCTGCCCCTCCATACCAGGTGCTGCCTGACTCTGCCCCACATCACCAGTGTTGTCTGCAACAGACAACACTGGTCCAGAGCACTAATCTGTCAGGTCAACCATAGATTTAGTGCCTCCATTACAGGTCCGCCATAGAGCATCTTTTCAAACGAATTGCGGGATCGTCCTCCGGGGCATGAGCCCAGTCATTAATAGTTTTGATCTGGGAGGCCCAATAATGTGCATGGAAGTGAAGAAGTGCAATCCCACCATTCCAGGCCGAGCAGCAGAGTGTCCCCAGCGCTATTCTAGGGGTTCCTTCATCCCATAATAATCGCTGGACCTCCATGTTCAGTCTGAGAAAATGGGATTCTGGTTTCGAGATGGGGGTATTTTGCATAATATAGAGGAGCTTCTGAAGAGTTATCATCTTTAGGATAGCTCCCTTCCCAAAATCATCAGGAGGAGCATCCTCTATCTGGCCCCATCCCCTGGCAAGTTCGTCAGAGGCGGCTCTAAGTTTCACCCCAGAAGCTCATCAGGATCCATTGTGACTGGTATACCCAAGTACCTAAAACCCTCTTGTTATTTTGATTGTGTCTGGAGTAGCGATCTCTCGTTCCCAGTTGCCAATTTTGTAAAGTTGTGATTTCCCCCAGTTCACTCTGTAGCCAGAGTATTCCCTAAAATCCTTCACCCTGTCGAGTAGGGGGGCCAGAGTTGTGACGGGGTCTGTGATGTAGAGGAGGATATCATCCGAATAGAGGATTATCCGCTCCCAGCAGCTTGGCTTCCACATCCAATAAAGAGATTGAGCAATATGGCCCACATTCATCCCCGTTTGCCCTCCTTTTAAGGGAGTAGTCCCAGTTTAAAGGAGTCATTATACATGGACAAGAGATGTGATTACACCAGGCTCCCCAGTTGCTTAAAGAATTCTGCTGGGAACCCTTTGGGGCCTGGCATTTTCCCACTTTTCATCATTGCCCTCCAGAGACTCAGCTTCTGCCCTCTCTAGTGTGGGGAGGCTCAAGGAACCCAGGAAGCATGTTATATCGTTTTCAGACCTCTGTGTCCTGGGAGCATAGAGCTCTCAGTAATAAGGGGCAAATCCTTCGACAATATCCGGTGCCTGGGTAAGCTTCACATCAGGGACAGCAGTGATCTTCCTCACCCATCTCGCACCTTCCTTTCTATGGCTCAGCCATGCCAACAGCCATCCCACCTTATCACCAACATCATAGAGCTTTCGCTGTACCAAGAGGCAATGTTGTTTGGCACCTTCCTCTACCGCACCTCAGTATTCTGCCCTCACTAAGGCCAAGAGGCAGGAGTTTTCGTCTCCGGGCCGCCACGTGACGCTCTAGTTGACACACCTGGCATTCCAGTGATAGGAGTTGCATTGTTTTAGCTCACTTCTTACTGGCTATCATGGACTGTAGTTTATCCCGCATAACTGTCTTATAGGCCTCTGTGAGAAGTTGGCCTGGTATATGCTGTCCATAAAGTGGGCACCTTGCACCAGTCCAAACAACCCTTATGGTGATTTAAGAGGTCAAAGCTAACCTTAGAAAGCTATCCAAGTGGTAGCTGTGGAGAGCAGCCTTCAGGCTTAGTCTTGAAGGAATATTAAGCAGTTTGTTTTACCAGAATGTAACCTTATAGTAATGGTTAAATGAAAGGAGAACCACACAGTAGTTATAAAAATATGTATTTATTAATATAACACTCTCTAGTACCACACAGTATCTTCTACACGAAGATAATCACAAATCATACAATACTGTAGCACAGAAACAATAGTAAATAGCGCTAATACACAGTGGGCTCCAGAGGGAGACCAGACCATATACTAAAATAGTGGTATAAGAACCACGACTCGAGTCAAGAGAGTGTCTAGAGGATGTAGAATCGCTGGGACCCCAAGGAACCACGCAAGGTGAGTAAGTAGGGACCCCACGGAGGACGGGTGCAGTGTGGGAACACGACCGCGTGCTCCGTACAATTCTATGGGGAAGTTGCGGTTGAAGTTTTGAAGTTTAAGGACTCTTCCCAGTGGACTTCGAAGAAAGCCTGTGGAACTTAGGAGGTTGGAGAGCCACCCTACCCGTGGATACCGTAGTACCAGAGTTACCTATCCCAGGGAAGCCAGGTGCATAGGTCTGAATTGGCGTCGGAAACCGCCTTTGAACCCAATGGAGGACATCGAAGAAGAGCCGCTTCTGGAAGGAAGAAAAGTGTCCGTCTTGTTGAAGGGTACGTGAAAGCAGAGGGGACAGAGTCTGGGTCACTCAGAAGTGACCAGGGGCTCGGTAGACGAATGCCCACTGATGTCGGGTGCTTCAGGTGCGTTGAGGGGGTTCTTGACTCTGCATCCACAGGGCCCAGGAGATGTCAAGGATGACCAGGAGCTGGATGCGAGCTGTCCCACAAAGGATGTCGAGTGCTGAGGGGTCAGTGTCTGGCGGGAGCACCAACAAGCCTTGGCAACGGCAACCCATGCGGAAGGCCAAGAAAGCTTACGGTTCGGACCAGCGAGGTCCAAGAGACTCACCAAACACAGGGGAGTCAGGGCAAGCCTGGAGCAACCAGAGGAGCCCAAGAACAAAAGAGTTGAACCTCAAGTGGACCCACAGGCCGGAGGCACAGGAGTCGCAAGGGGACCTCAAGTTTTTTCACAAAACAGCAGCCCACGTAGCACTCAGTGTGAGGAGGCCGGAGTTCTTTGTAGGAAATAATGCCAGAGATTGGGGCTACTTGGAGCCCAGTGCACTTGTCCGGGAAGCACCAACAAGCATATGCACTTGCAAATGAACGCGGTGCACAGGGGTACAAGTATTGCAGCCCCCACGAGGAATTCCGACCTCAAAATTTGTAAGAGGGCAGCTCAGACTTCAAGAGACATAGAAACCCACCTCCTGTGTTGCTGGGTCCTTTGGAGTCCATAGGAGCTCAGGAGCAGCAGACCAGTTAGTTGAGATGTGGTGCCTGCGGTTGCAGGGGAGTGACTCCTTCACTCCAAGGGAGATATCTTCAGTTGTCCTTGATGCTCCACAGGTCCTGCATGGGGCCTGTATGATGCACGGGCACAGACGATGCTTCAGACTGAGAGGGAGATGAAGTCGGGCCCAAACAAAGTCCAGCGAAGTCCAGCGTGTCCAGACTTTCGAAGTTCAGTGGTTTCTGGTTCAGAATCTTGTCCACGTTGAATCTAGGGTCCTACAGCTAGGTAAGCCCTTTTGTACCCACAGGAGAGGGTTGGACAGATTCAGGGGACCCTCCCAGGGGAGGGTCCGGACAGTGGGGAGGTTACGCCCATGTCCTTTGTCCAGTTTCGCGCCAGAGCAGGAGCCAACAGCTCCCAGGACTGGTTTGAACTGGACTATGCACAGGGACACCAAATGTGCCCCTCATGCAGACTTTCAGTCGCTGGCATGTGCACCCAGCCAGCCCTATTACACTAAATCCTGTCTGGGAGGTGGTCACACCTCCCTGTGACAGGATGCCTATTGTTCCACCTTCCTCTGCTCGGGCTTGGCTCAGCAGCAGGGCAGAAATGTGTCTGTGGTCGGCAGCAACCATTTTGTGCAGCCCGGGACTAGAAGGCTGGTACCGGGAACACCAGGGATCCAACGAAGCTCGCTTCTGAGGTGTTTGACACCAAACACGATAGGGTTACTTTCAGCCGTTTTAGAGTTGGTCATCACGCGGTCGCATAATGCCACTCTATATGTCGTAAATGGCTGCTGCACTAACAACCCAGGAGAATGGACTCCGTAGGCTGCAGGGGTGTCCTGCTCATGCAGTGGCACCCTCTCACTTATTACCAAGCACCCTGCCTTCAGGATTGTCAAGGCCTGCTATAGGGGTGACTTATAGGTTTTAAGTGTAGTAACCCTTAGATATAGTACACCTATCTCTTAAGTAAGTGGTGCATGCACAAACTTACACAGGCTGCAATGGCAGGCCTGTAGGTTCCATTTTGCATGGCCTCTCATGGGTGGCATAATACATGCTTCAGCCCATGGGAGGCCTCTGGGGGACCTATGCCCTGGGTACATGGGTACCATATACTAAGGACTGACAAGGGTACCACAGTATCCAATCTGGAGTGTACCTAAGTACATAACATAACAGTTTAGGGAGAAAGCAGATAGACTGGTGTCCTGATTAGCAGGATCCCAGTCAGACTAGTCAAAAACAGTATCACATGAAGCAAAAATTGGGGTAACCATAAAAAGCAGATCCTACTTTCCTACAGCCTCCGAGGCCACTCCTGAGAATTCCACTGAATCTGTATTGTCTTCAAAATAGACTGTGGTGTCTGCCCTCATCTGAGTCACTATTTCAGGATCTTGTAGCTGCCAGGTGTTGAGACGCCATTGGGGGATTCCCTCTCTTTAATTGTTTCCCCCCCAGTGTGACCAGTAGAGGGGAATGGTCAAAGATATCCCTTGCGGGATACTCTGCCCTGTCTATATCGTCAGAGACATTTCCATGATTAAGAATAGGTAATCTCGTCTAGAAAAGGACCTATGGGTCGCGGAGTAATATGAATACGTCACTGCATCTGGGTGCATCTTCCTTCAGATGTCAAATGAGGCCTAACGCTTTGACAAACTGCACCAACTGTATGTCATGGGGCGATCCTCCCCATTCCCATAGTCAACCTGTCCAGCGCCGATGTGATAACATTATTCCAATCACCCTCACCAGCGGAACGGTGTTCCCCACTTCTAACAATATCGGGCACACCTTCTCCAATGCCTCCTTCCATAGTCTCGTTGGAGCATAGACATTAATGAGTGGGAAAGCTCGTGTACATCTGGTTCCCTGTACACCCAGCACCATTCCCTCTGGATCCTGCCACATCATCTTAAAATGGGGCATTCTTCCTGGCCAGTATTGCTACTCCCCTAGTGAACCCAGCTTGTCCCAACATTTCGTAGCTGCCACTTCCCAGAAATCGACCAACAAATGGGTCTCCTCTAGGAAGACACGATCTGGGGCTGTGCGTTGTATATACTGGCTAACTATCCCTCTTTTAATCTTATTGCCCAGCCCATTCACAATTCAGGATAAGACTTTGAAAAGGTCGATCTAATTCCTCTCTAGCTTTATAGGCCAACGTCAGTATCCACCCCCTGCAGCCCCTGCCCATCGCACCCATCCCACAACACTCCCAGCGTTCAAGTGACTGCTCAACAAACACAAAAGTACCCTACTTCCCCCCCCTTTCTCCCACCCCACATTTCCCATTCATAAGCGATATTATGCTTGTCCCCAACTCAGGAAAGGTCTGTTGCCCACCCCCCTTTCAAACAAGAAAATGAACAATTACCAAGTATGGCTGTCTAGTCCAGTTCGAGCAGCCAGGCGAGCAGTGTCACTCCTCCTCTCAGTCGAGAGGAAAAAAGAGAAGAAACTAGATATACCTACAAGAGGGTGCTCTCTTAGCACCACTCACGCTCAATACCATTGATACCAAATGAAGCCCATCTCCCCCTTTATTCCACCAAACAAATGCACCTGGCAGATATGTTTATCATGGTTTGACATATCCACAGTAGATAAATGGCGCATACTGATCATATCAGCCCGTCCGCCGTCATGGGGTCACCACGGGTCCTTGACCAAGGGGGTCTGCTGTTGAGTCCACCTCAGACTCATATGCGGTCTGTAAAGTCAAGTTCTGGAGAGTTTTAATTTCCGCCACCACTCTGGCCCTCTCAGTGCGTGCCTGAGATAAAGAAGGGTGACGTCTTGCAGACGAGGCCGACCATCTACATCGCCGCTGTCTCCTCCTGCCAGCCTGCTGCCATGTGTCTTCCCCTCCGTTAGCCAGTCCCTCTCATTCTAGCCTGATCCAGTTCTCTTCTGGTGTCAGGAAAAATGGCACCTTATTGTCTTTGGTGACCCGGAACTTCGCTGGGTTAAGGAATGCATACTGTCGAGCCAGATGCCTTAGTTTTGCCTTGGTCTCCAAGAATGAAGTCAGCTGCCACTGTCCCTGGAGCGTAAAGTCAGGATAGAGGTGAACCACATTGCCCTCCACTGTTCAGGGACCGTGGGATCTGGCAGTCTGCTAAATCCGATCAGAGTCCCTAAAGTTCAACAACCTCACAACCATTGGCCTTGGACGGGCTTCTGGAGACGGAGTCCATCCCAGCCCCTAAAGTGCTCTCTCCATGAAGAAGAAGGTCAACAGATTGCCCTTAAAAATGTTAGTAAGGAGACATTGCTCCAGGAAAAGATCCGCAGAATGACCATCGATCCTCTCAGGAAGTCCTGTTATCCGAACATTATTGCGGTGGGAGCTGCCCTCAGCCACTGTTGCAGCTAAGTGTCTGAGTTTGCGCTGAGATTCCCTCAGATCTGGGGTCAGCTGACTGCAACCTCCACCTCAGTAACTGTCTGCCAGCTTCCAGTGGTCCACTCGTAGGAGCCCCAAGTTCAACACCAGGCCATCTATCTTCATCTCCAGAGAGTCTTTGAGGTCCACTATTGCCCCCAGGATCTTTCCCAGTTGATCCGTTTGATTTGCCAGGGTGTCGCCAATGGATTTCATGGAGGTTTCCTCCCAATCATGCTCTCCCTCCTGGGGTGGCGCTGTGACCCTCCAGTGGCCGGCAGTCTGTTGTATTTTGGTTTAGCCATTATGAAGGTATTGCCCCTCTGGAGGAGGGGGATGTTGCCTCCTCTGGCCAGTCCCAGCCAGCATCCAGACTACTACTCCAACTCAATGTCCAATAGAGTACAAATGCAACATCTTACAACTGGACTCCCCCCAGTGCAGTAGGTTTGCTCAGCCTTCTGTTTTTGTTGACAGTCCCCGGGCCCCTCAGTCCATGATGGTCTCGTCACCACTTCTCCACTGTAGGGCTGGTAACCCAATAAGCCAGCCAGGTAGGGGAAGGGGGGAGTCCCAGGATCTCCAATCGATGCAGCAGCCCTCCAGCTGTCTCTGTGGACTTCCGGACAGCTCCCCTATAGTGCCCGTCAGTACTGGCACACAAGTGTCCACAATGCACAGCTGTGACAGATATCCATCTCAGCTTCCCCTCGGGGTGCTCTCCTTCCAAAAGGTGGGGATCTGCTTGGCAGCATGTGGCAGTTATCAAGATTTCTAGCCGCCTGCCGCCAGCCCAAGCAGCGTCCAGGCCTCCACACCCCTAGCCTCGGTCTCTCCTCTAGGAGCACTCTGACCGGACCCCCTCACAGATATCTCATGGGCTGGAGCTCCCCTGGGGCTCGTGCTATCCTCTACGAGCCCAAATGTCTAGTGTGCTGCAGCGGTCAACGGTGCGGTCCACCCGCCGTCTGCAGGGGCTCCGGCACAATCTTAATTGCCTCCATCTGCGCCCAGGAGGGGGCTAATATTGCCGCTGCCCAATGCCGATGGGGGGCCCTTTAGAGGTCTTACTTCACCCCTGAGTCCCTCGGGGGGGAGTCCTCATTGAAGTGGGATCAATTACCAGAGTGGATGCAGCCGTCAGAGCCCCAAGGCAAGCATCCTATGCCATTTTGAGCTTGGCACGCCCCCAGATCAGTTTTTGACTTACCAAATTCTAGTCAGTGAGGTATAGCTACCTATTTAGGTCTAATCAATGAGGTATAGCTTGAGTCCTGTGGTTTAGGTTGTTTAGATACCTTCTGGAGGGGGCAATGTCTTGCAGTTCGAGACAAACTGTTTACAGGAGGAGCAGGGTCAGTACTGATTTGCATAAGGCATGACTCTTTCTAAAGTGGTCTGGTGGACAAAATACGATGGACTAGAATGCAGCCCAGAGTGATCACCTGGGACTGAGATTCAAGCAATCCATCTGTCTCCTTGTTGTTTGTTGTAGCTGACACCCTAACTGTTTTAAGCATGCCCAGACATGGATCTCGTGCTCACCGTGCCATAGGATCAAGCTGCACCCTACTGGAGAGGCCCAAAGAGTCTGAAACCAGTATGGGGTTGATTGTTTTCCCTTCTGGAAAAGATTTGCCTGGCAGTTCAGAACTGACTGGGTTCCCACGAGGAGCAGTGTAAGCGCTGATTTGCATTACTCTTTGAAGAGGGGCGTGGTTGGTGAAAAACGATGGATTGAAAAGCAGTCTTGTATGATTTCCAGAGGCCCTTGTAAAGTCCTGCACCCATCTCCACAGGGGATTCAGAGTCCACCTTCGGGAAAGAGGGTGCTGCTCATACACAGAGCATCAGGTTCACCCATCACTTCCTTCCTGGCTGCGGTGGGCTCTCCTGCACACATGCTAACTCTGACAATTAGTGTGCATGCAGGAGGCTGCAACCCAGACACGTGCACCCCGGTTTGAAATGGGATAGCAGGAATGAAGCTCATATCTTAGAAAATGCGATTTGGGGGAGTGAGTTTGAGATTTCCCAACAAACTAATGCAAAAACACGGTGCAATGGAATAAGGGGGATGGTTATAAGAACCTTGGAGATAGTGTTAGAATTGACAGAGGAAGAGAAGCAGTAATCTGAATAGCAAACATTCTTATTGGCATTAACATATAATACCATAAAGCACAACATAGGATTGGAGCTTGTCAGATTGGAGCTTTTCGAGTTCAGAATCTGCCCTCAACCAATTTATGAGCCGAAGTAATAAGTACGTGTGCAGAAAAGAGTTTTAATCACTAGGCAATGTCCTTACTGGCTGCAAGGTCGTTAGCACAAAGTATTACATAGTTACTTTATTTTTTATGTAGAGATTCATACAAAACATTTGCCACTCCTAAGCATTGTAAACAATTGGTTTTTTTTATTGCCCAAATTATCAGTACTTAAGTTAGAAACCTCAGAAGAATGGAAGGTTGAGTTGGTCTTGCCATGATTCAAACCAATAAGCTTCAGATCACTGCGGATGTCAACACACTGAATTGTCGTGTCAGCATCTCCTTTGTGTTGTGAGAGTTGTCTGGTGTCCAAGAGATAGTGTGAATCAGAGAATATCAGAGAGGTGTGACTGAAATGGGTTCAGACCATAGGAACTGCACAACTGAACAAACTTGTCCAGTTGAACCGCATAAATGGATTTTGTGGCGTATTTCTTGACAGCCATGGTGATAGTCACAACATAAAGTGGCGATCAGAAAGACTGTAGCTGACAAGGTTCAATTCCCATGTGTGATGCAGCACCGCTTGAGGATTGGGATGAAGGACCTAGTCATCCTACTGTGAGAGCAAGTCCAACCTGGCTCAGGAGAGGAGGAGCAGAACAATACCCACCTTCTGCAAGACTTGTCACAACAAAAGTGGGATTGGTGGCAATGCACAGAGCAGGCCCCTTGGCCAGTTGAAACGTAAGGCATCCCCAGGAGCCCATCAGAAGGAATTGTACGTCACTTCCTATCTAGTCAGTGGAGCCCATCAGAAGGAATTGTATGTCACTTCCTATGTATTCAGTGGAACCCTTCAGAAGGAATTGTATGTCACCTCCTATCTAGTCCTTGGAGCCCATCAGAAGGAATTGTATGTCACTTCCTATCTAGTCACTGGAGCCCATAAGAAGGAATTGTATGTCACTTCCTGTCTATTCAGTGGAGCCCTTCAGAAGGGATTGTATGTCACTTCCTATCTATTCAGTGGCGAAGAGATCCGTGCATGGAGGAAGGAAAGCGATGCAAATAGGCAGATGGTGTTCAGGGAGTTATGAGTGGAGCACCTTCAGTTGACAGTCTGAATGGGAGCAGCAGGAGACAGTTTCCTCCCCGCCCCCACTCTCTTTTCATCTCACTCTATTTTTGTTATTTAATTACCTTTGGAGGTCTGGTAGGCCAGGGTTTGTACAGACACATAAGAGTGAGCTGGCCAGTTGGCCGAGGATGGTGGATTTTGGCATGGCTGAGGGTAGGATTTATTATTTAGTAAAGCTTTTTTTTAGAGTAGTTTGCAGGGCTAAGGGGCCAGGAGTGGAGTTTTGAAGGTCGCCATAGTCCTAGTGCAAGCAAGGAAACTGGGACTCCTGATTCATGGTCGGCTAGTAAAATTGAGCAATCAATCAATTAATCAGGATTTATAAAGCGGGGCAAATCACCTGATAGGGTATCCAGGCGCTTGCAGTGAACTGCTTCAGCTGGCACCCAAGGTCTCTGGGCCCCGGTGCCACTGCACCTGCTGCAGCATTGATAGCAGCCTATGACGTTTTGTAAGAGGAGACCTGTCACATAACCCCCCACCCTTTTGTTGTTTATTGCGTTGTTGTGCTCAGCGGACATTTATGAGAAAAAAAAAGTCAAGCAACTTTACACGAAGTCCAGAGTTTATTTTCTACAACTTGGTTGGGATTCATTCCTGTGTGCCTCTACAATGGATGTGAGCCAGTGTTTATATACTGCATGTGTACAGATGGGTCTCATGCACTCTGTGAATGGGTTGGTAAATATGTGCACAGCAAGAACAACTTCATCTTTTCATTCTTCCGAGACAATGATCAGAAAACCAATATACATCATCCATTGCCTCAGTGCCTAGAAGCAGGATGCTTTGTATGAAGCGCTATATGAAAAGAGTACTATTTCAAATTATTTCTAGGGTTGTTAATGTTTTCTGGGGCGCCGCAGTATGCAAGAATGAAATAAGTTTAGTCAATGTGTTCTTTCCATGAGGATTTTTTCCAATTCTGGGTTATTCCTGGACAAACGAAAGCCATAGAATGTGTTCACCTACTTCAGGCTAGACTGGAATTAAGGTTAAATTGGGCCGACTCTTCATCCAAGTTCCACAGTAACACCAGTAGCTTCAATTCAACAAGAAACGTTGTAAAACTTTACAGACCATTGCATAATTAGCTACGTTAGTTAGTGTTTATTGCATTATTGTGTGGATCATACACTAAGCAATTTCCCAACCTCAGGGTATGCGATTTTCCAGTTCTTTGTCACGGTTTCAAAATAATTCGAAACTCCTACTGAACCGACTTTAGGTTTTTATTTTCTAATCACATTCCTAGTGGTTTGCACCTTTCCTTTTGTGTGAAAGGAAGGTGGTGTAGCTTATTGTGGGGGCTACTTATTGTGTGGCCCAGGAATAAAGTAACCTTGCGAATCCTATCACCCTAAATCTATACCTCTGATTATTGGCTCGTTAACGCCCGGGGCCATCTATTGGGTTACACAGTGGTAGATAATGTCTTGTGCATCAGAGCTATCCCTCAAGTTACCGGGCCCTCGTTATAGACAGCCCCCTATTACAAACTATATTTCAAAGTCCCCAATGGGCATTCAAAGGATTTTAGATAATTTTAATGCTTTTTGGAAATCAAGAGGGTTAGCAATCAATGTTTCTTAGACCAAATTTATGGTTTTTAATCCATCTCATTCCACACGCTCTAACCCCTGTTTGAATGGAATTCCACTTGAAAGGGTGTCCTCCTTCGATTATCTAGGGCTAACTCTTAGCAAGCACATGGACTGCTCGATCCATATTGTCAAATCGAGCTTAAAGTTAGCGCAAATATCTGTTGGTCTGGCCAGGGTGCATAGGGGGTCCTTTTACAAGCCTGTTACCTCCACTGTTGAGATCTATAGAATACAAGCCTTAGGTGCTATTATGTATGGGGCTGAGCTCTGGGGGCACAGAACTGTGAAAGATATTGTAAAAATGGAGAATAAATTCGTTAGGCAACTAGTGAGTCTCCCCCCCACCCCCCCCAGTACCTCACTAACTCCGTTACGATTAGATGCAGGAATTAGACCTATTTCAGAACAAATTGTACTTAGACCCCTTACCTTTTGGCAAATAATTTGGGTTAGCCCTGAGCTGACTTCCTACAGATTAGCCCTGGAGGAGACATTAGGGTTATCTGGGACTACCAGACTCCCTTGGCTCAACTACATTAAGGACATGCTAAACAATATTGGCAAAGCAAATTTATGGACTGATCCTGATGTGGTCTGCTCGTCAACATCTAGAAAGGACCTTGTGAATTGTTACAAGGGGTATAAGCTCGCTGTTCTTACGACGAGCTCTTCTTCGGGCACTCTGACAGCACGCTTTATTGAAATAAAAGACAGCTACAGCCCTGAGGCTTTTTTGGATGAAATACAGCCTGCCTTAACAAGGAAACTTTACATTCAGTTCAGACACGGGTCACTTCCTCTACGTTCATTTACTTATAAGTGGGTAGGTGATCAGACGCAGAGTTGTCCAGTCTGTTGACTAGCAGAGGAAATTGAAGCACATGCTATGTTTTTCTGCCCAGCCTCTAAACAATGTAGGTCCAAATGGCTGATCAAGTTGTGTAGGAACTTAGGAACACCCCATTATTAACAGGCAGCAAGAATTTTGAGATATAGTACTCACCAACCCATTGTATTTGCTGTTTACAGATATTTGTTTACAATCTGGTGTGTAAGGAAGACATTTTTATGAACATACATATGCAGGTATCAACAAGGCCAAGTTTTTGTATCTGGAATTTGTCTTTTAGCCACAGTTAATTTTAAGCAATAGCACAGGTTGCATTGTCCTGAAAGGCCTCCCTTAGGCTTTTTTATGATAATTTGGGTTATTTTAGAATCTTAGTTTAGTGCAATATTTTACTATTATTGTCAAAAATATGCACTTTATGAATTATGCTGCTACAGGACGAATATTGTGTTTTTAATTTATAACTGTTTTAATCTTGTTTTGCTTTAAATGATTTTATTCTATTTGTATGTATCTTACTATTTTCTCCTTTTCTGGCAAGTTGCCAAAATAAAGATGACAATTGATTGATTGATAATGCTAATGCTTTTGTGATCTTTAAGCAGGTATAATGACATATTTGCAATTGCTAACACAAACAGTGATATATATGTAAAACTAAGGTCGCAAACAAGCCTTTTTCAGAGAGAGTTGAAACCCTTACAGCAATTCAATAGCATGTAATCGAATGACTTCAGTTTTCTTCATTGTCATAGTCTCTAACATCCTCACTAGTATCAAATGGCTAAGCAAGGACAATGCCTTTATTATTGTCAACATGCTGTGTGATGCATACTTTGATCAGAATGTATAGTGTACTTATAATAAGAATAACTGCGATCACTAGTACAAACTGTTTCATCCCCCAGCTCCCCAAGAACCTAGACAAGATGCTACCCAGGTTGAAGTGAAGCCACTTTGAAACTCATATAATTTATTCACGCTTTCCTTAATATGACCTATCTGTTTGTGGATGTTAAGAGAAGTGCTAGGAAGATAAGTGCAACATTTAAACACTAACATAGCAACCAATCGTCCGTTGGCTCGGAGGACCTAAGCTAAGTCCTTTGTATTCTCTAGGAACATGGTCTTCTGGGCATCTAACTGATCTGATATAAACCTGGATGACTGTGCAGTGGCTGCTTCTTCCACTATCTGAGCATTGAGCCTAGTCTGTCAGATTTCTTGTACTATACCAAATTTATGGAACAGAATGGAGAAGAATTTGTTTGTTTTGGCCGCCTTGCAGCGTACCAGCTGCTGCTGAAGAGGGTGAACATCAGAGTGTCAGATTGCAGGTCCCCATAAATGGCATAAACCCTAGCCCATTCTCAAAGCAGCCAGGGATAGGCTTTCTTGACGCAGATGAAATAGACATAGTCTTTGCAGTACCAACATTTGTGAAAACACATGACAGTGGGAAGATGATGTTTATAGGAGGTGCTTCATGATGTAGTCTCTAAAACAATGTCACATTCACTTTGGCCCAGAAAGACACTCCAGTTATTACTTTTTCTATGCTCACAGACCTGCCCTCTTTCAGAAAAAATTAGATGAATAATGCCAGGTTTATAGAGACCAGTGGGGTTGTCGTAATCATCAAGGCCCTGCCAATACTCAGGGGATGTGCCGGCAAATTGTGACTGCCGGTGTCCATGGTAGAACAGATCAAGGCAGGTTTGTTTTTTACTGAGGGGCACTCTGATCAAAGTTGAAAGGGCCGGGCCCCTAAGTTCTGGACCTATTCTAGAATCACAATCTGATGGTTCTTTTTAGCAGCATGGAAGCATAAGGGGGAGAAAAGTCGTCAGTAAGTTAATAGATGAACCGAGAATCCTCCTGGGCACATAGTAATCACAGACAACTAAGTAAAGGTAGTTTGATTTATTACAAAGCCAAAAATAACTGCACATAAAGACACCTCAAGATGAGAGTGTAAAAATACATCGAAATTAGCATAAAGCCAAATCTGTGTATCCGATTGAGACGATGTAGCATAAACAAAACAATTAGTTCAAGAAGCAGAATGCAGGGGATCAGACAGCATGAGTCCAAATTTCTCTGCATCGAAGGGTGAGGAATAAAGAGCATTGATCTATCCCTGCACTAGCACTAAGATGAAATCTATACTTAAGCATTCTCAAGAAGGAAGGTAAATGATGTCAGCATGTGGAGTCTCCCTCAGAAGTCTCTCCAAAGTTAATGGGTCATGTAGCATAAGCTACCGAGACAGAGCTTGCTCTCAGATGCCCTCTCTCTAAAGGCAGGAGAAGTGGGCACTTTCCGTACTCCCATCATCACATTATTGGTAGATAACTTTCCCAAGATTCAATGCAGATCACGTCATCTGCTCTGGGTACGGTCCCAAAGGTGTTTTTTCATGGGACAATGGTGTTCTTTCCGTGCAACAATTTGTCCTTGGTTCCCAGGCCTTCTCCTGTGTGAAGCACAATGACCTTCCTTTATCGACTCAGGCCACTCGATTGTAACTACTTCTCTTCTTGCCTGACTAGTAAAACAAAGACATTATTCTAGCTAACAAGAGCGCTTCTTTCACCTGCAACACAAAATGTGAGAAAGAACAAATTCCACAATGCACATGAAATTCAACTGTTAATTCTAAAGCGAGAGTTTCCAGGGAATTGCAATTCAGGCCTAAATAATTCAGCGAACATAAGAAAACACCATATGAGCTTTACGAATTTGCATAAAACTTAAGGCACCTTCATTTAATGCATTTACCTACATATAAATAACACGATTAATAAACACATTTTGTACATGAATAATTGTCAGTTTCACAACACAAGTTCTTCACGTTAATGTTTCTGCTAGTTACATTCACCTTCTACGTTCATTCTCCAGTTACTTTAAAATGGCCTAAGCACTTCACGTTTCAGGTTAATGCATTTCAAAATGTTAACACTTCGTGTTATTACAACAAAGGATTATATGCGGTTGCACTCTACACGTGTGATTATAATGCACCCCTACACATAAAATGTGATTCCCGCTACATCAAAGGCACACTCCCACAATATTAGCAGGTACATGTGTGCAGATCCAGCATGAAGGAACATTAATCGTTTGGTGATATTTTTCAAGCAACATCAAGTAGGAGTTGTTATTTTCATACACATAACAGTAGCTCCACTGACGGACCTCTTCAGTATAATTTAATTTCTTGGCAACTCGCCATTCCATAGCAATGCTATATCCCACCAACAACAAAAGGGTGAGGTAAGCAGCAAAGACAGAAATTCTAGACCCACAGGGGAATACAGTATTCCAGTAAAGGCGACTTACTTCGGACGGATGTAGTAACAATGAGGGGTGATAGATGCATCATTGCACAGCTGTGGAGGGGCATATGAGGAAGGTGGGCCCCGGAGATCTGATCCACCTGCACGTGACAGGGCAGAAACTGCCCCGGCCTGGGCATGATGCTGGTCCGGAGATGGGTACTGATCGACAGGCATCTAGGGGAGGTGCAACACACTTGTACTGGGAAGCGTGGACCCCCATCAACAATCCACAGCATTTTACAGCTGTGTTGGTGATGAACAGCCCATGTATGGGCCATGTCAGCGAGGCTGCAGAATAGACTTTATCTGGTGGATCAGGACATAGATCCAGTCCCCGGACTGGCGAGAGTGGACAATGAGGTAAGGCAGCTTGAACCTGAGATTGGAAATTGTAGAAACAGCAAAAAATGTTTCTGCAGTATCCTGGGTTGGGGGAGTTTGAAGGAAACATCATAGGGTGTCCAATAACTGTCTCATAGGGGCTCAATACGGTTTTCTATGTTGGCATGACCCTGATAGACCGCACAGGGCAAAAGGTAAGGTATTGGACCATTTTATTTTGGATTCAGAACATATTTTCACTGTCTTGTTTTATTTGACCATTATCTCTCTCAGCTCTGTCAGCTTACTCTGGGTAATATGCACAATGGAAATGTAGATTTATCCCTAAAGCTTTGAAAATGCCCTGCAATACAGATGAAATGAAGTGTGTTCCTCAGTCCCAAGGGAGCTGAAAGAGGATCCAGAAATGGGGAATGAAATCCATAAGTAAGCATTTAGCAACCCTCATGGCATCTGCTCTCTCTCAAGGATAAGCTTTACCCACCCTGTAAGTATAAGGACAATTACTAGTAAATAAGAGTTTGAGGCACTATTGGGTATCTGAGTAAAATCTATTTGAAGCTGCACAAAGGGGTGCAGAGGGTAAGGCGCGAGTGTGGTCTTGATCCCTTTCCCAGCTTTATGTGATTAGCAAGTGATACAGGAGTGGCAATCAATTTGGGCAATAGAGGAAAAGCAGGGTGTATACTAATCGGTTGCAGAGGCCCGTCTCATGCTATCCATACCTACATGGGCAGTTCCTTGATACAATCGTGCAAAGTTGGGGAGTACAACATTTCAGTGCAACCACATGTCCTGAGCTACCTTTCCATACTCCTTCTGGGTGCTTTGTACACCTCTGTTTGATCCAATACTATTTCTCACTTAGAGAAGCACCCTTCTGTAACAAAGCTAACATTTTACAGAGGATGCAGGAAACAAATCTGTCTGTATAACATGCAAAGCAGGATCATTGGTTTGCGACAAATCACCATGTCCAGCAGCTGAATCAGCGAGGGTATTTTCTCAGGAAACTTCATCATGTGGGTGTTGGTGGGCAGCACACTCAACTGCAGCTACTTTTAGGGGCAACATAAAGAGTTCAAAATATTTGTACCTGCAAGCTGTTCTTAATGGGGTTACAGCAGATTT
The DNA here is from genome assembly GCA_963921515.1 of Calotriton arnoldi. Taxonomy (NCBI): domain Eukaryota; kingdom Metazoa; phylum Chordata; class Amphibia; order Caudata; family Salamandridae; genus Calotriton; species Calotriton arnoldi. The sequence continues at coordinate 399,274 of CAWUFW010013956.1, forward strand.
CAAGAATTCTCATATAGAGAAGCCCGAAGTCAGACATGACTCCGAATGCATACTTTGAGTCTCTGAATAAAGTTACAATCTTTTTCTCCGCCGAGATACAGGCTTGAGTGAGTGCAACAAGTTCTGCAACTTAGGAAGTGTTAGAAATGGGGGTCTCTAGTTGGCAATGGCTGGCCACTGTCCAAGTAGGGACCCTTCTTCCTAAGTCAGAGTAAGAGGGCTACCCTCCTTGATACCCCTGCTCAACCCTGTGGTAACGTAGCACGAGCAGGTAGGCTTATCTCAGAGGCAGGGTGTGAAGCATTTATGACCATACACAGTAACACAGTGAGGAACACTACAAAGGGACACCACACAAGTAGTTATAAAAAATAAGTATCTTTATTTAAAGGCAGATTTATCACAAGACCAATAACTGTAAAAGCCACAATACTGTCAAAAATAGGATTGCTGTTGAAGGGCTGTCACAAATAGTTCAAAGGTTGCAAGAATAAGGTTCAAATTCAAAGCAGGGGTCTCTGCGACCCTTTCTCGTTCAGAGGTTGCAACAATAAGGTTCAAATTCAAAGCAGGGGTCTCTGCGACCCTTTCTCGTTCAGAGGTTGCAAAAATAAGGTTCAAATCCAAAGCAGTGGTCTCTGCGACCCTTTCTCGCACAAAGTACCTGAATTCAGTAGCAAAACCAACAAAATGTCGCAAAGAAGTGGTAGCGATGATTTTCCTCACGCGAGGCAGGCGATGCGTTAAATCCTTGCCGCAAGGGAGGATGATGCGCCGATCTGCTGATGCGTGCGGAGACGATGCGACCAACTTCTGCACGCTAGGCCGCCGATGCGATGACTTTCTTGCCGCAAGGGAGAAGTCGAGGCGACGAGCCTGTTGCGTTGTGCGATTGTGTTGCGATGAAATGGCGCTCCGCGAGGGAGCGACGAAATCCGGTGCGATGCGATGAAAATGGCGGACGCACGGCATCCGCAAAGCGATGTCTTGAAGCGATGATTTCTTTAGGGGTGGCGAGCGCTCGGCGACAGCAGCGCGATGATTTTTCCAGCGCGTCTCCGCTGCAGCGGCTCGCAAAGGGGCGTTAGCGATGGTTTCGTGTTGCGAGCACCCAGCGGCAGCAGCGCGATGATTTTTCCAGCGCTCTCGGCTGCAGCGGCTCGCAAACGTGCGTTAGCGACGATTTCCAACACTCTCTTCTCTGATGCAAACTAGAGGCCCTGGAACTCACAGGAGCCTCATCAGCAGATAGCAGTCCTCGCAGGGAGGAAGCAGGAGGTTGGTGGTGGAGTCTGATGTGCCTGAGACTCCAGCAGGAGGCTAGCTCTTTTCCTAGCCCTTGGGTAATTGCTGTAACAAAAATAAAAGTTCTCTCAAAAGTTCCTTTTCCTCTTCTCCAAGGTCCAGTGGTCACTGCTGCAGGCCAGTGCAAGAAACAACACACAAGCACAAGGACAGTCACTTCCTGCAGATTCCTCCAGTGGCACGGACAGAGTTTCCTCTCCCGATCCAAAAGCAATACAAATTGGAGGGGTTTGAGCACAGATATTTATACCCCAAAAGACTTTGTTCTCAGAAGCTACAAGTCACTGAACCTAGCCAGAACCAGTTCTGCTCAGGCCTGGAGCACTTTGTTTACCAGGCTGCATCCTTCCTTTCAGAAAGAGGGGGTCTGCTAGCAGACACACAGTAGGAGGTGGAGCCAGCATTCACCTTGCCAGGCACAGCTCTATTCAGGTCAAGGAGCCACCCCTCCCCACACTCTAAATGCAGATCTCTCTATTCAACCCAGGTCTGACTCAGCCTGCCCTGCCCCACTAAAACCAGACAGCCAATACACATAACAGCAGAGCACACTGGAAGGCTTAGGCAAGAAAATACCTACTTTCTAAAGTGGTATTTTCAAACACAGAATATAAAAATAAACTTCACTAAAAGATGTATTTTAATATTCTGAGCTCAGGCATACTAAATTCGTTTTTCTACCATGTTCCTGGGGTCAGTTAGGACTATAGAATGTAATAGTCAAACTGCCCATTCTAGCCTATGAGGAACAGGTAGCCTTACAGTAGTGAAAAACGAAATGGGGCATAATTCACTACCAGGACATGCTACACACACCAAGGCATGTCCTACCTTACACATACAATGCACCCTACCATAGGGGTGACTTACAAGATGCCACGGGAAGGTTCAGGGGCTGGGAAGTGGGTGCACTTCACAGCCAAGATGGCAGTTCTGGACTGCACACAGACACTGCAGTGGCAGGTCTGAGACACACTTTACAAGCTGATTCTGTGGGTGGCACACATCAGTGCTGCAGGCCCACCAGCAGCATTTGGTTTACCAGCCCTGGGCACACACAGGCCACTCTACTAGGGACTAACAGATAAACCAAATAAGCCAATCATGGATGTACCAATTCACATAGACATATTTACAAAGGGAGAGCATATGCACTTTAGCACTGAACAGCAGTGGTAAAGTGCCCAGAATCATAAAACCAACAAAAACAGGTCAGCAAAAATCCAGGAGGCAGGCAAAAAGTTGAGGGGTGACCCTGCAAAAAGGGCCATTTCCAACACAACCCCTTCCAGCCAAAACGCAGGGTAGACCAATCACTACTTTGATGGGCTTCCCTGCTTCGGGCGATAGAACACGGAACTGGCCCGCAACTGCAGGGGCATATGCCAGCTCTACTCCAATCTGAACCCTGGTGGATTCCTCTGTCCACACTCCCAGGGCCCACTAAGATAACCAATGGGGAACTCTCCCCCTCACCTGTGGACACCACCTGTGCAGCATCTAACCTTAACTGGCCCCCAGGTGTGTCCCAACAGATAAACAACAAGTCCCAGTAGTCACTGACAGTAGTCAGTGATGAAATCCAAGCCCTATACCTCTCAGGGCTCTCAAACTTTTGTGGCATCAGAGAGTGAGGGGCAGTAACCCCAGGTGTCTGGCACCTTTGTCCACTCTCCCTCCTGTCAGGTCAGGCAACGCGTCCTGACACTGACCCACCAGCCCTGGGCCTGTACCCAACGGCAGGGCCAGCGACTGGGGTGGGCTCCCCACACCCGGTCCTTCTCTTTGGGGCTCGGTACCCTCCCACTTGGAGCGGTACCCCCTCCAGAATTGTCAGGGCACCTGAGGCAGGTGTCCTGCATAATTCGCCCACCAGTTCAGGGGTTCTATCCTGCAACTGGTATCCCAGCATAGGGTCTGTACCCTTAGACTGGGCGGAGGTCAGGGGTGAGGCTGCCCTCTCCCCGCCCCCTTTACTGGGGCCCGGCACCCTCCCACCTGGAGAGGTGCCTCCATAACACAAACCGGGAGGGGCACTGTTAGCAGTTGCCCCTTCCTCCAGATCAGGTGGGACACCCTGAACCTGGCCCCCAACCTAGGGTCTGTACCCTTAGGCTGGGCCTGTGCCTGGCAACCCAGGACTTCTGGGGGAGTACACCAATTCCCCCAAGGAAAACACACTCCTCTAGAGTTGTGCGACAGTCTGCCTGGCACACCAGGACTTCCTGGGGAGCACACAGGCCCCCTCAAGGAAAACACACCCCTCCACCAGTTCAGGGCTTGGACCCTGCAACTGATCAACCAACCTGAAAAAACCCTTAGGTGGCACCGGGGTCAGAGGCGAAGACTCCCTCCCTCTGCACCCCTTCCAGCATACTGCACCCTCCCACCTGGAGTGGTGCTCTTAGAAAAAAATGGCCGGGACACTGCTTACAGTTGTCCCTCCCTCCAGGTCAGACAACACCTGGACCTGACTTACCATCCCAGGGACCAACCCCTGTGGTTGAACAACTGCCTGGCCAACCAGGGCTTCCTGAGGGTGACACATACCTAGCGTGTCGTGTGACAGTCTGCCTGGCACAGAGCTCACGACCTCCTGTCCCTCTGACAGTGCGTGAAGATGCCCCAGGACAGAAGTGGCGTCACCATGGCCAATCCTATGAGGCTCAGCCCTTCTGGCTGGCCCCTGACCCACTGGTTCTTCCACTGGGGACTCTTTCCCCCCTCACCCCTCACTCTGGCCTTCTGCACCCTCCCAACTGGAGCGGTACTGCCAGACACTAGAACTGCTGGAGGTCTGATTACAGGCACTCCCAGCTCACCTAACACGGGGGACCCCCACAATGGACGGTCCATCCGGACAGACTAGGCTCCCTACCTGGTGTTCCCTCATGGAACCATCCAGTCCTGGAGACTGAGGTTGGGGCACTTCGGGACCTATCCCAGTCTCACTCCTGCTCCCACGAGACAGGATGTGAGGCCCTACAACCTCCTCACAACAAGGGGACCCAGCTGTAACACTCCTAACCTTTCCCACCACTCTGGGTTGGAAGACATCTGAACCACTCCTCTTAGGGTCATTCCCCAATACCTCTACAGAGCCTCTGGTACTCACCCAGAGGTCTGCCTCCTGCGCAAGTTCCCTAGGATCAGAGAACTCGCACTCTAACACATGTTGGTTTAGCTCTGGAAAATAGGAACTCACAATATGCTCTCCCACAATTGGATTACACAGTTCCACGCAGGTGCTAACCTTTACCTCACAATCCAGTGTCTCACACACGTACCCCACACCACTCTCTTGAAATGGGCGAGACATTAACTGACTGTCTGTATCACTCAACCCACACTCTTCTGGGCGGTCCTCACACTCATACACCAGGACTTCAACCACGGGGAACCCCTCTCCCTGCACCTCTCATCCAGAGTCGGTAGAGTATCCCTCCTTTCACTAGGGCTATGGGCCCCTGCGCTTGTTCCCCAATCCACCTCAGGGACACTGCACATTAATGGAGCTACCTCATATCCTTGAATCCCCTGGTGTAGATCAACCCCCTCCTTCAAGTCAGGTGCTACATCTCTGGGTGGGTGTACTACACTGTCATCACTATATATCTCAATTCTGCTGTCACCACTGGACCCCACCCTCACTGGTGAGTCCAGACAATTAAAACTACGCTTAGGGGATAATCTACCCTCCTGAGCTAACTTCTCCTTTTCTGCTATCTGCGCTAGGTGCGCCTCCAGCTGGGCAATCTCTATTTGGAGCCTCTCTAATTTCAGCTGGTTCTCCCTCTCCCTCTGACTGTCCAACTCCTCTGGGGACCATGAAGGGGATTGGGCACTACCCTGTGCACTAGACCCAGCAAGGGACTCCCTACCTATGGGACCTTCCCGCCTGTCCCCCAACTCCTCTGGGGACCATGAGGGGAATCTGGCACGGCACTAGACTCATCAAGGAACTCCCCACCTATGAGATATTCCATAACACTTTCTTCCTCCTCTTCAGACTCTCCAGAGCCACCCTCAGACCAACTACCCTCTTGGTAGGTGTACTGGGACTCAAGAATCTCCATCTGTCTTGTTGCCAAAGTCTCAGGGATGTCTGCAGGGATAGCTGAGTCTCCTTCCTACTCACTGCTAAGCCCCTCTCCTCACAGAACCCCCTTAGCTCCTCTAGACTGTAGGTTAACAGATCATCTATATAAAAGGTAGGTCTCATTTCAGCAAGACCCATTGTAGCAATAACTGGCAATATCAATAATAAAAAAATAGGCTTGCCCGTTGTAACAATCACGGGCAATATCAATAACAGATAGAAGAAAACTTCTCAAGAAAATGTATGCGGGTAAAAAATCACCGGCAATATCAATCACAATATAGGATCCAAAAACTTTCAAAAATGTATGCGGGTACTATCACCGGCAATATCAATAAAAAATAGGCTTGCCCATTGTAACAATCATGGGCAATATCAATAAAAGATAGAAGAAAACTTCTCAAGAAAATGTATGCGGGTAAAAAATCACCGGCAATATCAATCACAATATAGGATCCAAAAACTCTCAAAAATGTATGCGGGTACTATCACCGGCAATATCAATAAAAAATAGGCTTGCCCATTGTAACAATTACGGGCAATATCAATCACAATATAGGATCCAAAAACTCTCAAAAATGTATGCGGGTGCGTTATGGTCTGCACTCACTAGTAGTGTACACTATAATTATTGTATGCGATCATAAATGCAAGTCCAGATCCTCACCGCTGACCACCAATGTTAGAAATGGGGGTCTCTAGTTGGCAATGGCTGGCCACTGTCCAAGTAGGGACCCTTCTTCCTAAGTCAGAGTAAGAGGGCTACCCTCCTTGATACCCCTGCTCAACCCTGTGGTAACGTAGCACGAGCAGGTAGGCTTATCTCAGAGGCAGGGTGTGAAGCATTTATGACCATACACAGTAACACAGTGAGGAACACTACAAAGGGACACCACACAAGTAGTTATAAAAAATAAGTATCTTTATATAAAGGCAGATTTATCACAAGACCAATAACTGTAAAAGCCACAATACTGTCAAAAATAGGATTGCTGTTGAAAGGCTGTCACAAATAGTTCAAAGGTTGCAAGAATAAGGTTCAAATTCAAAGCAGGGGTCTCTGCGACCCTTTCTCGTTCAGAGGTTGCAACAATAAGGTTCAAATTCAAAGCAGGGGTCTCTGCGACCCTTTCTCGTTCAGAGGTTGCAAAAATAAGGTTCAAATCCAAAGCAGTGGTCTCTGCGACCCTTTCTCGCACAAAGTACCTGAATTCAGTAGCAAAACCAACAAAATGTCGCAAAGAAGTGGTAGCGATGATTTTCCTCACGCGAGGCCGGCGATGCGTTAAATCCTTGCCGCAAGGGAGGATGATGCGCCGATCTGCTGATGCGTGCGGAGAGCGATGCGACCAACTTCTGCACGCTAGGCCGCCGATGCGATGACTTTCTTGCCGCGAGGAGAAGTCGATGCGACAAGCCTGTTGCGTTGTGCGATTGTGTTGCGATGCGAAGAAATGGCGCTCCGCGAGGGAGTGACGAAATCCGGTGCGATGCGATGAAAATGGCGGACGCACGGCGTCCGCAAAGCGATGTCTTGAAGCGATGATTTCTTTAGAGGTGGCGAGCGCTCGGTGACAGCAGCGCGATGATTTTTCCAGCGCGTCTCCGCTGCAGCGGTTCGCAAAGGGGCGTTAGCGATGGTTTCGTGTTGCGAGCACCCAGCGGCAGCAGCGCAATGATTTTTCCAGCGCTCTCGGCTGCAGCGGCTCGCAAACGTGCGTTAGCGATGATTTCCAACACTCTCTTCTCTGATGCAAACTAGAGGCCCTGGAACTCACAGGAGCCTCATCAGCAGATAGCAGTCCTCGCAGGGAGGAAGCAGGAGGTTGGTGGTGGAGTCTGATGTGCCTGAGACTCCAGCAGGAGGCTATCTCTTTTCCTAGCCCTTGGGTAATTGCTGTAACAAAAATAAAAGTTCTCTCAAAAGTTCCTTTTCCTCTTCTCCAAGGTCCAGTGGTCACTGCTGCAGGCCAGTGCAAGAAACAACACACAAGCACAAGGACAGTCACTTCCTGCAGATTCCTCCAGTGGCACGGACAGAGTTTCCTCTCCCGATCCAAAAGCAATACAAATTGGAGGGGTTTGAGCACAGATATTTATACCCCAAAAGTCTTTGTTCTCAGAAGCTACAAGTCACTGAACCTAGCCAGAACCAGTTCTGCTCAGGCCTGGAGCACTTTGTTTACCAGGCTGCATCCTTCCTTTCAGAAAGAGGGGGTCTGCTAGTAGACACACAGTAGGAGGTGGAGCCAGCATTCACCTTGTCAGGTCAAGGAGCCACCCCTCCCCACACTCTAAATGCAGATCTCTCTATTCAACCCAGGTCTGACTCAGCCTGCCCTGCCCCTCTAAAACCAGACAGCCAATACACATAACAGCAGAGCACACTGGAAGGCTTAGGCAAGAAAATACCTACTTTCTAAAAGTGGTATTTTCAAACACAGAATATAAAAATAAACTTCACTAAAAGATGTATTTTAATATTCTGAGCTCAGGCATACTAAATTCGTTTTTCTACCATGTTCATGGGGTCAGTTAGGACTATAGAATGTAATAGTCAAACTGCCCATTCTAGCCTATGAGGAACAGGTAGCCTTACCGTAGTGAAAAACGAAATGGGGCATAATTCACTACCAGGACATGCTACACACACCAAGGCATGTCCTACCTTACACATACAATGCACCCTACCATAGGGGTGACTTACAAGATGCCAAGGGAAGGTTCAGGGGCTGGGAAGTGGGTGCACTTCACAGCCAAGATGGCAGTTCTGGACTGCACACAGACACTGCAGTGGCAGGTCTGAGACACACTTTACAAGCTGCTTCTGTGGGTGGCACACATCAGTGCTGCAGGCCCACCAGCAGCATTTGGTTTACCAGCCCTGGGCACACACAGACACTCTACTAGGGACTAACAGATAAACCAAATAAGCCAATCATGGATGTACCAATTCACATAGACATATTTACAAAGAGAGAGCATATGCACTTTAGCACTGAACAGCAGTGGTAAAGTGCCCAGAGTCATAAAACCAACAAAAACAGGTCAGCAAAAATCCAGGAGGCAGGCAAAAAGTTGAGGGGTGACCCTGCAAAAAGGGCCATTTCCAACAGGAAGATTTTGCATCGAGCAGGCAGTGGCATTCAAAACCTGAGATACCTTAGGTTCAGTAGAACCTGCAACCAGCACACCTTTGTCATTTCTATGGCATGAACCATCCTCAAAATACATTAAAGCACAGGTAATATGGGAGCCTCCATGAGGTCAGTACTAGCCTTTGTTATACGTTCAGTTACCACAAGACAATCATGAGGCTCTCCCAACTCAAAGTGTGAGCATCAGAGATGTCTGGTCTGAATGGAGCAATGCATAACAGTGATATTAGTAGTAATATGACAGGCAGAAAAGAAATTCAAATCGAGACAGCCTGGCAGTGGAATGGTGTTTTGTGTTAGCGGTAAGACAGACCGACAATCAGTGTAGAACTTAATACATTATTTTCATAGGCTTCAACAAGATGTGCAGCTGCCAATGATCTTGCCAATGCATCTAAAAAAGACGCCTCATAATATGTCTGAACATGAAGAAGCGCCAGCCTCCTTGTGGAATATCTAATTGGAGTACTGAATATTTTACACTCGATACCTTTCTGTTCCCAACAAAATGCCTATAAAGTACATCTACGTCCCTAAAATAGCTCTTATTAACTTTAATGGGGACGTTTGGAACAAATATAGAAGTAAAAGTAAAATCGACATTTTTATAAGAGCAACCCTGCCGATCAATGTCAGAGGAAGGAAGGAAGGAGGACGGTTGATTTCTTTTTTATAGATAAAATAATGCATGAAGCAGAAACCAGATTGCCAGTTTTGATTAAAACAGCGATGTTCCCTAAAAAACTAGATACAAAGTGCCACAGGAGCTTGGAGCTCGGTTGCAAGCAGTGTACGTATCAAAACACATTCCTGTAGGTTACACGCATCTTACATTACAGGAGTGTCATTATCACAATGCTCAGATTAGATTTTGGAACTCTTGTGGACTCAAGAAGCTGGGGCACTTTTGATCTGGTGAACCCATCGAAACTATGGCCACTCTCATTATCTTTGGGGGTGGAGCCAGTATTAGTTTCTTTTTTGGTGGATCTTCATAGGGATATGTAGGGCTCTGTCAGATTTACAAGTGAGACTGCTTGTACGAAGAGTTTTGCCATTTGCCGTGGTGTACGCCAGGGATGGAGCCTGGCTCTGTTTCTGTTTACCATCTACATTAACGGTTTGGAACTGGCTTTAATGGATGCACAGGGCGATCCCCTAAGGGTGGGTTCGTGGGCAATACCAGTCCTCTTATATGTGGACAATGCCGTTCTTATGTTGAGGAGGGCCCTAGGTCTCCAACACCTCTTGGATTCCTACACTCTCTTTATGGAGGGTCTGGACTTGGTAAATCCCACTAAATCATTTACAATGATGCTTGGGGTTAAGCCTGCAAAACTGAGAAGTTCCTTTTGTCAGAAAGTAAGAATTTCCCAGGTGGGATCTTTTAATTATCTTGGAGTTTTATTTGATGATTAATCCTCCTGGGCCCCTTCCCTCTATTCACATAAGTCAGCACTGGCTAGGCTGTGTGGAGCAGTGATGGATTTTAGCTTGCAGGTGGGTAGGAAACCTGTGAAAGCCTTGATTAAGGTATATAAGGCCAAGTGTGTCTCAGCAGGTACTTAAGGTAGTGGTCTCTGGGGGTACCTGGATTGTGACCTGGTCCAGCAGGAAGAGAACAAGTTCCTCAGGAGGCTCTTGGGGGTTCCATCAGGTACATACACATTTGCGGTACATGAGGAACCTGGCGTCTGTTACATCTCAGACCTGCTCAAACGTAGGCCTTTATTAAGCTGGATCTCATCTAGCTTAAGAATGAGCATATCCTAAATAGGTTGATTATTCAGATCTGTCTTTCCCTTGATAAGCACAAGGTCATCCCATGGCTGAATTATATAAAGTCCGCATTTTTAACCTTGGGTCATCCTAGTCTATTTGAACACTCAGAAGGAATTACTAACAAGCATTTGCAATGCAATCGGTCTCGCCTTTGGGACCTTATATGTATTTAGCTGTGCAGCACATTAGCCTGGGTGCTGAAACATCTACTGTTCTTTAACATGGAGGGAAAGTAAGAACCAAACTGCGTGACACGCCAGGTATGGGAACACATGGAGAGAAATATTGCCTTTCAGCGAGAAATGGTATAGTCCAAAGCTCTGTTTTTAATATAAAATCAGGGCCTTCGGTGGTCATATCACTGAAAATACAAGATTTGAAAAAAATATTATTGTCTACGGGTGCTCGTGGAAGACAATTTCTATGGACTGGAATCTAGAGAATGCGAAAGTGATTCTGGTATTTTACTGACCTCTGCTGGTCGTTTTCTATCAAGAAAGCTAAATAGAGGCAGTTGCCAGAAAAATAAAAAAAAGAAAGTCCTTCAGCAGAAAGCAATTCTGGTATTTTACTGACCTCTACTGGTCGTTTTCTATCAAGACAGTTAAATAGAGGCAGTTGAACAGAAAAAAAGTCCCTAAGCGGAAGCAGACAAGTCCTAGGGCTGATCTCCAGATCCCACAAAGTGCATACACATATAAGTATATACTAAAGTATATACAAGAGGTCTGGAATGCTCGACCTAAAAAAGATATGCCAGACATAGGCCAAATGCACTTCCTGTGCTAGTCCTGCCAGTCTGAAGAGAGAAATCTTGTTCAAACTGCAAGTTTGCTTGTGAGGACCAGCCTTGCACATTTAAGAATACATTCTGTGGGAGTGTGGTATGTCCAAACCAAGTAGCGCTTCTATAGTTTTCAAAGATGCCTCCTGTGGTATACACATTTAAAGGGCCTCCATGGCCAAGGACATAAGTAGTGTGCGTCATAGGTCAAATTATAAGTCCTTTATCACTTTGAGGGGCTCTTTAGTGTCCTTCTGGTATGACAGAAGGTTTTGGATCAGGGGTTGGAGAAACAAGTTTATGAATTGGGCCAATGGTTGTATAGGAGACCTATCTTGATTCTCCATCTCATTCAGTGTCACGGTTAAGTCACAGCATTCCAACTCTGACATTCAGACTCATTCATGCTTCTGTGAATTTGGATTTTCGAATGATTGAAGGTGCAGTTACAGAGGCATATCATACCTTGGTGGGTAAACACTACCACTGTCGATAAGTTCACAGTGTAGCATTATGAGGTCTTTTCACCTGGGTACATACCACTTTGTTCTATAACTTACCTGCGATAGCGGCTCATAATTACTGCTCCTACCATACTTGTGTTCTGAAGCTCCTGAGGAGTTCCACACCTGTGTTCCGAACCTGAGAAAAGAGCTGTCATTTCTCTCTCTTACACCATTGACCCTTTTTCTCCACAGCAATGACCTCTAAGGCCTGACTTCACTTTGGGCATTACTTTATGAAGGAGAGATGGGATTACCAACCGCTTCCTGAGCCATTCCAGACATCATTCGAAATTCTGCCAGTTTACCAGGCTGCTTTTTACAAATAGTTCTGTGGCTTGGAAGTAAATCCCTTGCAGGCAATGGCACAGACCATTCACAAGATTCAGGAGACCATGGAAACAGCTCGAAAGGAGAGGGCCTTTTTGTTAGATGGAATCAACCAGATACACTTGATCCTAGGAACTCCAGGAAATTGTGGAGGAACCAGCACTCAAACAGTTTCTTCTGCACCTTTCTGAGGGAGCTCGGGAGTATCCTAAAGCACTGAGACTCCACTTAGGGGTTTGAAAGCATATCACTCCAGTGGGATGGGTATGACACTTCCCGAGAAGTTCATAGGAGATCCCTGGTATACCTCCTAAACTGTTTTAATTCTGTCTCATTACATATTTCTTCCCTCCAAGCCCTTTCTGTATTCCCTAAGGTAAACTGCCTACTTCCACCACTCTTCTTTGTGAATGTGCTTGCTCCTCCCCTACCCTTTGGTGTGGTGTCTGCCCCTCCCCCCTATCAGTTGCCTGCCCATGACCCATCCTCAGTTCATGGTGGAGGGTAGATGCACCTCTCTTGGTGTAGACAGGGTTACCAACAGTCCTACTCTATGGCCTTCTCCTCTGAACTCTCAGGGTCTGTGGTCAGGTGCTCGTAGCCATTCTCCCTTGTCCTGCTGTTCTGGTGATTCGTCTTTGTCTTACCACTTTGTTTGCCAGCATCCTTCTCATGTATTGCTCCATTTTCCACAGCCTTTCTGAGTCTTGCACACCTCTGCACTTCTTAATCATCACACACTCCTCTTCTCTCTCTTATGGTGTTCCTCTTCCCCTCTTTCAGTCCTCGCTCTGCTTTGTCTCTTTGCCTTTCCTGTTGTCTGTACTTGTTTACTTTCCTCCCCTTAGACTGTCTTCCATGTCTAACCTGGTTTTATCTTTTTTTCATGCCATTTGTGCAGTTGTCTGACATCCAAACAGTGCTGTCCTCCTAGCTTCCCATTTCCCCAGGTAAGTCATCTTGTACCCCCCACCCCCTTAGAGACACAGAATCAGATTCCATAACAGAAGACATCCCAGGCGGAAGAAGTCTAATGACTTGAAGGCATTTCCCGAACATCTGGTGGCATTTTTTGGGAAACAGTTCTGTTACTTTTAGCAACTCAAAATGGACATTTTGAGACAATGAATTGTGATCTTATTGATCTTCCTCCTGGGTACTATACAGTCTCAATATCATAATTCTTGTATTGATTGGACCTCACAAGTGTTGTCATTTAATTATCCCAATTACAACCCACATTGTTTCCCAGGGAAAGGCCTAAAACTGAAACATCCACTCACCTGACTAGCCCTAACACTGGGCTGTTTTGACTCTGCCGCTTGATGTTACAGTTCACACCCATAATTCCATTTCCATACCTTTGTTGTTTTTTCTTTGTCGGTTCCCTCGCTCTCCCTTCTCCAGCGTCCTTTTACAGACCCCTGTATTTCATTTCGGACAGATCTTGGTATTTTGATTCAGTTACTTTTAAAAAAATCTTGCTCCAGTTCACCCATGTGATTTTGCTAGGAACCTGTTGTTGACCGGGGTTTGGATTACCCCTTTTGGTTTGGCGACTATGATTTAGCTTTCTGGTGGAGTGGTCCACATTACCGGAGTGCTACTTGTCTTTGGTTCTTGGGCAAGTTTTCAGGTTTGCCTGTGAGTTACAGTGATGCTTCACCTCACACCTCAAGCACTTCTATAGTGTGTACCTGTTATACGAATCCTTCTTCTTTTATCTGATATTCACCATATTTTGTTTTCTTTCCTAATAGTGAGTCATATTGTGCCTCTGTGACACTATGACATCATATCTCAGAGTCCAGTACAAATCTTCTACTAACCATCCTGATGGAAATGAGTGTACTCTCTTGTTCTAATCCACACCTCCTCTTTCCCTTTTTAGAATCTGGTGTTCTCTAATTACCGGAAGTGTGATACAGGAAGTAGGACCACCTAGAAGGGGCGAAGGCGGGATTAACCTGGTTGTCCTTTGGCCTGAGTAGCAAGGGTCGTGACATTGTCAGACCAATAATATGGATACCGAGGTTAATCCCATACAGGTTATGGCACAAGGCAACTGAAAACAGCTTGTCAAAAGTGTTTGTACAACGAGTTATCAGGTGAAAATGTGCCCAACACATCTAAAGCTGAAATCCCACCACACATGGAGCCTACCAGGACTACAAGTAATTCAGATGATTTCGGTGGGAATTCCATACCCAGATTTCTTTGATCCCCTCTTGCTACAACAGTGATTGCTGCACTGAAAAAATTTCTGGAGACCCCCAGCACTATCAATATTTTATGGCCCAATAAAATCTACATTTTTTGCCCAAACCACAACCGTTTGGTACTGATCAAGCCAAAGTGGCATTTATTCTTCCCTATTTGAGCAAATATGTATTATTAAGGGTGTCGCCCTTAATACTGAACCAAAGTCCCTGACTTTCTAACTTTCAAACATTTCAGCAATTTACGACTATTTTTAGTCGTAAAGAGACCCGACCAGCTGCTCATGCTGGACTACTGACACTTTGACAAGGGTCAAGGGATATAATTGCATATATTGTAGTAAATTGCCCTTTATCGTGAAGACCAATGATCAAGATGAAGCAATTCTATCACAAAAAGATCCGGAGGCTGAGGTGGTACATACTGTATCATTTTCTTCTCAATCTCTCAATGCTGTAGAGTTTAATTACACTATCTATGATAGAGAGCTACTGGCTATCACAGATGACTTGGCCCATTGGAAACACTATTTGGGGTAGGCTCTGCATCTGACATTTGAAAAGCAATGTGTTATCTGTGCACAAGTGAAGGTTTCCCAAAGAACTAGTGGGATTGTTGCAGTCATGTGTACGCCTCAACGACCATGGTCCCAGATCTTGATGGACTTTATAGTCAATTTACCCCCTTCAGAAGGAAAGAGGGAGTTGTTAGTGATAATTGGTTAGCTCACCTAGACGGAACATTTTATTCTGTTAGAAATTATTCACACTAGCCCCATGAAATAACAGCAGACAATAGCCCCTACTACACACACCAGACCCAATAAAACAATTGATCTTCCCATCTACCAGGTGATAACCACTAACCCCAAGCCCGCCCGATAACTGCAAAACTCAGCTCCCAGGCAATAAGAGCTCTCTCCCGCCCGATGCGATAGCTGCTCACCAGATAGTCCAAGCAATACCCTTTTACTATGGACCACCATGTGACATCTGGTCATCCAACACACTTTCATGCATCATCCCTTTATAGTAATCTATCCATTCTTCCATGCATTCAAACATTCATCCATTCAAGCACGGACTCTCTTATCCATTGAAGCACTCACTCACTCACCCAATGAATATCCATGCACTTCGTTATTTAGTCATTCATCCATCCATGTCATAATTCATCCATCATACTCTTGACTCATTCTCACACCCATTCACTGCCACAACCTTTTGACTTTGGCAATGCTTGTTTTCTTTGAGCATTTGTTTCGGATCCCATTCCCTTTCAGTCTCATGGAGAATTAAGCACGCAGGCGGCAATGCCATTCAGTCAACTCATTTCAGCCAGTAAGAGACAAAGGAAATCCGAGCTGTAAACCGGAACTGCAGTGGCAGCTAAAATGTCACCTGTAATAAACTAGTAAAGGCGACTAGTGAAGATATTACTTTTTAAAAACACTTTGAGACATCAGGACTCGCACGTTAAGAAAATAAAGAACAAACCTTCCTAGCGACATTACTGTATCCCATATATTATATACAATTATTCCGTCTATTTTTAACATATATATCTGGCTCTGGAATTATCGTCTGGGCGACAGAATAGTAGGCCAGCAAAATAATAGGTGTGCCTGCTTCATCCAGTAACAGGATTTAACTTAGGGTGACGTCACAGCAATCTTTTTTTGAAGCTGGAATAAGAACAATTGAACAGGTTCTGCAGCCACCCACTGGATGTTAGAGTGACCAAGCTGCAAAGTCTGACTTACACACACAAAGGGGCCGATTCCGATCTCGGTCGGTAGCTCTCCGAACGGGATCCGGCCGGAAAAAGTACGAGCCGTACGCTTGTTTTCCGACCGACTCGTACAGCTGTACGAGCGAGCGAGTACGATGCGATTGTACGCGTGTGTCCCGACCGAACCGTTTCCGGATCCCAACCGCTCCGACCGACTCGTACGGAAACGAATCGCACCACGCAATGGAGACGTTATCCGACCGAGCGAGTACGATGGACGCGTCGGACAGCCGGATCGAGTCGGAGCGTCCGGCTCAAAAAAGCTCCCGGAGCTGGACTCGGGGGGTCCGTGCCGGACCCCCCTGCACCCGTAGCCGTACGAGTCGAACACAGGGGGGACCCAAGGGTCCCCCTAAACATGCATGTACGGTGCGAGTTGCACCGACGCGTCACACACTGTAGGGGGCGCACTTGTTTGCGGCGTACCCATTGAGTCACTGGGAGCCCATGTACGCGTCGTGCGACCGGCTCCCATTGACTTCAATGGGAGTCTGACCGAATCGAGTCTGGCAGCATGCGGCCGCATCGTACTCGCTCGGTCGGACTGCAGGAGTCCGGCTCGGTCGGAAATCTCTCCGGATCCGGCTCGGTCGGAGAGTTTTCCGACCAGGATCGGAATCGGCCCCAAAGTCGTTTTAGCACCTGCACGAGGATTTACATCCACACACCTGTGAGTAAATCTCCCTCAGCGGGGGAGGAGCGCGTGTTCCAGGGCAGCAATGTTGGGAGCGTCGAAGAACACACGCTAATGAATATGTATGTGGTCGTTCGATAATTCCTCTCAGAGCCCCTACCCTCTTTAGAGTCAGAGATTTACTCCTGACAAGTGCAGCAGTAAACCGCTTTCCGGGGTGGGAAGGGAAACAGAACACTGACAACACGGGCGGTGTTGTAGAGGGACATGTTTCTTCACGGCGAAAAAGATTTGACTGCAGAGAAGAAACAAGCATTTGCAATGCAATAGGACTTGCATTTACGCGAGACCTATTGCATTGCATCACGGGCAACGGGAGGGGGAAGCGCAGGAGTTGGGGGGGGCATTGCAGGGGGGAGGGGGAGAAGGGGGCAAGATGGCACAGACAAAGTAGTGCTCACAGTCTTAATAACACATAGGTACTGTGTAACACTCGAAGTAAAGGGGCCAGTAGCCATGGGAGGGTACTGATGATGACATGGTCATAATAAGGCGGGACTAATAAGCCTCATAATCAATCAGACGGCAGTATTTACAAAACACAATGACACCAGCCAATTAAAAACATGGGCGGGGAGCGGGCGGAGCTTCCACGGAGCTTCCACTCCATACTAGATAACTGCATGCCTCGCAAAGCGAGCAGCGCATGCGCGCTGCCGCTATAGGCTCGACCTAAAAATGACAATCAATGGGTTAAACAAAATTTCTTAATGCAGCTGTCGGTCAATTGTGAGGAAATCAGATCTCGCAAACCATCAATACAGGCTTATTTCTTGAAACAGACAGTTAGCTCCTTAGAACAATATTTAACCTGGGTGTATAACATTTATCATCAACATTTTTTATCTAGATTTAGGATGGATGTGTTTCTTCCATTGGTTAGTTTTCCCAAAGGATGGCTGGCAGGTGGCCGTTTAGGCCCCTGTGGGCGTGATGGTTCCTCAGAGCATACTCTGTTGCATGCTGTAATGTTTTATAATCTCTACTCTCTGCCAAGGAGAAAGTGTCTGACCCTGATCCTGAAGGAGGCCATTTTTAGCCAAATGAGGCCGTCATGCTCTTCCTTGCTATCTTGGGAGATGTTCGTACATGTGTATGCATGGGGCACTTTTTAAGCTGTGTGGTAAAGATACGAGGTGCTTGGCATGATGTATTTTACTGAAATATTCCGAATTAACTGCCATCTGTGCACAGTCGGTGAAATTTCTATTTATTACGCAATGTAAATTGTATTTGAGGGTGCTCCAATTAGTTTTTATGTATTTTTTTGTTTTTTGTTTTTAAAACAATTTTTATTAGCTTTTTCATATTGCTTTACATGAATGTAGGCATAACAGTTGGTCTAAGCGATACAGTTGTACAGTACATTTCCCTGGACCTTTGAAGGGAGGTGAAATATACTAAGGTAACAGGTTTGGCTGTTGAACAGTCACTCTGTAGCGATCGGATCACTGACAGAATATCGACAGACAGAATATCGAGGTACAAAGATATCTACACAAAAATATCGATGTCCAGAATATTGAAGTCCTATCTACATAATGGTAAGTACAAAAATATCGAGAAAAAAAATATCGTTGTCAAAAATATCGTTGTTAAAAATATCGTTTTTTTTAATGTTTAAAAAATAATGTAAAATAAAGTAAATAATACATATAATTAAAAGAAACATAGGGGCTCATTATGATGGCGGAAGGACCGCCGGGCCGGCGGTGGCGGTCCTTCCGCCATCATACAGAAAATTCCCACCGCCAAATTAGGATGGCGGTGGGAATCACAATGGTTCCGTGGCGGACGGAAAGTCCGTCCGCCATGGTTCCGCAAGGCGGTCCTTTACCAGCCGCCTTGCGGAACCCGGTACCAGGGCAACATTGCGGCGGTGCCGTGCAGGCACCACCGTAGGGATTACGGTATCCCTTTCCGCCTGTCTTTTTGCTGCGGATATCCCGCCGCAAAAAGACAGGCGGAGACTGGCTTTGGGCGCCCGTTGCGGGCCCCCTCTGTGTGGGGGGGTGCACTGGGGGGTACCCATGGTACCCCCCTACATTTCCATGCACAAGGTGGCAGGCACCGCGTGGTACCTGCCACGTTGTGCATGGAAATGCACTACGTGGCATTTTGGCATTGCGAACGGTGCTGCAGCCAGCAGCACCGTCCGCAATGATCAGGGCCCTGGATGCGCCCACCATAGTGGCGGTCACATCCTAATTCACTCAGCGGGACCGCCGCCTTACCGGCAGGCAGTACCAGAACCGCAAGGAGGGCGGGCGGACTGATGTCCGCCCGCCATCGTAATGAGCCCCATAGTTAAAATTATTTTTAAATGTTTAAAATTATAACTAATACATATAATGTAAAAATAAATTAAACACATATATGTAGAAAATATAATATATATACTTACTTAATAATATTTATAAATAATTGTTTTCATAACTTATAAATTGTTAAAAAACATATTAAAAATTATAAATACATATATATACACATACACCAATAATATAAATAAAAATATAAAAAATATATATAACAAATTAAAAAATTAGAATATTTATAATCTTTTTCAAACACATTATACACTACATTAACTAAAACAGTAGAGAAAATATTGGATAGTGGAGGGGATAAAATTACTATTCCTACTCCAGAGAGTGCAACAGTAGGGAAAGTGTTGGATAGCGTAGGGGTAAAAATTACTATTCCCACCTCAGTGAGTGCAACAGTAGGGAAAGTGTTGGATAGCGGAGGGGTAAAAATTACTATTCCCACTCCAGAGAGTGCAACAGTAGGGAAAGTGTTGGATAGCGAAGGGGTTAAAATTACTATTCCCACTCCAGAGAGTGCTACAGTAGGGAAAGTGTTGGATAGCGTAGGGGTAAAAATTACTATTCCCACTCCAGAGAGTGTAACTGTAGGGAAAGTGTTGGATAGCAGAGGGTTAAAATTAACATACTTATCAATTAAATCTTTTTTTAAATTAAATAACCAATTAATAATTAATTGATAATAAATTATTTATAAATAATAACAAATAAAAATTAATAATTACTTCATTATAATTAAATTACTTCCCACTCCATTCCCCTATAAACCCACAACCTGCTCCTAAAAAAAAGAACACAATTAATATAATTATCAATTAATAAAAATTAATTACCAATTAATAATTAATTAACAATAAATGAATTATCAATACCAATAAATAAAAATTAATAATTACTTTATTAAAATTAAATTACTTCCCACCCTATTCCCCTATAAACCCACAACCCCTCCTAAAACAATAACACAATTAATATAATTATCAATTAATCAATTAATAAAAATTAATTACCAATTAATAATTAATTAACAATTATCAATACCAATAAATAAAAATTAATAATTACTTTATTAAAATTAAATTACTTCACACCCTATTCCCCTATAGACCCACAACCCGCTCCTAAAAAAAATTAACACAATTAATATAATTATCAATTAATCAATTAATAAAAATTAATTACCAATTAATAATTAATTAACAATAAATTAATTATCAATACCAATAAATAAAAATCAATATTTACTTTATTATAATTAAGTTACTTCCCACCCTATTCCCCTATAAACCCACAACCCGCTACGGAATAAAAACACAAATTTTTTTTTTTTAAATTAATAATTTCAAAAAATGATTATTACATTTACTATAATTAAATTACTTCCCACCCTATTCCCCTATAAACCGGCAACCCGCTACAGAAATAAAACGCAAAATTTAATTAAAAATAATTAATAATTTCTAAAAATTATTATTAAATTTACTATAATTAAATTACTTCCCACCCTATTCCCCTATAAACCCACAACCCGCTACGGAACTAAAACGCAAAATTTACTTTAAAAAAAATTCATAACTTCTAAAAATGTAATACATATATTTAAAAAAAAATACAATACTTAACAAAAAATATAGAACACATACATTTAAAATACATACTAAAATATATAACACTAATATAAACATAGATATTATTAACAACGATATTTTTACAAACGATATTACTGACTTCGATATTAACAAAAACGATATTTCTTACCTTCATGTCATATTCTGGTCACCGATATTCTTGATGTTGATATTCAGTCCCTTCGATATTTCCAACTCGATATTTTTGTACTCCGAAAATAAAACCTCGATATTATGTCTGTGCACCGTAGCGATCATGCGGTATAGTAGTGGGCCTCAATGTATTTCCGGTAAGGAGCTATTCTTTTGAAAAAGCGATCGGTCCTTTAAACTACCAGCGTGTGTGGCTAACTGGGGATTGGAACTTGGAGTAAACGGACCTGGACGTACTAGAATCGCCCTCGCGGGCGTCTAAAAATAGGGAGTGATCCTGTCATTACATGCCTTTACGAGGTGGGTGGGAGTGGGGGTGGCTGGGAGAATGGGGCTCTCTAGGAGCATGGCTCAATCGAGTTTGGGCACTTTACAGATGGCTCTATGCTCATGGGGTGCTGCAGAGTCATGTTTCTTGACGGGGTCTGGAAGTGACTGCGTCCGCATGAGTGTGTGGGGGTACTCGGGTTGTGTATTCTGACTCGGGCTTTCTACTGCAGTCGGTAGTGATGGTGGTTGTTGAGTGTTGTCCATGTGGTGGCGGAATTGATGCAGTATTGGAGCCCGTTACATAGAGATGTGTTTTCTGCGGTGAGCAGTCAAAATATCAAAAATAAAATATCGAAATACAATAATATCGAAGTTAAAATATCGAAGGGACAGTATATAGATGTGAAGAATATCGATGGACAGAATATCGACCCTAAGGTAAGTAATATCGAATTTTTTAATATCGATGTAAATAATATCGAAGTTAGTAATATCGAAATCAAATATATCGATGTTACTAATATCAATGTTACTAATATCGATATTTGTATTATTGTTATGTATTTTGTTATGTTTTTAGTATGTATGTGTTATATGTGTTTTTGTTAAGTGTTCTACTTGTTTAAAAATATATGTATACAATTTTTATATGTTAATACATTTTTATTTTTTTTATTTATTTTTTTGTACTGTAGCGGGTTGTGGGTTTATAGGGGAATAGGGTGCGAAGTAATTTAATTATACTAAATTAATTATAAATTTTTAGGAATTATAAATAAATGTTAATTATATTTTTGCGTTTAAGTTCTGTAGCGGGTTGTAGGTTTATAGGGGAATAGGGTGGGAAGTAATTTAATTGTAATTAAGTTATAATTTATTTTAATTAATTGGTATTGATAATTATATTATTGTTAATTAATAATTGGTAATTAATTTGTATTAATTGGTTATTAATTTTTATTAATTGATTAATTGATTATTATTTAATTTAAATGTAATCAAGTTAAAATGTATTTTAATTAATTGTTATTGATAATTATATAATTGTTAATTAATTAATAATTGGTAATTAATCTTTATTAATTGGTGATTAATTTTTATTAATTGATTAATTGATCATCATGTAATTTAAATGTAATTCACTTATAATTTATTTTAATTAATTGGTATTGATAATTATATTATTGTTAATTAATTGATAATTGGTAATCAATTATTATTAATTGGTAATTAATTATTATTAATTAGTTATTAATTTTTATTAATTGATTAATTGATCATTATGTTAAGTGTATTATTTTATCATTGGAGTGTGTTGTGCGTTTATAGGGGAATACTTTTGGAAGTAATTGAAATCTAATTAAGTAATTATTAAATTTATATTTGGGTATTGATAATTAATTTATTGGATATTAATTATTAATAGGTAATTTTTTAAATTACAATTTTTGGTTCTAAAAATTAATTTATTGTTGTTTTATCATTAATTGGTAATTAAATATTATTAAATATTATTTATTGATACATTTAATTAATATATTAAGAATTATTTATTAATTGATAATTAATGTTTAATTATTATTATTATTGGTATAAAAAAGCATTTAATTGTTCAATATTAGTTAATTGGTAATTAAGGGGCTCATTACGATGGCGGGCGGAAGCACCACCGCCGTGCTGGCGGATGCAAAAAGCACCAGTTACCGCCGGCACGCAGCAGTCCACACGCCCGTCCAATTACGATGCGAAAAGTAGGCCAAACACCGCCGGCAAGCCAGCAACACCGTCCGCCATCAAAGTGCGCCCGTACACGTAGCGGCGCAGCCCAACTGACACACACCGTCCGACGAAACACGTCCCGCCCGGCGCATAAATTACGATGCCGCAAACAAACGGCTCCCACGGCCAAGAGATACCGTACGACAAACCGAAGCGGTAACACGGATGCCGAGCACGGACAACGAAGAAGCGGCTCCCCGAGCATG
The DNA here is from genome assembly GCA_963921515.1 of Calotriton arnoldi. Lineage (NCBI taxonomy): Eukaryota > Metazoa > Chordata > Amphibia > Caudata > Salamandridae > Calotriton > Calotriton arnoldi. The sequence continues at coordinate 422,300 of CAWUFW010013956.1, forward strand.
AATCCAGCACTGCAGGCCCTCCCCATGCTCCTGCTGATGCACCACCAAGGACGCAACGTACCGCGGAGACGCAGGTAGGCACACACACAACAAGTGCACGCAAACAGCGCACACAGTGCAAGGGCGGAAAAAGCGGACAACCCCCACCAGCGCGTGTACACAACACATCCACCATTGCATCCACATATGACACACAGGCCAAATCGTAACATCGCGGAACACATGTGTACACACCACCTGGGACTAGGAACCAACCACCCCGTCACGGCCCCAAAGCGCCGATGACGCCGCCACACATGCGCACAACGCAGAGGCCAACCGCAGCGCCATGCATGCGTCGCACACAGACACAGGGACACAACCAAGCAGCACACACATCAGCCCCACCCCGAACGCACATGACACGTGACAGGCCTGCCACAGACATGTCCCCAACGCCCAATTCACGGACAACACCCAACGCCACACAACCGACGCACACATGTCAGTGAAGACACGCAACAGCAGGACACACCCCAGTGTAACAAACATGGCGAAGCACACAGCGGCGTCAACACCAACTAGGAGAAGCAGGGCCCCTTCGGGAAGAGGAACGCCAGTACCACACTGAAACACCCATACCACCCTGCACATATGAACAAGACATATAAAACGGAACACCAAAGAGCCCGGGGACCGACAACAGGTGGCCCAAGAATAACATTCACACACAAGGCCCAACGCAGAGCGGAAAGGCAGCCTGCCGCCCACACAAGGGAGAGCAGACAGCACTGAATGACCTTCCATTCCAACTCCGAAACCACAGCCCTACGACAGAAGCCGGTGAATACAGCCATTGTCCAAGAATAGACCAACACAGGCATGCCGAGGAGACCGACCACAGGGCAGATAGCGCATATCACAGAAGCACACAACGGACGGGGAAGAAAGAAGAAAACACTCCCCCATGTCGGCCACATGCAAGTTAATTGGAAGGAGTCACACATCACTGACCTTGAACTGTCTGAGAAGCATGTGGGAAGAGGGCCCGTGTTCTCCAAACAAGCAAACAGAACACAAGTCCTGTCTCCCTACGACTACACAGAGCTCACAGCAACCTCGGAGCGTGCACATTGCAGACTGCACACACAGCCGGAGCACGCCACCACAACGCACCGCTGGGAAATGGCAACCGCAACACACCTACCCAACTACGCCCGAACAGCTCAAGCTGTACAAAACCAACCTGTTCCATACATTGGGATGCGATCTCCTGTCCCTGCTGAACGTAAGTTACCGACTGACTTACCGCATCACATTGTTCAGCTGCGTCATGCCCGTCTTCTACTGTCGGAGGTGTCCATACCAGCATCCCGTCGAGATATGCCTCTCCAACCCGGCATGTCTGAAGGCGGACCTGCTACCACTACTCCTCCCTCTGGACGCACACGACAGGGCCTGCTCTGCCTATGGGGGCATGGCGTATGTGGCCAACATCGCACCCGCACTGAAATGGGACCACTGTGCCTCCACACGACGGATCATCGAGAACAGCTACATCGAATGTCACCCAGCATGCCCCATCATGGTCCTCCAAGGGACAACTTACGAACAACACCTTGACAGCCACCATCCGCTACATTGGCTGGCAAACATGTACACCACCAATGACATGGAAGCCCTGCTGGGCGGCATCGCATACCTGACAACCTGTCAATTCGTCGGACCACAACGCAGGTTCCCCGAGTGACCTATGATGTCCAACCCCGCACCCATGCTTAGCTTCCGCACGGACTGGCCAGTCACCACCACAACAGCCATACCAAACGACCGGCAACTGTAACCACACCATCAACGACATCGCCATGACATCGGATATGACCGGGACATGCACACTGTTCCCCATCACATCCAGGAACACCGCATGCATCGTGGGAGGCAGTGGCATGGGCTCTGTGTATCGCACCCACATGGACGGAACTGCACGAACAACCAGGACACGACATGGATCCAGCGCCCATGGACACACACACCGCTCAGTGGACATGAATAGGTCGCCTGGAGTCTGTGGGTGCTGCACCCCTCCCACCCCCGCCCCGGGAATCCCATACCAGGACCTTTGCATGGACGACAAGTGCATACAACAACAACACGACCCCAGTGACTGTGACATGTCCAGTAACCACCACAGTGCAACAACAAGTGGCACGCCGCTGCATGCACGCAAGCACATGCCCTGATGTCATCTCACATGCACGCGTGCATGAGGAACAACCGCAGCAAACCTGTCACATGGAACTGAGATGGACTGTGCCCATGATGCCAAGCGGTCTGGTAGGCTACATGTATACCGTCTGTGTCAAAGTCCGCAGCTCCGCAGCTATACGTAAATGTACATTAGCACAGCCTTGGCCAAGCAGATGTCACCCTGAAGCCCACATCCCACATGCAACAGCCAATCACATGTAACCCCACACCCTATCCCATTTGCAATCATGCTCAGTATATCCTCAACATGTATTCCGCTGCCAGTAGTGTCCACTATACTGCATCACAGAGGACAGAAGACTCCATATAATGTTTGAAACCAAAACTGTCTCCGCTGACTCATTTCACAAGTACGAATGAGAGAGGATGAGAGTATGTGAAGTACACGGCAGTCGTGACATGACCATGTAGTCCACTGGTATTGGATGTCAACGCAAATGAGTAGCACTACTGTGGAAGACACACATGTGTCGTGTGAAGTCGTATGGACGCAGTGCTCAGGTGGGTGGGTGCGACGGGTAGATGCGCACATGCCAAGTTGGAGCACGCCGTGTTGGGAGGGGTCATGAACAGTACACCACCGCTTCCCTGGGCATTGTGAGAGGACACCTGTCGGGGGGAGTGAACACGTGTGTGCACAGCAGCCGGGCACACGTACAAAGCGGTACCAGGCGCACCTCAGCCCACCCTCTGTGGACAAGCTGGATCCTGTTGTGCGCCCGCCATGCCCCTTGACAAGGCACACACAGCCCCAGTCGACCAGGTGTAACCCCAACATAGTCAATCCGCACAGGCGATACAGGGCACGGGATGGCAGTGGAGCATGGTGTGTGAGAGGTCTCCTCGCGCTCCTCCTGGTCATATCACGCAGGCAATAGAACCTCAACGTCTAGCATGGCACAAGTCACATGGAAGTGTAGGGGGACGCACCACAGCACGAGCAGCACTGACGTCACGGGAGGTGGCTCGCACCATCCCATCCATTGCCCATCATACCAACCACGCCACATGCCATTGCGACTAAGTGCAAGCGCGTGCGCCACCACCCCGAGCCCTCCCCAGAGAGGCCAAAGAGTGAATGTGTGGGCCATCAGCCACAGACGGACGCGGCCTGGCCGCAAGGGCAGCCACAGCCACTGGGTGTCGCAGGTGGCGGATCCGGAAGGCGAAGACTGTGATGCATAGTCCATGCAGGCCGGGTCTCCATTTGGGGCACCACGCAGGTGGACGGCGTCCCGCCACACATCATACCCTGAGACAGCCCACTCGTGCAACTGGACCCACACATACACTCCTTGCCCTCTCTGGTGCGAGCTTGGGGCTGCCTGTGCAAGCGCTCGCCTCGCAGGTGAGCATGCATATTGGGGAGCGAGGGAGGACATGAGGGCTGGGGCGAAGATGACTGTATCACTGTCAGTTAGTACAAGGGATGACCCAGATGTGGAAAGGAAGAGACGTGTCCCGTGTGTACTGCAACTAGTCGCCAATCCAACTACCCCCATGTCCGGAATGTAAGCCCGCACCTAGGCCCGCCCATCCGCCACATCGAACATACCACCAGCACGACAACCTTCCCATTCGAAACACTGACTGGGGGTGGCGACCAGTGTACAATCATGTGTAGCCTACCCACGCGTACATGTGGGCCCTCCATGATCCATGTCACCTGCGGCAAAGTCATGACATGCGCAATGAGGGAAGTGAGGAGAGCTGTCCGCCCCACGCGCAGAAGGTGCATCAGCTCCACAGACCCAGCAGCGAGTCCAGCAGGGGTCACATGTGCAGGGGCAGCTGTGCCTGGTGTGAAGGCACATGCATATAGACAGCACATCGACCAATGTGTAGTCTGCCCACATCTACAGTCCATCATCATGCGGACATAGGAATTGAACACAGGGCAACACATCTTAGTTGGTGCACCCACCGTGACCAACAATGCGCAATCATCGACGTACCCGCCCTGTGCATGGCCCCCCACCCAACGGAGGCACATCCAGTGCCACCATCCCACACACACAAGCCTTCCACGGAACATGCTGTGTCCAATGGTCAGTACAGAGTCAGCGCCCATCTGGTGGATCCTGAACAGGAGACACATGCACACACATGCCAGCTCCCACTATGTACGTCTGCCACCTGGCACGTGCAATGTAACCTCTCACCTGTGACGTGTGACTGCAAGCACACAGCCGTCTTGGCATGGGGCTGTCAATGTGGACACCTGTCAATGTTTCGGGAGGTGTGATCCGTACAGTGCTGTACATAGGGTGCAGTGCTGACACTTACTACTGTCTCATATCCCCTCGTGCCACAGGTCCCACTTGTTTTGGCCGCTCAGCCTGTGCCCACATCGTCGTCGTCGTGTGCCATACTCATCCAGCCGCGGAAGCAGTTCCATGCTCAGCAGACATTCATGTTGCCGTGGCGTTGCCGCTTGACGGATATGCAGTCAGTCCCCATCAGCACGCCCCGCAAGTCATTGGGGCCTAGATCCCCATGTGCATGCACATGGCAGTGGTTTGTATCACTAGCCATTGCCATTGTTGGGAGACCTGTGTAAGTGTATTGTGGCCGTGCCGTCCCAGCTTGACAGCTGGGCTGTGGCTCATGTGCTTGCTCAGTCATGTCAGTGATGTGTATGCGAAATCGCTATGTGTCGTGTTGCTTTGACATGTGTCCTCTGCCATTGTCCCTAGGCGGAGACCGAACATTGACCGCCCATACCAATTGCTGGCGGACATGGACGATACAGAGGTTATTAGGAAGTTTCGGCTGGACAGGCCAACCCTGCATCGACTGTGTGCCATGTTAGAACCCCATCTCCGTCCCCGCAGGGTGTATCCGACTGCTGTCACCCCCACGGCTAAGGTGATGGCCGCCATGCATTTCTTCGCCACTGGGTCATTCCAGCACACAGTGGGCATTGGAGGAGGGATGTCCCAGCCCATGTTCAGCAAGGTGCTGAGGGATGTACTGGCAGCCATGATGCTGTGCCGAAACAGGTACATCCGCTTCCCCAGGGCTCGTGAATTGGCGGCAGTGAAGGGTGCATTCTATGCCCTTGGCAGAATCCCACACGTCGTTGGAGCCATTGACTGCACACATGTCGGCCTTGTTCCACCACAGGCCACTGAGCACCTGTACCGCAACAGGAAGCACACGCACTCCCTGAATGTGCAAGTGGTGTGCCTTGCGGACATGGTGATCACCCACGTGTGTGCAAAGTTCCCAGGCTCGGCCCATGACGCACACATAATGCGCAACAGCATCTTGCCACGACTGATGTCCAATATGCAACAGGATCGTGCCTGTATTGTCGGTGAGTATGTGGAGTGGTGTAGCGTGCTGGTTGTGCGATGCTGTCCCCTGTCCAGTTGGAATTGCAACGGTTCTCTGTGTCCCTCACACCCAGGTGACTCTGCGTACCCGAATGGGGCATGGCTGCTCAGTCCATTGAGGAATCCTCGCACCCCAGCAGACGATCGCTACAATGAGGCACATGGGAGGACCAGACGTGTGGTCGAGCGTACCTTTGGCCTCCTCAAGTCCAGGTTCAGGTGCCTGGACCGCACCGAGGAGTGCGCTGGCGTACTCCCCACAGAAGGTGTGCCGGATAGTGGTGGCGTGCTGCATGCTGCACAATCTGGCCATTCGGAAGCAGATCCCCCTCATTGTGGATGACGGAGATCAACCAGGGCCCCAGCCCGCAGACCAGGACAGCTCGAGTGAGGAGGACAGCGGAGAGGAGGAAGCTGGTAATGTGCGGCAGCAGCTCATCGCCCGCTACTTCACTTGACGGTGAGTGTCCATGTACGACGGCTGATGTGGCTGTATCTGTGCAGGTGTGTGTGTGCTGTGTCAGGGTGGCCGTTTGTTCACTGCGTGCTGTGTGTCAACGCTCCATGGCCAGGGTAGTATGCCACTGTTGGTGGCTGTGGCATTGTGCACTATTGCTCTGTGCGATGTGTGTACATTGCTTGTAGTTGTTGACATGTACTGTGTGATGGGTGTGTGACACACTCATTGAATGTGCTCCTGTTCTGTCTCCCACCCCTAGGTCCCTACAGGCCCTCCGGATTCAATTGCCATGCCACGCATCAGGTGCCTTTCCGCCCAAGGTGGCCGTTGTATTCCGTACAAATAAAACACAGGGCACAAACAGCAGTTAGTGAAAAAGGTGCATTTATTACAAACTGTGACATGTGATTGTGTGTAAGGTGATGACAAAAGTGGTGCGTGCAGTGACAATGAGCTGTCGGTCATGGCTGCGTGATGATCAGGGTGTACCCACTGGTTCTATGTCCATAGTCCAACACACACATGCCATCCAGATGGCTGTGTGGAGTGGGATTGTAGTCCAAGTCAATGCAGTGGCTGGTCAAGGAAGGCTGGCGGAAGGCTGGCTGGCTGTCTCACTTGCGTTTGGAGCGTGCGAAGTCCTCCCGGGAGATCTGTTTCCACTTCGGACGGCCCCTTCCACGTTTGCGAGGGGGGGTGCCTGCTTGCGACATGCTGGTGGTTGAGGTGTGCTCACTGGCTGTGGACGCAGGGGAACTGGACACTGCTGCTCCACCCTGTGCCCCGGCAGGTGGTGGCGGAGGGGAGCTGCTGTCCCTGGCAGTGACCTCACCGCCACCACCAGCTGGCCCATGAGGTCCACGAGTTGGCCCATACGGGCGTCCATGGACCTCAGCACCCCCAGCACCTCACGCGTGTCTGAAGCAGACCGGACCCATTGTCCTTGGGCCTCTTCATAGGCCCCAAGGACTCTGGCCATTTGAGGCAGGGCATGGCTCCCAGGGAGGCTGGCGTTTCCCTGACCCTGCTCCTCCTACCAGTCCTGCTGCCACCGGCCCTGCCCACTAGCCACATTGCTCACCACGGTCCTCGCTGTGGCTCCCAGGGTGGATCCAGTCGGCCGGGCCACCACCTGCGCTGGGGCTGGTGCCAGCGAAGACGTGGTGGTGGTGGCGGCGGTGGTGGTCGGTGCGGCGATGGTGGTGGTTGCGGCAGTGGTAGTGGCCACAATGACCGTGGGTGTGGCCGCAACGACAGTGGCAGCAGGGGGCTGGGAATGTTCAGCAGCCCTGGATGATGGGTTGGTGGGTAGGAGGGGTCCTGGGAGCGGCTGGGCCCTGCCACACCAGATGGGCCTGCTTGGTGGTCCGTGTCCGAAGAGGAGGACAGATCCTCCAGATCCGTGTGTCCTCGTTGGGGGCTTGTAGGCTGGCTGTGCTGGCTGCTGGCTCCATCCCCAGCATCCAGCAGTTCGTCACCTGTGGAGAGAATGAGATTTGTTATTGTGTTGCACCTGGCGAAGTATGTATTTGTCGTCTGACATTAACAGTTCGTGCAATCTCGTACATGGGTTTCCCGGAGGCGTGTGTGTGGCTGTAGCATCTGTAGTTGTGTGTGCTTGGCAATGGGACTGTGTGCTGTGCACATGTGGCATGGGACGGATTGGCCATGCCGATGGGTGTGTTGCTGTGCCCCTACTTATTGTGACTCTGGTGTATGCGGGCTCCTGGTCCATCCTGGGTCTGGTTTGTACTTTGCTTTTGGTGTTCAGATGGGACGCTTAGGAACGCATATGGCAACATGGGGGCCATGCCCCAGATTCGCATTTGGGAGGGGATATGCTTTTGGGGTTCAAATGGAACGCTTAGGGACGCATATGGCAACATGGGGGCCATGCCCCAGATTCGCATTTGGGAGGGAATATGCTTTTGGGGTTCAAATGGAACGCTTAGGAACGCATATGGCAACATGGGGGCCATGCCCCAGATTCGCATTTGGGAGGGAATATGCTTTTGGGGTTCAAATGGAACGCTTAGGAACGCATATGGCAACATGGGGGCCATGCCCCAGATTCGCATTTGGGAGGGGATATGCTTTTGGGGTTCAAATGGAACGCTTAGGGACGCATATGGCAACATGGGGGCCATGCCCCAGATTCGCATTTGGGAGGGAATATGCTTTTGGGGTTCAAATGGAACACTTAGGGACGCATATGGCAACATGGGGGCCATGCCCCAGATTCGCATTTGGGAGGGAATATGCTTTTGGGGTTCAAATGGAACGCTTAGGAACGCATATGGCAACATGGGGGCCATGCCCCAGATTCGCATTTGGGAGGGGATATGCTTTTGGGGTACATGCTGTGAGCCATGGGTGCCGAACGTGACATGTGTTGTGGCAGCATGACAGTGCATGGTTTGAGGTGTGTGCATGCTTGACATGGCCTGCATATTTGCTGTCTGTTGTGATTACTGGACATGGCATTGGACGCATCGTTATGAGTGAGTGATGGTTGTGTGCCAGCCAACGTATTGCAGTTGTCCCATCTCCTTGGTGTGCGTGCTGCCCTGTGCCATGTGCATCACTGCAGTGCTCTGGGGGGGTGTGGCCCATGTTGTGTGTTGTTGCTCACAGTGTGTCGTGCACTTCATTGACTTCTGGCACATGGTTGGTCATGGGCATGTATCTTAGCGTGACTGCTGTATGTGTGGCAGCTGTGCGGATGACATGCCTTTCATGAGACTGGGGCTGACGGATGGGATGGATGGTATGTTGTATGTGCATGGTGTGTCTGTGTGTTTGATGGGTTCAGTGGTGTTCGTGTGCATTTATGTTGTTCCGCTCTGTTGCGTCTAGTGTTGTTTGTCTTACATAGGCGTAGTTGTGGGGTGTGTGGTTGACAGGCAGTAGGGGCTACATGGACAGGACTTCAATGGTGTTTCGGTTGTGTGTGATGAGTTGCACAGTGGCTGCCGTGTGGTACTATATTCAGTGTGGCTTGTGCATGCAGACGTGGCTCCTTGGGTGTTGCTATGTCTGTGATGGGTCATGTGGGGTGTGAGTCTGTTGTTCATGTCCGTGTGCACATTGTTCACTTGTTCGTGACGGTGGGCGGTGCTGCGTGTTCGTCTGCTACGTGACATGTCCCATGTGTTGGTCGTGTTATGGTCCTCATGCCTCCAGTAATCCAGCCCTGTCCAGTTTCCCACCTGCAAGTTGTTTGTGCGTGCACTGTACTGGATGCCACATGGCTCTAAGCGGGGGTGCTCCATGTTGCAGGTCTGTGGGGGTGGGGGGTGTTGTGGGTCGTGGGGGTGGCTGGACACCCACTGACACCGATTGCTGTGGACCGTGATGTCTGCCTTTCGGCTGTCGTTGTGCACTGCGGTGGCTGACACGTGGCTGTGGGGTGTGGGGGATGCTCCTCCTTGCTGTGCTGTGGGACTGGGGCCTGGTGTGTGTTGTACTTGGGCTGTCCACCCTCCCACCCACTGCACTTTGTGTTCCTGCCACTTACCTGTTACTTGTCGGTTAGTGCAGCTGTGGCGGACACATGGGTGTGGTGGGTGCTCGTTGTGGCGCTTCTGGCATATTTGGGGACCTGTTGGTGGTTACGTGGCTGGCTGAGTGTACACATGTCCCCACGTATGTTACAGTTGTTCGGTTTGGGCTGTGTGTGGTGGTGTCTGTTGCATGTGTGTGTGATGTGTTGTGTATTGTGTGCTGGACATGGGGGTGTTTGTCCCTGGGAGCTGTGGCATGGTGGTTGCGCATGTGAGTACATAGCGGTGTGCTGGTATACATTAGTTTGTACTTACCAGCCTCCACTCCCCTATTAATCCGGCGAGGATCTCCGGATGTATTACGACTCGCACCTTCTCCTCCCACGCTTTGAAGGTCTTAAAGAGCGCGGGATTCCCTCCGCCAGTGACGGCAGCCAGCTCTCTGTTTTTGCCCTCCTTCTTCTTGACCAGGCTCTTTACGTCATTCCAACGTTTGTTTATTTCACCTCTGTTCCTGGGCAGGGTCCCGACTGCATTGACCTGGTCTACGATCCGGTTCCACATTCTGTTTCTGGTGGCTAGTGGTGTGTGCTGGACCATGTTCCCATAGATTTGTGGGTACACCTTGATGATCTCGTCGACCATGACCGTCAGCTCAATGGGCGTGTACTTGGGCATTCTTTATGGTGCCATGGTGTTTGTGGTGCTGGTGCGGTGTGTGTTGTGTAATGTGCAGGGGGTTTGTGGTGCCGGTGTTTGGTGGTGGTGGTGGTGGTGGTGGTGTTTGGTGGTGGTGGTGGTGGTGGTGGTGGTTGTGATGTGTGCGTTTCTGTGGTGTGCTGCTGTCCTTGCTGTGTCACTGTGTCCTCTCCTCTCCTCTCTGGTTTGCAATGTAGCAAGGGGTTGTGGTCTGTGGGAGTGCTGCTTTTGTACTCACCTATGTGGGTGTGTCCTCATGGTCTGTTGTTTTCAGGTGTGTTGTGTCTGGGGTTCTGGCCTTTGTATTTTTTGTTTGTCCGGGGGGTGTTTTCGGGATGTGTACTGTGCTTGTGTATTTGTGCGTGCCTTGCTGTGTGGACTTGTTGGCCATGTTGTGTGCTATTGGTTTTGTGTGCGGATGGTTTCTGTGCAGGTACGTGGGCGCCATGGCTTCTGCCGTGTCGATTCTCATCGGCGTTGTTTGCGCTGGCGGGCGGTATATTTGTGGTTTTCCGCGCTCATGTCGGTGCGATCGTAATTTCACGTGCGGTGTGTCGGCCGTGAGGGCGGGCGGTTTTGTGTTGTCGTGCGTGTTTCCGTCCGTGGCGGGCGGTTTGACTCCGACTCGGACGTTGGCGGGCGGTATTTTGTGTGATTTTTCCGCCGATGGCGGTTTTCGGTTTGTGTAATCGTAATGGCGTGGTCGGTGTTCAGGCGGTGTGTGCGGGCGGATTTTTGCCGCTTCCTTGCCTGGCGGATTTTTTTACGCCGGGTATCGTAATGGGCCCCTAAGATTTTATAATTTATACGTTTTTTGTTATTAAAAATATTTTATTATTCAATATTTATTATTTAGTAATTAGTATTTATTAATTATTATTTATTGGTATTTATTATTAATTTATTGTTAATAAATTTTCTATTGGTAATTATGTTTTTAATAATTATTTATTGGTATTGGTAAATAGTTTAGAGTTATTAAATAATTCATTAATTATTTTTAATTTTTTTTTTATTTATAAGTATGTTATTTGTAACTTCTACGCTATCCAACACTTTCCCTACTGTTGCACTCTCTGGAGTTGGAATAGTAATTTTTACCCCTACGCTATCCAACACTTTCCCTACTGTTGCACTCTCTGGAGTGGGAATAGTAATTTTTACCCCTACGCTATCCAACACTTTCCCTACTGTTGCACTCACTGGAGTGGGAATAGTAATGTTTACCTTCACGCTATCCAACGCTTTCCCTACTGTTGCACTCCCTGGAGTGGGAATAGTAATTTCTACCCCTACGCTATCCAACACTTTCCCTACTGTTGCACTCTCTGGAGTTGGAATAGTAATTTTTACCCCTACGCTATCCAACACTTTCCCTACTGTTGCACTCTCTGGAGTGGGAATAGTAATTTTTACCCCTACGCTATCCAACCCTTTCCTTACTGTTGCAGTCTCTGGAGTAGGAATAGTAATTTTTACCCCTACGCTATCCAACACTTTCCCTACTGTTGCACTCACTGGAGTGGGAATAGTAATTTTTACCCTCACGCTATCCAACGCTTTCTTTACTGTTGCACTCCCTGGAGTGGGAATAGTAATTTCTACCCCTACGCTATCCAACACTTTCCCTATTGTTGCACTCACTGGAGTGGGAATAGTAATTTTTACCCTCACGCTATCCAACGCTTTCCCTACTGTTGCACTCCCTGGAGTGGGAATAGTAATTTCTACCCCTATGCTATCCAACACTTTCCCTACTGTTGCACTCTCTGGAGTTGGAATAGTAATTTTTACCCCTACGCTATCCAACACTTTCCCTACTGTTGCACTCTCTGGAGTGGGAATAGTAATTTTTACCCCTACGCTATCCAACATTTTTCTTACTGTTGTTTTTTTGGGGGTTGTAATAGTAGTTTTATTTCCTACGCTATTTAATATTTTTTGTATTATTTTAGTTAATATAGTATATAATTTATTTTAAAAATATTAAAAGTAAATTAATTTTTTTAAATTTGTTATACATAATTATTTAATTTTTATTTATGTTATTGTTTTATGTGTATAGATGTATTTGAAATTTATAATATTTTTAATAATTTATAATTTATTAAAATAATTATTCAAACTGATTATTAAGGGGCCCATTACGATACCCGGCGTAAAAAAATCCGCCAGGCATGGAAGCGGCAAAAATCCGCCCGCACACACCGTCTGAACACCGACCACGCCATTACGATTACACAAACCGAAAACCGCCATCGGCGAAAAATCACACAAGATACCGCCCGCCATCGTCCGAGTCGGAGTCAAACCGCCCGCCACGGACGGAAACACGCACGACAACACAAAACCGCCCGCCCTCACGGCCGACACACCGCACGTGAAATTACGATCGCACCGCCATGAGCGCGGGAAAACTACAAATATACCGCCCGCCAGCGCAAACAACGCCGATGAGAATCGACACGGCAGAAGCCATGGCGCCCACGTCCCTGCACAGAAACCATCCGCTCACAAAACCAATAGCACACAACATGGCCAACAAGTCCACACAGCAAGGCACGCACAAATACACAAGCACAGTACACATCCCGAAAACACCCCCGGACAAACAAAAACTACAAAGGCCAGAACCCCAGACACAACACACCTGAAAACAACAGACCATGAGGACACACCCACATAGGTAAGTACAAAAGCAGCACTCCCACAGACCACAACCCCTTGCAACATTGCAAACCAGAGAGGAGAGGAGAGACACAGTGACACAGCAAGGACAGCAGCACACCACAGAAACGCACACATCACAACCACCACCACCACCACCACCACCACCAAACACCGGCACCACAAACCCCCTGCACATTACACAACACACACCGCACCAGCACCACAAACACCATGGCACCACAAAGAATGCCCAAGTTCACGCCCATTGAGCTGACGGTCATGGTCGACGAGATCATCAAGGTGCACCCACAAATCTATGGGAACATGGTCCAGCACACACCACTAGCCACCAGAAACAGAATGTGGAACCGGATCGTAGACCAGGTCAATGCAGTCGGGACCCTGCCCAGGAACAGAGGAGAAATCAACAAACGGTGGAATGACGTCAAGAGCCTGGTCAAGAAGAAGGAGGGCAAAAACAGAGAGCTGGCTGCCGTCACTGGCGGAGGAATCCCGCGCTCTTCAAGACCTTCAAAGCGTGGGAGGAGAAGGTGCGAGTCATAATACATCCGGAGATCCTCGCCGGATTAGCAGGGGAGTGGAGGCTGGTAAGTACAAACTAATGTATACCAGCACAACGCTATGTACTCACATGCACTACCACCATGCCACAGCTCCCAGGGACAAACACCCCCATGTCCAGCACACAATACACAACACATCACACACACATGCAACAGACACCACCACACACAGCCCAAACCGAACAACTGTAAGATACGTGGGGACATGTGTACACTCAGCCAGCCACGTAACCACCAACAGGTCCCCAAATATGCCAGAAGCGCCACAACGAGCACCCACCACACCCATGTGTCCGCCACAGCTGCACTAACCGACAAGTAACAGGTAAGTGGCAGGAACACAAAGTGCAGTGGGTGGGACGGTGGACAGCCCAAGTACAACACACACCAGGCCCCTAGTCCCACAGCACAGCAAGGAGGAGCATTCCCCACACCCCACAGCCACGTGTCAGCCACCGCAGTGCACAACGACAGCCGAAAGGCAGACATCACGGTCCACAGCAATCGGTGTCAGTGGGTGTCCAGCCACCCCCACGACCCACAACACCCCCACCCCCACAGACCTGCAACATGGAGCACCCCCCGCTTAGAGCCATGTGGCATCCAGTACAGTGCACGCACGAACAACTTGCAGGTGGGAAACTGGACAGGGCTGGATTACTGGAGGCATGAGGACCGGAACACGACCAACACATGGGACATGTCACGTAGCAGACGAACACGCAGCACCGCCCACCGTCACGAACAAGTGAACAATGTGCACACGGACATGAACAACAGACTCACACCCCACATGACCCATCACAGACATAGCAACACCCAAGGAGCCACGTCTGCATGCACAAGCCACACTGAATATAGTACCACACGGCAGCCACTGTGCAACTCATCACACACAACCGAAACACCATTGAAGTCCTGTCCATGTAGCCCCTACTGCCTGTCAACCACACACCCCACAACTACGCCTATGTAAGACAAACAACACTAGACGCAACAGAGCGGAACAACATAAATGCACACGAACACCACTGAACCCATCAAACACACAGACACACCATGCACATACAACATACCATCCATCCCATCCGTCAGCCCCAGTCTCATGAAAGGCATGTCATCCGCACAGCTGCCACACATACAGCAGTCACGCTAAGATACATGCCCATGACCAACCATGTGCCAGAAGTCAATGAAGCGCACGACACACTGTGAGCAACAACACACAACATGGGCCACACCCCCCGAGCACTGCAGTGATGCACATGGCACAGGGCAGCACGCACACCAAGGAAATGGGACAACTGCAATACGTTGGCTGGCACACAACCATCACTCACTCATAACGATGCGTCCAATGCCATGTCCAGTAATCACAACAGACAGCAAATATGCAGGCCATGTCAAGCATGCACACACCTCAAACCATGCACTGTCATGCTGCCACAACACATGTCACGTTCGGCACCCATGGCTCACAGCATGTACCCCAAAAGCATATCCCCTCCCAAATGCGAATCTGGGGCATGGCCCCCATGTTGCCATATGCGTTCCTAAGCGTTCCATTTGAACCCCAAAAGCATATTCCCACCCAAATGCGAATCTGGGGCATGGCCCCCATGTTGCCATATGCGTTCCTAAGCGTTCCATTTGAACCCCAAAAGCATATTCCCTCCCAAATGCGAATCTGGGGCATGGCCCCCATGTTGCCATATGCGTTCCTAAGCGTTCCATTTGAACCCCAAAAGCATATTCCCTCCCAAATGCGAATCTGGGGCATGGCCCCCATGTTGCCATATGCGTTCCTAAGCGTTCCATTTGAACCCCAAAAGCATATTCCCTCCCAAATGCGAATCTGGGGCATGGCCCCCATGTTGCCATATGCGTTCCTAAGCGTTCCATTTGAACCCCAAAAGCATATTCCCTCCCAAATGCGAATCTGGGGCATGGCCCCCATGTTGCCATATGCGTTCCTAAGCGTTCCATTTGAACCCCAAAAGCATATTCCCTCCCAAATGCGAATCTGGGGCATGGCCCCCATGTTGCCATATGCGTTCCTAAGCGTTCCATTTGAACCCCAAAAGCATATTCCCTCCCAAATGCGAATCTGGGGCATGGCCCCCATGTTGCCATATGCGTTTCTAAGCGTTCCATTTGAACCCCAAAAGCATATTCCCTCCCAAATGCGAATCTGGGGCATGGCCCCCATGTTGCCATATGCGTTCCTAAGCGTTCCATTTGAACCCCAAAAGCATATTCCCTCCCAAATGCGAATCTGGGGCATGGCCCCCATGTTGCCATATGCGTTCCTAAGCGTTCCATTTGAACCCCAAAAGCATATTCCCTCCCAAATGCGAATCTGGGGCATGGCCCCCATGTTGCCATATGCGTTCCTAAGCGTTCCATTTGAACCCCAAAAGCATATCCCCTCCCAAATGCGAATCTGGGGCATGGCCCCCATGTTGCCATATGCGTTCCTAAGCGTCCCATCTGAACACCAAAAGCAAAGTACAAACCAGACCCAGGATGGGCCAGGAGCCCGCATACACCAGAGTCACAATAAGTAGGGGCACAGCAACACACCCATCGGCATGGCCAATCCGTCCCATGCCACATGTGCACAGCACACAGTCCCATTGCCAAGCACACACAACTACAAATGCTACAGCCACACACACGCCTCCGGGAAACCCATGTACGAGATTGCACGAACTGTTAATGTCAGACGACAAATACATACTTCGCCAGGTGCAACACAATAACAAATCTCATTCTCTCCACAGGTGACGAACTGCTGGATGCTGGGGATGGAGCCAGCAGCCAGCACAGCCAGCCTACAAGCCCCCAACGAGGACACACGGATGTGGAGGATCTGTCCTCCTCTTCGGACACGGACCACCAAGCAGGCCCATCTGGTGTGGCAGGGCCCAGCCGCTCCCCAGGACCCCTCCTACCCACCAACCCATCATCCAGGGCTGCTGAACATTCCCAGCCCCCTGCTGCCACTGTCGTTGCGGCCACACCCACGGTCATTGCGGCCACTACCACTGCCGCAACCGCCACCATCGCCGCACCGACCACCACCGCCGCCACCACCACCACGTCTTCGCTGGCACCAGCCCCAGCGCAGGTGGTGGCCCGGCCGACTGGATCCACCCTGGGAGCCACAGCGAGGACCGTGGTGAGCAATGTGGCTAGTGGGCAGGCCGGTGGCAGCAGGACTGGTAGGAGGAGCAGGGTCAGGGAAACGCCAGCCTCCCCTGGGAGCCATGCCCTGCCTCAAATGGCCAGAGTCCTTGGGGCCTATGAAGAGGCCCAAGGACAATGGGCCAGGTCAGCTACAGACACGCGTGAGGTGCTGGGGGTGCTGAGGTCCATGGACGCCCGTATGGGCCAACTCGTGGACCTCATGGGCCAGCTGGTGGTGGCGGTGAGGTCACAGCCAGGGACAGCAGCTCCCCCTCCGCCACCACCTGCCGGGGCGCAGGGTCGAGCAGCAGTGTCCAGTTCCCCTGCGTCCACAGCCAGTGAGCACACCTCAACCACCAGCATGTCGCAAGCAGGCACCCCCTCGCAAACGTGGAAGGGGCCGTCCGAAGTGGAAACCGATCTCCCGGGAGGACTTCGCACGCTCCAAACGCAAGTGAGGCAGCCAGCCAGCCTTCCTTGACCACCCACTGCATTGACTTGGACTACGATCCCACTCCACACAGCCATCTGGATGGCATGTGTGTGTTGGACTATGGACATAGAACCAGTGGGTACACCCTGAGCATCACGCAGCCATGACCGACAGCTCATTGTCACTGCACGCACCACTTTTGTCATCACCTTACACACAATCACATGTCACAGTTTGAAATAAATGCACCTCTTACACTAACTGCTGTTTGTGCCCTGTGTTTTATTTGTACGGAATACAACGGCCACCTTGGGCGGAAAGGCACCTGATGCGTGGCATGGCAATGGAATCCGGAGGGCCTGTAGGGACCTAGGGGTGGGAGACAGAACAGGAGCACATTCAATGAGTGTGTCACACACCCATCACACAGTACATGTCAACAACTACAAGCAATGTACACACATCGCACAGAGCAATAGGGCACAATGCCACAGCCACCAACAGTGGCATACTACCCTGGCCATGGAGCGTTGACACACAGCACGCAGTGAACAAACGGCCACCCTGACACAGCACACACACACCTGCACAGATACAGCCACATCAGCCGTCGTACATGGACACTCACCGTCAAGTGAAGTAGCGGGCGATGAGCTGCTGCCGCACATTACCAGCTTCCTCCTCTCCGCTGTCCTCCTCACTCGAGCTGTCCTGGTCTGCGGGCTGGGGCCCTGGTTGATCTCCGTCATCCACGATGAGGGGATCTGCTTCCGAATGGCCAGATTGTGCAGCATGCAGCACGCCACCACTATCCGGCACACCTTCTGTGGGGAGTACGCCAGCGCACCCCGGTGCGGTCCAGGCACCTGAACCTGGACTTGAGGAGGCCAAAGGTACGCTCGACCACACGTCTGGTCCTCCCATGTGCCTCATTGTAGCGATCGTCTGCTGGGGTGCGAGGATTCCTCAATGGACTGAGCAGCCATGCCCCATTCGGGTACGCAGAGTCACCTGGGTGTGAGGGACACAGAGAACCGTTGCTATTCCAACTGGACAGGGGACAGCATCGCACAACCAGCACGCTACACCACTCCACATACTCACCGACAATACAGCCACGATCCTGTTGCATATTGGACATCAGTCGTGGCAAGATGCTGTTGCGCATTATGTGTGCGTCATGGGCCGAGCCTGGGAACTTTGCACACACGTGGGTGATCACCATGTCCGCAAGGCACACCACTTGCACATTCAGGGAGTGCGTGTGCTTCCTGTTGCGGTACAGGTGCTCAGTGGCCTGTGGTGGAACAAGGCCGACATGTGTGCAGTCAATGGCTCCAACGACGTGTGGGATTCTGCCAAGGGCATAGAATGCACCCTTCACTGCCACCAATTCACGAGCCCTGGGGAAGCGGATGTACCTGTTTCGGTACAGCATCATGGCTGCCAGTACATCCCTCAGCACCTTGCTGAACATGGGCTGGGACATCCCTCCTCCAATGCCCACTGTGTGCTGGAATGACCCAGTGGCGAAGAAATGCATGGCGGCCATCACCTTAGCCGTGGGGGTGACAGCAGTCGGATACACCCTGCGGGGACGGAGATGGGGTTCTAACATGGCACACAGTCGATGCAGGGTTGGCCTGTCCAGCCGAAACTTCCTAATAACCTCTGTATCGTCCATGTCCGCCAGCAATTGGTATGGGCGGTCAATGTTCGGTCTCCGCCTAGGGACAATGGCAGAGGACACATGTCAAAGCAACACAACACATAGCAATTTCGCATACACATCACTGACATGACTGAGCAAGCACATGAGCCACAGCCCAGCTGTCAAGCTGGGACGGCACGGCCACAATACACTTACACAGGTCTCCCAACAATGGCAATGGCTAGTGATACAAACCACTGCCATGTGCATGCACATGGGGATCTAGGCCCCAATGACTTGCGGGCGTGCTGATGGGGACTGACTGCATATCCGTCAAGCGGCAACGCCACGGCAACATGAATGTCTGCTGAGCATGGAACTGCTTCCGCGGCTGGATGAGTATGGCACACGACGACGACGATGTGGGCACAGGCTGAGCGGCCAAAACAAGTGGGACCTGTGGCACGAGGGGATATGAGACAGTAGTAGGTGTCAGCACTGCACCCTATGTACAGCACTGTACGGATCACACCTCCCGAAACATTGACAGGTGTCCACATTGACAGCCCCATGCCAAGACGGCTGTGTGCTTGCAGTCACACGTCACAGGTGAGAGGTTACATTGCACGTGCCAGGTGGCAGACGTACATAGTGGGAGCTGGCATGTGTGTGCATGTGTCTCCTGTTCAGGATCCACCAGATGGGCGCTGACTCTGTACTGACCATTGGACACAGCATGTTCCGTGGAAGGCTTGTGTGTGTGGGATGGTGGCACTGGATGTGCCTCCGTTGGGTGGGGGGCCATGCACAGGGCGG